>OZ007555.1:87360489-87960489 GCA_963931855.1 Philhelius festivus
AATATACGTGTTGAGGAAGACTCTAGCAAGCAACATCATATCTAACATAAGCCAAAAGGCCGTGATGGTGAAAGAGTAATGGCAATAGGTTAAAGCCAGGCAGACGAAATTGCACCAACCTGTGTTTCACCTAGTGCCAAAACACCTGATCTGTACTTAACAGAATGGGCGTTCACTTCAAAGAAATTCCTTTTCAGCTTTGAAAACACAACATAAAAATCACTTACCATTACAAAAATCACAAACACATAAACACAACTCTGACGATCTAAGTTCAACTGTAAAGTGTAGGTCCAATTGATTAAAATCAGAATTCAAACCGTTCTAGGTGTTATGCCCATAGAAAACTTTGCATTTGAAATTAATCAAGGCATACAAACACAATTGCACTAATAATCAGATGTCACTTTACTATCCATTACAAGAATCATGCGATAAGCATCACAATTCATAAGAGACATGCAATGGGTAACAAGCAACAGTTCCTGGGAAACAAGTGGAGATGGATAAAGCGCGCCGTAAACTTTTGTATTATTGGCGTTGTTCGGGCGCACCACGAAACTTTTCGCACTCGTGAATATTTAACTTGCCGCTAAAGTTAAAATATTCAAACACTCCTAAGAACCATTTCATTTCACATTACAAATTTCAACAGTCCAAATAAACTCTTCAAATGACAGAATCACCTTTTTATAAATTTTTTGTATGCATTTTCAATAAAAGATAAAGATTAATCAGCTGTGAAATGGATACAAACTTAAAAAAAGAATATTTTTTGAGGACACTCAATTCAAAAGTCTGAAGCTTTTGGAGTTCAAATACTGAACAAGTGGTGGCAATTTAATGAGAAAGTACAATTTACCAAAGTCAAATAATAAAACAAAAAAGTTCCGCAAGTTTAAAGAAAAACTCAACTTTGCCTCCCGATAAAAATCAATTCAATAAGCCAGTAAGATATGAGAGAAATTTCTTATATAATCAAAGAGTGTAGTACCCCTTGGAATAATGGTCCCTTAATATAAATGGTAGAAACTTCGTTTAGGACTTTATTTTTTTTTTAAATAAACAAGCCTTTATAAATGTCTTTAAACAGAATTGATTTCTTGGTGGGGTATTCAGATATCAAATTTCTGAGCCAGTTAATTTTTTATCACCCACGCTAGACTTTGAGATCAATTTTATCCTGTTTTTCCTAGCAGCTGTATAGTAAGTACTGCAATTTTTAGAGCTACAAAAATTTTATTTCTTCTAATGGTATTTGCGAAAAATCTTAAGTTCCCTGTTTTAAGAATATTGGCGAACTACAGACAGACATAAGGCCATACAAATAGACAGATCATTATAATTTCTATTTTCATTAAAAGCTCCAGTTCGATTTCTTACGTATGCAAATCTTATGGTATATTACATGTGTATATGGCAAGTAAAATGTTTTTCCAGTAATTTTAATAATTTTTGTACATACTCGTACATACACATGTGGTCATTAATTAAAATAGGAACCGCCATTTTTTAAACTAAAATCCTTGTGTTCTTTCAAAGACTTTGTGTTATCTTTTTTTTATAAGTGGCAACCCTTTTTTTGGTGGAAATATAAAAATGGCCGTTATTAAATTTTGTTAATGTTGCATTGACAACTAACCAACACATTCGAAAAAAAATTTATGTAACTTAACAACTGTTGCATTTTGTATTTGATCCAAAAGAGTTCCTATTTTAATGACCACATGTGTACATATGTATGTCCAATTTTTTAAAAATCTTTTAGAAGTAATTTTTATTTAATTAACAAATAAATTTCAAAAAATTCACTGGCAGAGTATTTAATTTTCAAAAGAAAAATATTTCTTTTAAAATCATAAATACATACATATGTTCAGTTGCGGTAAAAATAATAGTAGTATAACGCGACCTTAGAACAATAGGGCTCTAACTGCACTCAAGCCACTTTTGAGAAAACAGAGATTGAATTTGTGTTTATCTATAACTTTTATATTTTTGTTTGCATCTACATGATTTTTTGAAAACACAAATTGTTTACTAAGTTATGTACGTAGATCTGAATTTAAAAATCTACAACAGAATTCATAATTTTGCAGAAACTGGTGTTTGAAAAAATGAATAGAACCTTGTTTCTCAACGCTAAGTCGTTTGAGCATTGAACAATAACGTTCTAATTACCTGATAGAACTTAGTGTCATGATAAGAAATTTAGGCCGGTTTTTTCACTCGGAGTTGAACATAACTTGAGGATTTTTATTTTCAACACGTGATTTTGTTTTTATTCACTCAAAGTTGACGTTTTCAACTCTCGATTTTCAACTCTTGAGTTGGTCAACTTTAGATTTTCTCAACTCCCGGAATAAGTAGAAATTGATTGAGCAAACTAGAGAGTTGACATGAAATATTGTTTTTTTTTTTAAACAAAATACATGCCTATTGTTTCGGAAGTTTGTTTGCTTCAATTTTCACGACAAAAAATTGAAGAAACATTGGTATAATGTTCCGCAGCAACTATTTTTGGGAAAAGTGTCCATCAACTTCGTCAAGCAGTAAAAGTGAAAATAATGTAACTGAGCCATTGTTCTTTGAAAGAAGCCAATATAAGATGTTGCTGCTCATTGGAGTTGAAAAGTAGGACGAACGGGACTTCACCTACTGCTTTCGTCTTTTAAAACCAGCAATAATGTTGCTAGACTTGATAAAGGATTCACTTCCTTCCGACAAGAGGCGGTAATAGTCTTTAGCTAGCCGTCACCTTAAAACTTAAGTTCCCTTTTAAATATATCTTATGAATTGTGGACAATCACAAACTTATTGGTAGCACTACGATTTTATGCGCTCGGATCAATGCAATTGACTTTTCTTCAGTAGAGTAAGCATTTCCAGCGTGTCGGAAGTGATGAAGATACCTTAAGAAATCGCAAGGGATGGTTTTCTCTAAATGTGCCTTCGCGAGTTTAAAAATAAATTATACTGTAGCTAGCTGGCAGGTTTTATTAGTTTTTTTATTTATACAAATAATATATAAAACATTAAGTTTTAGCAAGTGCATTAATATGTTTATTACATTGGGCTCAGCACATGACCAAAACATTTTTAACTTATCACGGTTGAAAAGTAGATTTGAAATAGGTGAATAAACTCACTTGGGGACTCAGGCTATTCAAATACAAGTTATGCAGAAATACAATAGATTTGTTGATATGTTAGCTTTCGCAACTGTACCATCAACAATTCCATACAGTATAAAACTTTCCCGATTTTTGACAACTTATTTCACCCACGGTAGATCAAGGAAACATATTTCATTACAATAATCACACAAAAACCGAATTTTATTGACCGAATATATTCAAATTTAATTTTGAAACTGACAGTTTGTTGTTTATTTTAACAAATATCCCACTAGAGCATGCAAGACGTTCATATTTGTAAATACATAACTACAAAAGGCCTATCTAATTACGCTAATTATTTTTTGTTATCAATCACACCCAAAAATTGCTGTGGGCTCTCGGTCTATTAGGGCCTTCATGATGTTATGGGCAGTGTGAGCTTTACTATTAATTAACTTTTCTTTCATAATGTTTATAAAGGAATAAAAACTTCGTTCAACAAAAATTCTTATTTCTTTTAGATAACAGGGTTCTATCTGAACTAAATCTCTTACAGCAACCTGAATATAGAAATTAATAATTAAGATACATTTATATATTTATGTACACCGATTTGCAAATTATTTCTATTAAAATTCCTTCTTTTTTAACTGAACTGTAAATAAAAAAAAACATAAATTTATGTTAACAAAACTTAATCATTTATTAAGAAAAATTTGTTTTTGCAACATTTTTAAAACTAGTCTAAGTTTGCGTTAAGCTCGGTCACAGGAATATTGTTCAAGAATTGTGTTCTATTTTCAGGAAACATTTGGAAGAGATTTTTTTCAATAACATTTATTCTGTCGATTGATATTACTCTTGGCTGGGAGCGAAGAAATGATAATGGTTCAATAAAAGTTGACTTTACATATTGACTTTTTAAAAAGTTAAGTGCTATGAACTCAGTGTCGAACAAAAGTACCCTCATGCCAAATTGCAGTAAAAGGTATTTCTTTGCTTTTCGTTCTAAGAGGCGCAAAACTTTCATTGAAAGTTTTAATACGTTTGGCAAAGATAATAGCCTTGAATCCTTCTTAACGAGGTAGCATTATAACAACTAGAGTATCTGGCGCAATTTCATTGAAATCTAGCTTGCTTATCTTTTGATATTCCGTTCTAGTAAGCCCTACACGGGCTTTGTGATGCACCCAAGCCTGGCAAATATGGCAAGTTTCTTCACCTTTACATGATATAACAAAATCATTTTTAAGTTTAAGTGGACCTGATGTTCCTTCTTAAATTTTTCACTTAACGCATCTTTATTTCTTGCTGCATTATAGGTCTCACATTTGTCAAACTTGGGATGGTGAAAATCAACGTTAAAGTTCGTAGTGAAACATTCCTGTAAAAGCTTTCTTTAACAGGACATTTTAAATGAGTGGTATATTTAATACAGTACACCTATTGATTTCCTATTTACTTTTGAAATAGAAATACTTACCTTTACTTATTAAAATCTATGCATATTTAGAACAAACATTTTGAAAATCACACATCACAAACTTTTAAAATGCTATTCAAATAAAATTTAACTTTAACACAAAATTCATAGCCTTAATAGTCTTAACAACGAGCATCGTTTGTATATTTTGAAGCAACAAAGTTCAATCTACATCCTGTTGTGTAACAAAGTTCTATGTGCATTTTTTTTTTAATTTTTCTAACTATGTAGTCTTGCCACAAGTTCTGTCCCTAACAAAAACACGTTTTATTTAAAAAATAAAAAAGCAATCAAAATTCGTTTTACGTCATTAATTAAGTATTAAATTTACTATACAAATATACAAGAAGTTATTCAAAATGCCCCCCTTAGCCTTCAAACACTTTCTTAAACGATCCGGCCACTCGTCTACGCCGCACGCGCGACTTCCAGTGGAAACGAAGCTACTGTCTTCAACAAATCAGCTTTGAGAGACTCAATATTTCGGTGAGGCTTGCAGCAAGCCTTCTCCTCCAAAATGTTCAACGAATTAAGATCGGGGCTGCCCGGCTGGCAAGCACTGGATATTTCAGCAAGATTCTGCGCCGGCCCCAAAGCAAAAACAACACAACTATGGCTTAAGGACAATTTACCAGAGTTTATTGCCGCAGAAGATTGGCCCTCGGGCAGCCCCGATTTTAATCCGCTGAACTACCGGTTATGGAACATTTTTGAGGAGAAGGCTTGCTGTAAGCCTCAGCGAAATATTGAGTCTCTCAAAGCTGATTTGTTGAAGACAGTAGCTTCGTTTCCACTGGAAGTCGTGCGTGCGGCGTAGACGAGTGGCCGGATCGTTTAAGAAAGTGTTTGAAGGCTAATAATTTCTTGTATATTTATATTGTAAATTTAATACTTAATAAATGACGTAAAAAGAATTTTGATTGCTTTTTTATTTTTTAAATAAAACGTGTTTTTGTTAGGGATAGAACTTATGGCAGGACTACATACGTACACTACGTTCTATTTACCACTTAGAACTTTGTGAACTTAGTTTTTTAATAAATTGATGTACAAAGAACTTTGTTTCATGCATTTTTATTGACTAATTAGAAAACTAAAAGAGATAGACAAAAATGGATAAAACGAATCGAAAGAGCATTCTCGATTTTCTACGACCACATGTATGTATAACTAACTCATTTCTGACAAAAATGTCAGTTAGAACCCTATTGTTCTAAGGTCGCGATAAATTAGAATCATTTGTAAGTACCTAAATTTTCATGTTTTTGTGGAGGAATATTCTGTGGTCAGACGAGTCCAAGATTGTATTACATGGTGGAAAGGGATATCGTTAATATGTAAGAAGGCCTCCAAACAGAATATAATCCACGCTTCACAGCCTAGACAATAAAACATGGAGGATCAAGCATAATGGTTTGGGTATGTTTTTCCAATCCCATATACCGGATTGAAGTCATTATGGATCAGCATCTTTATGTGAAGATCATGGAGGAAGTCATGTTCCTATATGATGAAGATGAAATGCCACTGAAATGGGTCTTTCAACAAGACAACGACCCAAAGCATACAAGTAAACTTGCGAAGCAGTGGTTCAAAGAAAAGAGGGTTATTATTATGGAGTGGCCTGCGCAGTCCCCAGATCCAACCCTATAGAAAATCTTTGGTGCGATGTCAGCAAGTATGTTGCTAGTTGTAAGCCAACTACTAACATAGCCCTTTGGGAAGCTATACAGCAGTCTTGGAGGTCCATATCTGTAGAAAGATGTGAAAATGTTATCAATTCGATGCAACGTCATTTCTATCAAGTGACATGCAACTAAATGTTAATTTAAGGTTCAAACACTCCACTATCACTTATGGTAGAAATTGTCTATTAACTTTCCCTTTTGTAATATTCAAAGGTGGATTTTGAATGCGCTACTATTTTTTTGACCGCTGTTTTTCTATATAACTAGGATAGATTTGAAATTACCAACTAATTTATTGAATTTAAAAATGATTTTATTCTGAAATTAAAGGCCTAAAAAACATTACATAATTTGAAAATCAGATGACTATTTATTTCTTTCAAATTAGTAGATTAATTTATTTTAGTTTTTGTTGTGTCAAAAGGTTCACTATAATTATTTTGACCGCAGCTTTATGTATATACATACTCGTACATATGTATGTACAGCATGTTTTTTGTGAAATAGAATATAGTGCTTATTAATTGAATGAAATTTATTCAACTTTGAAGTTATGTATATATGTATGTATTGTATTAGTGAAAATGTAATGCGACGATCACCATACAAAGACGGATTTTATTGACAAGATAACCCGGTGAACTTCGTATCACCTACATATATTTTTGAAAAATATGGGCAAAATTTAACACAAAATTTGTATCTGCACTAAATGCAACACAGTTATACACTTAATCAATTTAAGGCTTTCTGATGTACTTTATTTTTTATCTTTTTTTTTGAAGTGCGTGTATATAAAAAAAGATGATGGTTTTCCGACTCGTGAACACGCGGGGTAAAATTTCCTATGAGCGAAATAGGGAACTGCCACCTTACCATTTAACGTGTTTTTTTGAATAAATTGATATCAAAGTGAAAAAACAACTTAAAAAACGAAAAAATTGAGTTTGATGCAAAATAGCGGAGAAACGGTTGTCCACAGAAAAAAAATTTTTCGGACAAACTAAAACTGTAATAAATTCTTGATTGGTTATAAAAAAAATCTTACGAATCGGACGCAGTTTGGCAAAGATAAAGCCAGTTAAGGGAAAAATAATAAAAACCGTTATATCTCGAAAACGGGACGAAAACGAGAAAATGACCTCTTAAGTTTTTCCACTTAAAATGACCTCAGGAATCCATGGTTTTCATTTGGGGCGGTGACTGTGGGACACCCTGTATATAGATTAACTATTTTTGTATGAGGTGTACAAAAACAATTTCAGTGAAAAATATACAAAGCCAATTTATTGGTTAGATACTGTAGGCTAACAAGAAGTCATACTTTTAAATTGGCGATTCTACAGACAATGAAATAAAATGATACAAATTTCGGCACGACATTTTTGGATTCCAAAAGTCGTAAGAGTTGTTCTAGATGATCATTAGAACGTCCTTTTGCGTTGTTGAAAGCGGCCAGTTAAAAAAATAAAAAATGAGGATTTTAAGGACATTTTTTGAAAAAGGATGTTCAGGGTTTTTTTTAAGGGAACTGAATAAATCTTTAGTTTTTTTCCTTATTTTCTCTTGGGTACACATTGCAATATAGAAATTAAATGTAATTATTCCTCATAAACATAAAAATTCATGGTAAATAAATATTATTTAGCATTTTATTAAGAGAATATAATATATTATAATTAAATATTTTTTTTCTAAGAATTAATTTAAAATAAATTACATTCTTTTTAAAAATTTTAAAAATATTTCGCAATGAAGTTCGAAGTTCAATATAACTAAAAATTTTTCAGGTTTCTGAATAAAATATCATTTGCTCATTTATTAACCAGGGGACTGAGGCCAGGGGACTGAGGTTTTTGCGCAAAAAAGGTATTATGGTTTTACTTTAAAAATAAAAATATATATATAATATTACAGTTTTATTAAACCTATACTATACTTCTAACAAATATGCCTTCTTACATACAAATTTGTTTTGTAAAACCTCACCAGAGGACTGATAATCTAAAGGGACAATCCACGACTTCTTGCACAAATGTCTTTTTCACAATAATAACATAAGAAACAGAATCGATTTGAACCACAATTTTATTATAAGGAGATTTGGTACTTCAAATTGCCATTGCTGGAAATTCCATCGATATCCTAGTTATTTTTAGATTAGATTTTTTCGACTGTTTCAATATGCCAGGGGACTGATACAAAAAGCGGGGGACAAAGTTTAGTTAAGTTTTTTTGTAATAAAATAAATTACTAAAAAATTATATATCTATTTCGTAGCAAAGATGTGTTATTTTGCGTAACTTTGGTGCAATTCATCTAAGTATGAGACCTGAAATAAGAGAATGGTAATAATTTTTCTTTGCGAAAACGCATCGGCTTGTGAAGAATCTAAACCTAGTTACGTACTTCCAATTAAAAAAACTTTAAAAAAATTTAAATAACGCGCCGATCAGCTAGAAGTCTTTTCACAGAGTATTCAGTTTTTTTTTCCGATTTTTAAGAGAAGCTAATCCTATTTGTATTCATGTTGATTTCTTTAATTGTATTAGTAGAGATTTATTTAAAAACAGTTATTATATATTTTAAGTAACCTCAGTTGATAATTAGTCTTTAAGGGATGTATCTAATAATCATAAGGTGCTTATGAATGTAAGCTTCGTTTGATGAAATAATGAAATAAAGAAACATTCATCCATATAAATTTCAAACTATAACAAAACCTTTATATGTATGTATATATGTATAATATCGACCTACTTTTCTATAAAATTAATAAAAAATCTCCACCCTGTAAAATTGTAATTCACACATAAATTCCTCATGACACAATAATGCATTTTTATTCTTGCATAAAAGAACACCAAGTCAAGGCTAACGACCACAAAAAGTGGATGTGAGGTTTTGCCTCTGCAAATTACGCCTGCATGTATTTCACCGCAGGTTCTTCCTATCCATTAAAATAATCCTGGAAACAGCTTCCAAGTTTATTCTACAAATAAAGTAGAATCATGTTTTTACTCGTACATCGCGTCGTTACATTGAAACGATTTCATTTTTTCGTGCTGCTAGGAGTTGCTCGTGGCCTCTAGCAGTGGAATATCTGCAAACTATCGCCTCTTCTTCTAAATGATCCCAGCCATATGGCCCTTATGGTTACACTATCGGGTGTTTATTGGGTGCCCAGCAAAAGAACAGCTCACAAAGTCTAACCATACATTTAAAGCATTTCGATAAACAGACGTTGCAAAAGAAAACAATAGTTTAGTTAATATGTTTGGCGAGCGCTTGGGTCATATCCATGAGCTAAGTAGGACACCACTAGTATCGTCACCACCAGTCCTTCGTACTCTTTCGACATCGCCAGCTTCGACAATGAACATCTATCAACCACTTGAAACTCTATAGCATTTGCAACTGTTAGACCATCATAGCGTTAAAGCTCATCCAAGTTCCTGCACTTAAGAGAAGTCCTTGCGAGTGGTGCAAGCAAAGGAAGGCAGCTGGACGTTACCTATGTATAAGTAGTATAGCCCATCAAACAATCTTTTCAATCCCTCTGCTGTTGTAGCAGATATGTAGGTTGAGGATGAGATGGCATGGGATATCGTGGCAAGGATTACAAAAAAAAAAAAAAAGAAAAAAAATGAGAAATACAAAAAACAAGATTTACTGCAAACGATGCATTCATTCAGAACATGTTTAAGCTTCTGACATGCTGGGCATAGCATGTTTCTTGAATATGTTCTTCTATATACCTACCTTTGACAGTTAAGAGGTGACCATTTTAACTTTTCAATAAATACAAAAAATATAATACGGTAAGCTGGCGGAATCCTATCTCCCCTTCTATGAAACTTAGTAGTAGTAGTAGTAGTGAATGAGTTGTTGAGACATTCGGAAGCGTGGAGTTGTATAAATCAAAGTTATCCGCATCTTCTCGGACAGCCTAGCAGCCATTAAATTTCTTATTTCTGCCCCAACCAGCTCAATAACAGTCCTTAACTGCCAATCGTCTCTGATGGAGATGGATGGGATGGGACATTTCTGAAAATTGTAAGGCTGACGAACTCGCTAACAGCCACGTCAACCTAACCTTACCTTGTTGTTACATTTGTAATTATAACCTTGGACTTTAAAGCGTTTGAAATGCCAACCTGCCTGTATGCAAATCAGGCAATTGCCTAGGGAAACACTTTGACTAGGGTGTCAAAATCAGTGCTATAAAAGTATTTAAAGCCAAAAAAATTGTAATCTGCTTTAATAACACATCAATTTCTTCCATGTAATTATTTTGTTCTTCTATGTTATCTGTTTTTGGTAAAATTTTTTGTAAGGCATCTTCATTTCTATATCTCTTTGTAGTTGTCTAAGCATTATACTAGTTTGTCAATCAGAACAAAAGCAACAATATAATTTTCAAGCTGTGTCGTTTATGATGTTTAAGCTAAATGGTAGTTACTTGAATTGGACTCAAATCTAACAACTATGTACATTTAAGATACTTTTTACGTTTTCTTTGAGCTTAGCTTCAAGCGATGCTAGCTTCTGAAAACTTAATCTTATAAAAAACATACCTTCGCTTATACATGATAATAGAAGAAGGAATTGCTAAAAGATTTGCAAAAATGAAACAATGCAGCTTAGCATTTTAATTTCCAAATTGTATAAAATTATATTTTGTAGAAAACCTTTAAACAGTATTAAATAAACCTTTAAATGTAGTTTGTACGGTTTTATTTTTTAAACTTTTGTGCGCAAAATATCAATTTTCCTAGGGTGACAAAAACTCCAAGTTTGGCATTGTTTATGAGATTTCCTCCTTTATCATAACTCACAGCCTCCAAAAAAAAGAAATCTTCGGCATTTTGACCTTAAAAGATCCTTTTTATCATACTTTTTAATTTTTAACTTAATGTTTTTGATGATTGACTTTAAGGTGCCTTCCACCGTATTGTCATGTTTTATCAAAATATCGACATTATTTTATTTTACTAAGGTGAAACTTCTTCACAGAAACAAAATTGATTTTTGATCTTTAGTGATGTTCGTCTTTGAGTCAACAGAAAACCCAATCAAAAATATTATTATGGGCACAGCTCGTTGAACAATTGTTATATAATTGTAAGAAACTTTTTTTACGACATATGTACATACATAAGTCGTAAGCAAAATGTAGGTACACATGTACCTAAACCATATTTTATACGTAGGTATGTTTAATTTTTTGGAAAAAAAGAAATACTTCGCCAACTGGGTATATCAAACAATTTTACACATCATGGTCACATTAATGGTTTCACTTGCATTTCATAAATGCCGTTCCATTGCCTACATAAACAGAGCAATATGACTAGTCGTCGTTATGAACTTCGGAAGAATGAATTTTGCAATGCAACTTTTGGACATGTGTACCTATTCGATACGTATTTCCAAGCAGTCCTTGTACCTATAGATACATCTATTATCAATTACCTTATAGTGAACGGGCAATGAAAATAGATGGAGAACAGGGCCCCAACCAACAAACGAAATAACATATAAAATACTGTATTGGATTGTCTTTGTCTTTTAAAAAGATGTACTTATCAGAAATCTAATATTTTAATAGCCTAATTAATAAACAAATTATACACTCCTTGCCTCTCATAACACTATATACATATAACATCAGAAGAGGTGAAAAATTTATTTCAATGAAACCTAAGCACTTAGCAGCGTTTTTAGTAACGTCGAATATGTTGATCATTTCACATTCTGTGATGCACATGCACATACCGAGAACTGAAATACGCTTTAAGAGGCTACAATTTATTGTAAATCCACATCCGAAGAACAAAACCGTGCATCTGGATTCTGGAAATGAATATAAGAAATTGAGAGTACTGTCATCAGCAAAACAATTTAATGGACAAAAAACTTCAGGCAAAAGATCATTGATGAATATGAAAATGAGAGTCGAAGAGAAAACGGAGCCCTGTGAAAAACTTGCATTTATTTTATTAATCTCAGACTTAAAACTTTAAAACTTGTATTGTTCCATTGTGAGATATACCATCAGATCACCGATCGACTTATTGCTGCGAAATCCATACTGCCGGTCATTAAGAAACTTTTGTTCTTCAAAATATTTTCCAGCTGATAGTTTATCAGCGTTTCCATTACCTTGGAAAAAAGGGACGTAATTGCAATTAGACTATAATTAGATTACTTTTTTAGAGACAGATTGGGTAAATGCTGTTTTCCACCCCCTCGGAAAGAGACCAGTAGATAAGGACAGATGGAAAAGCTTACGCAATTGTTTTGCCATGTATAAAGAACACCTCTTCAGAACAATTTGTGGGATAACATTCGGCCCAGCGGGTTTGTGTATATCGAAATCTTTCAGTACTCTTGTAACTGTATTGTAAAATCGCGTATGCTCTCAAGTATGTACCTAAGGAGTCATAACACTTTCTGGCAGCGCCGAATTAACAGCAAATTGTGCTGCAAGCAAATTGGCTTTTTCATGTCAGCTGACATAATTATGACCAAATATATTTAATACCTTTGAGACATGGTAGTATATTTTACTTTAATTGTTGATCATTCAAAGGTTTGGCTCGTCAAATATGATCAATTCTGGTCTTTTTAGCTCGTTTGAACTTATTCCGGTTTTCTTTAGTAAGGTTGGCTTTATAACATCGGAAACTTACTTCCCTAATAACCTCTTTACAGCTCGAATAAAATTTCTCATTTCGAAAAGAATTTAATTTGTTATCATATCTGCAGTGGAGTTTACGTCACTATCGAGGAAGCATAGCGACCACTTAAAGTTCCTGAACAAATAATTGAGACAGTTCCAGTTGGCTTTCTCATATTGCCAAACGGTTTTCTTAGGAGTTTTTTCTCTAACTGGGTTTTGTTGATACGATAAATTTGCAAATATAACACAATAGTCGGACATGCCTTGTGGTGATAATAACTTACAGTGCATTTATCAGGGTCTAGGGTGTTGGCAGATTGTCCGTAACGTCAGGAATCCGACTAGGCTCATTTACGAGCTGAATCATTTAGTTTAACTCAGCAAAAATCTCGGCGGCATTCTTTCCTTCGGGTGTTGCCTGACCAGAATAACACAGCCACGAATTTTCACCCAATCACTAAATCCCAGAACTACTATACAGAACTAAATACAGAACAGAAATTTTTCCTGAGTCTCCTACTAACACATACGATTTTTAAGTAATTGTGAAATTCTTTTTTGTTTAAATTAATGTTTGAAATTAGTAGAAGTCTTCCAAATGGAGTATACGTCTTTGAGATACTTTGAGGTAGAGCAGGACAAGAACAAGAAATTCTTTCCTAATACAGTCTTAGCAGAGATTATTGGAGGAGACACCAAGTACTAATTTTTAAGAAAATCCCTTCAGCAGTTTAGACTGTATCTGGAGGATACAGACGGCAAGAGGGAATTGCCAGACCTCCTTTTTTCGTGCTCGCTATTATCGTAATAACTGATCACAACCTCGAGTTTAATTGTTTTCCAAATGCAAAACTTGGCCTATTGTACATATATGTACATTGTTCTTTTCGATAGAAGATTACTAAATGCGAATATTGTATATTGAATAACAGCCACTCGGCCAGACGATAGAAATGTCATGCTCAACTTCATTCACTTAACAGGCCACAAATATAGTTCAAGCAACTGTATAAAACGAATAAAATATCAACCTATGTATCTATTTTCGTATATTGATTGATTAATCATATGTAAGAATATTTAAGGTAAAACATTTCATTCGTGCCACAGAAATGGAAGAAAACATGAGTAGCAGCTTAGGCAAGTGCGTAAAAGAGCATCTTTATCGAAAGCTGCAGAGACATCTCAAGTCGAAATACTCTATGGAAATCGCTCGATTTAAAGTTTTACAATTGGAATGATTACTACGGAATAACGAAGACGTAATGATTGGGCCAGTAAGTAGAGTTTGATTGCATGGTCGTGTTCGCTTGGGAATTCCCTGAAAAATGTTTTTCGAATGGTAAAGTTGTTTTTCCACCACTGATTTTGCCACCTGTTTCAAGCATTCAAAAACATTTCACAACATCCGCATGTACAACTTATGCTTTCAAATGATTTTCTTTCGAGCACATTGGGAACGCTTATACTATTTAACTTAAATTTGGAAAATTAATATTTTTCAGACGATCAATTGTATGTGGGTTGCTCTTGAGTTGGCACACAGAAAAATGTATACGTTTTTACTCAAAATAAAAAAAAAAAAAACATATTCTATTAAAATGTTATTTTTCCTTGGGCATATCAAGGCACTGTAACTTACATAACTTCTTCACATGACCGCCCATATCCATGCATCAGAAGTCATCTGGCTATAGATAATTAGTGCTTCCCATGTATTTGTATACTACATATTAGACATTCTAAGGTTAGGTATTTGTCAAAATTACGATTCAATTCCAATAACAGATATAATTTTATTCGCATAGTTTTGTAAACAAAATCCTTCGCCTTCTGGGTCGGGGAGAATTTGATAGGATCTTCTAGGGCATTGGATATCATTCCAATTAGCGAGGTTATGATGAATTTTGAATCCATTTCTAATATGAGTAACTCACTCTGAGAAAACAATTTACCTTTTCCAATGGAATTCTTGTACTTGAATCAAAAAATTATTTTTTTTTTTAGATTATTATTGATTCATTCTACTCCTTATGTAAGACTACTTATTTCAATATTGGTCAGATTACTCGGATCATTGTAGTAGAAGTCTCCCAAATGGAGTATATGCCTTTGAGATACTTTGAGGTAGAGCAGGACAAAAACAAGAAATTGTTTCCTGATACAGTCTTAGCAGAGATCGTTGGAAGAGACACCAAGTTGCGTGGCGTACCTACCTTATACATAATGTAGCAGGTACTAATGTGGTAATCTGCTTAAAGATTTAAACCTTAGGTATAGCGCTTCAGATCCAGATTTGGTCATATCTATAATGTCTCAAGTAAGCGCTGATGTTTTTCAACCTAAGTTTTATTCCCTTCATAGCATCTTGCTTCAGAAATAAAATAAAAACGATTTGTCCATCGCGATTTTTGGGAGTGTTTTCATTGTGAAAGGATGTTTTTCAAATACTGCTGTAGTACTCGTAATATCATTTACTTGGAGGCAGTGGCGGCTGTACCTTAAGTGCGCTGGTGCGCTGAACCACCAATTCAAAAGTTTTAAAAATTACAAAATATTACTGCATCTTTATTTTTAGATTACCATATTAATATTTATTTTTTAAACATACAAGAACATAAACAAGTAAAATTTACAATTATGACGAAACAATGTAAGCGCTTTGCTTTACTATTAAGACTTACTTTCCCTGCAAGTAAAAATTGCTAACATAACTTATATGAGTTACAAGCAAATATCCCTGACGCGTGAGACAAAAGATATTTCATTGAAATGTATCGTGAAATGAGCCTGCTGTCGTGCGGCGCACGAGAACCGAAGATTAACCGATGTTTGACTAGAATGCGCTGCGCCTGCGAATATGTAATGTTGTTTCGCTCTATCCGTGACTGGTTAAATAGTGTTGGTTTGTAGGAGTTACGTTAGTAATTGTTTTTGATTTTGGTTTTGGTTCGATTCTGTACTGTGTACAGTGTGTGGTGTGGGATAAAATGAACTGTGATTAGGTATATTAAAGACAGTAATAAATCTTTTTAAAATAAAGTTAATATAAAATTAGCCGGATCGCCAAGGCCCTTTTTAAATTTTACATGCAATATTTTTCTCGGAGAATCGATTTAGACAGAAACCTGAATCAACGATTTCACGCATTTAAGTGAAAAAATAAAAAAACATGATTACTTGCTAAATGTAATATGTGTGTCAGTTTTATACATAGTCGAAATTCTTCGAGCAATTATACAAAAAATAAAAAATCAAAATATACATGTAAATTGTTGTTTTTTTTGCGATTTCTAATCTTAATACCTACTTAGTGAGCAAGTAAAGTGCACCACCTGTTCAACAACCCACCAGCCGCCACTGCTTGGAGGTAAGATAAATTTCAATTTAGGGAATCACCGACGACGACCTTCCTTAAGTACTAATTTTCAAGAAAATCCCTTCAGCAGTTTAGACTGTAGCTGGAGGTACGGAATTGCCGGACCTCCTTTTTTCGTGCTCGCTATTATCGTAATACATATCAAGATTGATCACAATCTCGAATTTAATTGTTTTCCAAATTCAAAACTTGGCCTATTGTACCTATACATACATATATGCATAACACAAGTTGTGATGTACTTTTGTCAAAGGCTGAGGTTTCGCTCGCCGGTATACCGGGGTTCTATCTAAAGTAGTACTAACTCCAGATTTTAACGTCAATATTCCTTTATTAATAAAAATATCGAAAAGCAACTTAACTTAATTTTACATTTATTAATTTATATACAATTTCAATAAGTAATGATTTTCTGTGTGAGTATCCTTGGTTCGTTCTTCTATGTGGATTTATTCTCGTTAGATATCCTTTTAGTGCATTCGCCTGGTTTCTGTACTAGGCAGCGTGTAGATGAACGGGTACAGGTGGTGCTTTGCTTCTGATCCTGGCAATCTTCAGTTGCATCCGGTAATCATAAATGAATTTGGCAATCACAGATGAATCTGGCAAATCACAGATGAATCTGGCAAATCACGGACGAATCCGGCAAATCACAGACGAATCTGGCAAATCACGGACGAATCCGGCAAATCACAGACGAATCTGGCAAATCACGGACGAATCCGGCAAATCACAGACGAATCTGGCAAATCACGGACGAATCCGGCAAATCACAGACGAATCTGGCAAATCACGGTCGAAACCGGCAAATCACGGACGAATCCGGCAAATCACAGACGAATCTGGCAAATCACGGTCGAAACCGGCAAATCACGGACGAATCCGGCAAATCACAGACGAATCTGGCAAATCACGGACGAATCCGGCAAATCACGGACGAATCCGGCAAATCACAGACGAATCTGGCAAATCACGGTCGAAACCGGCAAATCACGGACGAATCCGGCAAATCACAGACGAATCTGGCAAATGACGGTCGAAACCGGCAAATCACGGACGAATCCGGCAAATCACAGACGAATCTGGCAAATCACGGTCGAAACCGGCAAATCACGGACGAATCCGGCAAATCACAGACGAATCTGGCAAATCACGGACGAATCCGGCAAATCACGGACGAATCCGGCAAATCACAGACGAATCTGGCAAATCACGGTCGAAACCGGCAAATCACGGACGAATCCGGCAAATCACAGACGAATCTGGCAAATCACGGTCGAAACCGGCAAATCACGGACGAATCCGGCAAATCACAGACGAATCTGGCAAATCACGGTCGAAACCGGCAAATCACGGACGAATCCGGCAAATCACAGACGAATCTGGCAAATCACGGACGAATCCGGCAAATCACAGACGAATCTGGCAAATCACGGTCGAAACCGGCAAATCACGGACGAATCCGGCAAATCACAGACGAATCTGGCAAATCACGGTCGAAACCGGCAAATCACGGACGAATCCGGCAAATCACAGACGAATCTGGCAAATCACAGACGAATCTGGCAAATCACGGTCGAAACCGGCAAATCACGGACGAATCCGGCAAATCACAGACGAATCTGGCAAATCACAGACGAATCTGGCAAATCACGGACGAATCCGGCAAATCACAGACGAATCTGGCAAATCACGGACGAATCCGGCAAATCACAGACGAATCTGGCAAATCACGGTCGAAACCGGCAAATCACGGACGAATCCGGCAAATCACAGACGAATCTGGCAAATCACGGTCGAAACCGGCAAATCACGGACGAATCCGGCAAATCACAGACGAATCTGGCAAATCACGGTCGAAACCGGCAAATCACGGACGAATCCGGCAAATCACAGACGAATCTGGCAAATCACGGTCGAAACCGGCAAATCACGGACGAATCCGGCAAATCACAGACGAATCTGGCAAATCACGGTCGAAACCGGCAAATCACGGACGAATCCGGCAAATCACAGACGAATCTGGCAAATCACGGTCGAAACCGGCAAATCACGGACGAATCCGGCAAATCACAGACGAATCTGGCAAATCACGGTCGAAACCGGCAAATCGTGTGCTAATTTGTTGAGACCCCTTACCACTGGTGGGGGGAAGTCTACAACTATAATACTTATATTACCTTCCTGGGTTCTTATGTCGACCGAAACTAGACCTTGCACTGTACTTCTTTGTGTGATGTTACCTCGGTGAACGTCTTCTGCACTCTGTGTTTTTGTCGAACGTTGGGCGGTCTTTTATCATACTCTTCAGCCAAACCATGCGTGAGTTGTAAAGTTATGAAGCGCACATTTACACTCAACATGCTACCTTCTGCTACGTCATCGCTTTTGTCTATTTGTCACATTTTGCTAGTGAGGGCGACGGCGACGGGGGCATCATATTTAACTATATGTTATCTCATACTAAGATTACTTATGGTTGCAGGTGGGCGGCAAGAGGGTAGTCAGTTATTGTCTGAGCCTTAACTCACCATCTTGGTTCTAGGCCCTAGTTGATAATTCAAGGGGGCGACCGGAAAGAAGACGAACGATCTCTCCTTTTATTGTTCGAAAACTCACCATCGAGGTTCTTGATCGTTAACCAGTTGCTGCCTTCAGTGGAGTTCTTCCTTCTTCGTAAATAGATTCCTGCTATCAATTCACCACTCCTAGTAGTTGTTGTTGTTTTTGCGTAGATAGTGTGGTGTAATTGTGCCATTGATTTATGTTTACTGATAAGCTCCTTTGTAATCAGTTCAATCAGTTGCTGGCTATGGCTTGCGGTTGACACATGCTATGGGAGCATGTTTTCGGTTCAGTAAGTAATTATTTTCTTTAATTTTTAACAGGTCCGTAGCAAGGGGGGTGGCAGAATTGTAATGCTTCATTACAAACCCCTCCTTCTTCGGAGACGAGAACCTTCTCGTCTAGAACTCGGTTTTTTTTTCTTTTTTTTTTTCTTCTGGTTGATTGTTCAACCCTGCTTTCTCGTAGTACTTTCTTGAATTTCTTGTTTATTATCTTTTGCGGGGCGGGGTTTCTGGGATAATATTTTTGATGGATTGGTGCATTTGACTTTAGTCGTATCCTGTATACTACCGCGTTTGTAGTATTAGGTTTTTCGAACTTCAGTAATTGCTTTCTTAGCAAATATGTAGGCAACTTTTTTTTGTGCTCGTTGAAGGGACTTGCCCCTCCGAAGGCGTAGATTTTGGGTAGTCGATACTTCTCTACCTCTAACAGCGTTTTCAAAATTCAATTCCTTAACGTAGTCACTTTGACCGTATACACAAACAGGCGGTAACCCGCGTGGATCTCTCAATATTTCTTGAGTAGGCGTGACTGGTAGCGGCTTAGCTTCTCGTTTTTCGATCAGACTCTTGGGTTCATGGTCTATTGGCTGCGGGTTGGCACTTGCTTCTTGGCTATGTGAAAGCTCTGGTTCCATTTTATTTATATTTGTGGCAGCATCTATACTGTCTGCCCCTATATCTGCAACTGCGGTTAACCTTAGCTTTTCCACCGTCGCGGTTTCAGAGGTTTCTGGGGAAACTATCTCAGGGTCGGTTGTAGCAGTTCGTAAATCGTGTAGCATAGAAATTCTATGTGTGTTACAGGGACAATCTTTCGTCATGCGCCCGTCTTCACCACAAAAAGAGCAGAACATTCGAAACGGTCGTCGGCAGTCAGCTCTAGAATGCCCCCGCTGTTTGCAATGCCAGCAATGGGTCGTGCGATCATATTGGTCCTGGGTTGGGACCTGAATCTGTGGTTCTCGTGGCAAGGTCCAAGGCATGGGCTTAGCTGAGGCTGGAGCCAGGTTTCGACTTCCTTTCTGGATATGCTCGAACTCTTCGGCTAAACCGGTTAGTTCATCCATCGTCCTAAAATCTCTGCGGCGGATATAGAGATGATATTCGGGTCTTAGGCGGTCGTAGATTCTGTCGATACTTTCCTGTATGCGCATAGTGGGGTGTTGATGAATTAAGTACTGCAAGGCTTGGATAAAATCTTTTGCCCTTTCGCGAGGACCTTGCCTTCTTCTCACAATTTCCTCCTCTAATTTGTGAACAAAGCGTACGGGAAGAAAATGTCCCAAGAAGGCATGATAAAAATCCAACCATGTCCTAAAATTCTCCCTATTTATTCGGAACCATTGTAGAGCGTTTCCTCTGAATATGACTGGAAAGGTTCGGGGCATCTCATTCAGGTGAATCCTGTAGCAATCAGCAAGTTCTTCCACTCGTTTGATAAACTCGAGGGCATTACCAGATGAATCAAAGGTAAGACCCCAGTTTCTAACGATGTTTATTACTTCAACCTCCCGCTCAAGTAATGAATAATCGACAGGTGTAGTAGCTGGCGGGGTTCTGGTTTGATCTGGTAACTGGTATGATGCTGAAGTGTTGGCTACAAATGGGACTTGGTTCTGGCGAGTACTGTGAGGATAGCACCATTCTCTATATTTCGGAAAGTTGGTTAATCGATCGTACGGAATCACAGCCGGGTAAGCAGTCTTATAGGTCTGAACAGCGTGAACTGATATACTGGGAACATAACTATTGTATTCTAGGTGTTTTTTTTTTTTTTTTTTTTTACACTATCAGAATTGGTCGAAGAAAGCTTATAGCAAGCTCCGTCTTTCGACCAATGGTTTGCCAACACAGAGAACTGTGTTATACCACCGGCTCATCATTTAGTGCAGTGTTAGTTGTTAGTAGGCAAACTCTATTACAATTAACACTGACACAAATAATATTACGTAAGAACAAAACAATAACATAACAGGAAACAAAGAACATTTAGGAGCGTGGACCACTGGTTTTGAGAAGGTTTTTTAATTTACATTTATTTATATTAAAATCAAAAATATTTGAATTCCAATTTACAAGTCTACCCATACGTGTCAAGGGCTCATGAATGCCATAGTTGGTCCTGTGTGTTGGGACCTTAACCATATCGAGGCCTCGAAGATTATAACCTCCTCCCCGATAATTAAAATAAACCGAACATAAAAGATCTGGTGCATCTGTGACGCCTGTTATTAATTGGTGGAAAAATACCAAATCATTGTTTGTTCTTCTTTGTTCCAAAGTTTGCATCTGAAGAATAGATAATCGTTGGTCATAAGAGAGGACATACGAAGGATCATTCCATTGAAGTCCTTTCAAGGCAAAACGAGTAAAGTTTCTTTGCACAGATTCTAATCTCTCAATATGAATATCATAAAGAGGAGTCCAAACCTGCGATGCATACTCAAGATGGGGACGCACCAAGGAGTTGTATAAAGCCCGGGTGACATTGGGATCAACAAATTCCTTAGACCAGCGCTTAATAAACCCTAACATTGAATTAGCCTTATTCACGATTTTATTAATATGAGCAGAAAAATCTAAATTGGGTGTAAAAAGAACTCCAAGGTCCCTTACAGTCATAACACGAGTTAAAATGTGCCGTGAGATAACATATTCATGAGAGTAAGGAGAACGTTTTTTAGAAAAAGTCATAGTTTGACATTTTGTCGGGTTGAGGTTCAGACTGTTCTTTTCACACCACAAGGCAAAATGGTTAATATCATCTTGCAGTAAAGCCCGATCATTTGAAGATACTATATTTTTATAAATCTTCATATCATCTGCAAAGATTAGAATTTCGCTGTTGCGAACACACAGAGGAGCATCATTAATAGCCAATGTAAAGAGTAGTGGTCCCAGATGGCTTCCCTGCGGAACACCTGATTTGGCAATAAACTCTCTTGAGTATGAATTTCTGAATTTGACTTGATATAACCTATCTTCAAGATATGACGAAATCCACTTGATGAAAGGTGTTGGAAATCCGTATGAGACAAGTTTAAACTTGATAATCTCATGAGACAGTTGATCAAAAGCTTTCGAGAAGTCAGTGTATACACAATCAACTTCTTGACAACTTTCTAGAGAGTTTAAACATTTATTTAAAAAGACAACAAGATTAGTAACAGTAGAACGTTTTTGCATAAAACCATGTTGTTGGTTGCAGATAATAGTTTTACATATAAATGTCAAACTGTCACATACAACTTGTTCGAACAACTTCGGAATGCAAGAAAGTTTGGAAATTGGTCTATAGTTGGTAATATTGGCTTTATCTCCCTTTTTAAATACTGGCGTTAAAAATGCTTTCTTCCAAACTGCAGGGAATTTACCTAATTTCAAGGATAGAACAAAAATATTACGCAGAGGAAGAGCTAAAACAGACTTACATTTCTTCAATAAAGCGGGTGGTATTCCATCGGGTCCAATAGAATAGTCGTCTTTTAAATGTGACAGAAAGTCCAAAATTTTGTCGTGATCTATTGTAATATTATTAAATGATACCTGAGGACAATTTCGTAAGAATTGAAAATAGTTATCGTCAACAACAACAGGGGAATCAATGAAGGATTGGCTAAAATTATTTGCAAATCCCTCACAGATTTCTGTAGTAGTACTCAAGATTACGTCATTATAAACGAGATTAACAGGATAACCGTCGCTTTTCTTTTTGGAATTTATAAATTTCCAGAAGTTTTTCGGGTCTAATTTCAGGGAAAGCCCCATGGTTTGAAGATAATCATTATAACATTCATAAGAGAGTTTTTTGAATTCTTCTAAAAGGGAAATGTAAACTACTTGATTCTCTACTGTCATGAACCTTATATATTTTTTCCAAGCCTTATTTCTTTTATTTCGAAGGCATTTGAGTTCTTTTGTGAACCAAGGATGACAAGAAGAATTACAGGGAATAGATCTTTTTTTAGGGACAGTTTCATTTATGCATCTCATCAAAATAGAATAGAAGCTTGAGACAGTTTTGTCAAGATCATTAGAAATCGGTAAACGTTCTATACCGGAAATAATTAAACTATCTAAAAGCTGTTGAAAATCACCTCTCCGAAAGTCAAAAGTATAAGAACAGTCGTGGGGATTACTATTTTCTAGTAAATGACCACTCAAGTCAAGAAAAATGTCAAGAGGCGGGTGATATTGATCTATGTTAGACAAAGCAGAGATAGATTCTACCACTACTGTACTAACGGCGTCAGATGAGAATACAAGGTCCAGTTGTCTATTCATATTATTTCGTATACAGCTAATTTGCTGTAAATCTGTAGAGATAATATTATCCAACATTTGGAGCTCTTGTTGGGGTGAACTTGTGGAAGCTTCAAAATAGGATTCGTCATCAGAGGGAACCCATTCGATATGGGGAAGATTAAAATCCCCTAATAAAAGAATTTTACTGTCAAGGCTAGCTAAACTGAAAATAAAATCGAGTGCTAAAGAAAGTTCAGTGTATACGGAAGCAGGACTTTTAGGTGGAATGTAAACATTTAAAACAAATAAGACTAAAGATTCCTTAGTTATTTTGACGCATAACAGATCAATTGTCAGATTGAATGGGAAGACTATTTGTGTTGAGCAGAAAATACTTCTAACAGCAATAAGTACTCCCCCGCCAACTGAATTTGTAACGTCAACGTGACGGTCCTTTCGGAAAACTAAGAACTCATTATCAAAAAGTTCCGTGTCTAATATTGTTGCGTTAAGCCAAGTTTCTGTAAGGGCAAAAAGATCGTATGGCAAAACTAGGGAATTTTTGAAAGTCTTAGAAGTTTTACTTCGGAGACCTCTCACATTCTGGTAGTAGATGCAGAACCTGGGCAGTTTTTTGAATTTATACTAGGAGACGAATTAAAATTTGATTTCCTTCTCAAGGGCGCTGTAAATTCTTTTACCAATGTGTTAGGAGGCCAAGAAGTATTACATATGGGTTCGAAGAGAGAATTGGGAGCTATTATTTTGAAGGATGCTACGAAGCTGTTTGGTTTGCTTATTTTGGAGCATTTGACGCATGATGAATTGACAATAGCCTTAGTAGCAATCAAATGATCCACAACATCTTCAGGCATCGTTTCGGGTTGGAGACGAGATATAAATATGGCCCTGGGCTTCGGAACTGAAATTAAAGTTTTTGGACCAGTAACGACGGATTCCTGTGTTGGAGTCAAGTCAAGATTTTCGGTTACAGGTTGAGGTGGAATGGGTTCAGTGGGTTCAGAGGAGGTTTCGGTAACATTAGTAATTGGTTCATTAATATGGAGTGATTCGATAGCCGGGTCGGATAGAGTTATTGAATTTTCAACGACTTCACTACCAATAAGGGACGTTTTTTTAGGTGCCGGACCTACGTTGGCTGACATGGTGGTCATGTCCCTTCTTCTCTTTTTGCTTTTCCTAGAAGTAGAAGGATTTGATGAGAGAATATCATCCGTTGAAGAGGAGTTGTCAGCTACTAGCACCGGAGAAGGGATGCTATCAACCGTTGTCACAATATTAGCAAAGTTCGAACTTAACTCATCAAATCCCTTGGAGATTTTCGTTAGCTCATCTTTTAAGGAGGATAGCTTAAAACAGAAATGAGCTAGCGAAATCTTTCTACAGTTAAGACAATACCAAAAAGCAATACTCGAAGAATTAATTTTATCCATTAACGAGTTATTTGTACCGACACATTTGGCATGGAATAGATTTCCACAAGGTCCGTAACACTTGAAAAGAGGGGCTACACCAGAGCGATCCAGACAATTCGTATTGGCGCAAGACATTTTTAATATATAAGGGACAGACAAATAAGAAACAAATTTCCAATATGAAAATATGTATAATATTAAATAATGATTAGAATAAAAAATAAAAAAAAAAAAAAAAAAAAGTAGTGGTGAAAGCTGGATTTGAACCTTCGCACTTATATTCAATACAAATTACAGTCAACGCGCAGACGCGCACAACCACCGATCTCTTAAGAAGGGAGCTTCTGAATTAATATTAATAATGCAAATGATAATTAATTATAATAATAATAAATAGAAAATAGGGACCTCGAGTGGAGAGAAGAAAAAGTAAAGCTGAAAGCTGTATGAAAAAGCTCGTCAAATTAGAATTAGTTCTTTCTACTGAAAGAAGGGAAAGAGGGAGTTTAGAAAAAAATTGAGAGGAACAAATGCATATATATGCAATTCAGAGTAGAGCTTGAGCTTGACATACATATATGGGTAAACAAAAAAATGGCAAACAAACTTACGTAAATTGAATCACAAAAAAACACTAATTATTGACGATTTTTTAATTAAAAGATATAAAGCATGTGTTTACATGCAAGTCAAAAATAATATTAATTAAAACAAACACAATTCTAAATAAACCAAGTAAGAAAAACTTGAAATTAAATACAAAATTGCGGAGAGCAAGACAATACGCGTCAATCAATAACAAGACCAGTGTGACCACTGTTCCTTCGTACCTATATTCTCTGAATTGCTTATATGTTGGGCGGATTTTAAATTTCTGGGCTCTTCTGCATATTCTCGTTCTGTAACTAGTTTTCCTAGTTCCTCACAAAGATTTTGAGTAGATTTTAGAGCCCGCGCTTCTTTTATGTGGGTGCTAAAACGAACACGGAGCGCAGCCATTGTTCCTTCCGTACTCAGCCCTAAGCGCGTCATACGTTCAATCAACTCCACTTTGTTGAGAAGGTAAATCCCACCTATACTGGCGAAAATGTCAAAACCTTTTTCAGTGTCAGACATTTTTGTTTTTATTATTTTCTTGTCTGATTTTCTTATCTTGATTTCAGTTCCTCTTCTCGGGTCGGATTAGACTTATATCTTTATCGTCAGTCCTTGTTATGGTTAAGATCTAAATTTTGATCTTCGGTTTCGGGTTTCAGCTTAAGATAAAAAAAAATTTTATCTTCAAGTCTCGGGTTTCGGGTTTTGGTTAAGATCTACAGCTTGATCTTCTGGTTTCAGGTTTCGGTTAAGATCTAAATTTTGATCTTCAGGTTTCAGGTTTCGACTTAAAATCGAAATTTGTATCTTCAAGTTTCGGGTTTCGGGTTGAGATCGAAATTTTAATCTTCGAGTTTCGGGTTTCGGGTAAGATCTATATCTTGATCTTCAGGTTTCGGGTTTCGACTTAAGATCGAAATTTGTATCTTCAAGTTTCGGGTTTCGGGTAAGATCTATTCTTGATCTTCAGGTTTCGGTTAAGATCATTTTCTTGATCTTCTGGTCTGGTTACGGTTAAGATCTATGCTTTGATCTTCAGGCTACTGGTCTCGGGTAAGAACATTTTCTCTGACTTCTGCGGGTCTGATTGCGGGTAACATCTATGTTTTTGCCTTCTGGATACCAGTTTCAGCTAAGCTTTTCTTCTTTTCTATGTTGGATGGACGTTAATCATAACGTCCCTGCTCGGGCGCCAATTTGTGATGTACTTTTGTCAAAGGCTGAGGTTTCGCTCGCCGGTATACCGGGGTTCTATCTAAAGTAGTACTAACTCCAGATTTTAACGTCAATATTCCTTTATTAATAAAAATATCGAAAAGCAACTTAACTTAATTTTACATTTATTAATTTATATACAATTTCAATAAGTAATGATTTTCTGTGTGAGTATCCTTGGTTCGTTCTTCTATGTGGATTTATTCTCGTTAGATATCCTTTTAGTGCATTCGCCTGGTTTCTGTACTAGGCAGCGTGTAGATGAACGGGTACAGGTGGTGCTTTGCTTCTGATCCTGGCAATCTTCAGTTGCATCCGGTAATCATAAATGAATTTGGCAATCACAGATGAATCTGGCAAATCACAGACGAATCTGGCAAATCACGGACGAATCCGGCAAATCACAGACGAATCTGGCAAATCACGGACGAATCCGGCAAATCACAGACGAATCTGGCAAATCACGGACGAATCCGGCAAATCACAGACGAATCTGGCAAATCACGGACGAATCCGGCAAATCACAGACGAATCTGGCAAATCACGGTCGAAACCGGCAAATCACGGACGAATCCGGCAAATCACAGACGAATCTGGCAAATCACGGTCGAAACCGGCAAATCACGGACGAATCCGGCAAATCACAGACGAATCTTGCAAATCACGGACGAATCCGGCAAATCACGGACGAATCCGGCAAATCACAGACGAATCTGGCAAATCACGGTCGAAACCGGCAAATCACGGACGAATCCGGCAAATCACAGACGAATCTGGCAAATGACGGTCGAAACCGGCAAATCACGGACGAATCCGGCAAATCACAGACGAATCTGGCAAATCACGGTCGAAACCGGCAAATCACGGACGAATCCGGCAAATCACAGACGAATCTGGCAAATCACGGACGAATCCGGCAAATCACGGACGAATCCGGCAAATCACAGACGAATCTGGCAAATCACGGTCGAAACCGGCAAATCACGGACGAATCCGGCAAATCACAGACGAATCTGGCAAATCACGGTCGAAACCGGCAAATCACGGACGAATCCGGCAAATCACAGACGAATCTGGCAAATCACGGTCGAAACCGGCAAATCACGGACGAATCCGGCAAATCACAGACGAATCTGGCAAATCACGGACGAATCCGGCAAATCACAGACGAATCTGGCAAATCACGGTCGAAACCGGCAAATCACGGACGAATCCGGCAAATCACAGACGAATCTGGCAAATCACGGTCGAAACCGGCAAATCACGGACGAATCCGGCAAATCACAGACGAATCTGGCAAATCACAGACGAATCTGGCAAATCACGGTCGAAACCGGCAAATCACGGACGAATCCGGCAAATCACAGACGAATCTGGCAAATCACAGACGAATCTGGCAAATCACGGACGAATCCGGCAAATCACAGACGAATCTGGCAAATCACGGACGAATCCGGCAAATCACAGACGAATCTGGCAAATCACGGTCGAAACCGGCAAATCACGGACGAATCCGGCAAATCACAGACGAATCTGGCAAATCACGGTCGAAACCGGCAAATCACGGACGAATCCGGCAAATCACAGACGAATCTGGCAAATCACGGTCGAAACCGGCAAATCACGGACGAATCCGGCAAATCACAGACGAATCTGGCAAATCACGGTCGAAACCGGCAAATCACGGACGAATCCGGCAAATCACAGACGAATCTGGCAAATCACGGTCGAAACCGGCAAATCGTGTGCTAATTTGTTGAGACCCCTTACCACTGGTGGGGGGAAGTCTACAACTATAATACTTATATTACCTTCCTGGGTTCTTATGTCGACCGAAACTAGACCTTGCACTGTACTTCTTTGTGTGATGTTACCTCGGTGAACGTCTTCTGCACTCTGTGTTTTTGTCGAACGTTGGGCGGTCTTTTATCATACTCTTCAGCCAAACCATGCGTGAGTTGTAAAGTTATGAAGCGCACATTTACACTCAACATGCTACCTTCTGCTACGTCATCGCTTTTGTCTATTTGTCACATTTTGCTAGTGAGGGCGACGGGGGCATCATATTTAACTATATGTTATCTCATACTAAGATTACTTATGGTTGCAGGTGGGCGGCAAGAGGGTAGTCAGTTATTGTCTGAGCCTTAACTCACCATCTTGGTTCTAGGCCCTAGTTGATAATTCAAGGGGGCGACCGGAAAGAAGACGAACGATCTCTCCTTTTATTGTTCGAAAACTCACCATCGAGGTTCTTGATCGTTAACCAGTTGCTGCCTTCAGTGGAGTTCTTCCTTCTTCGTAAATAGATTCCTGCTATCAATTCACCACTCCTAGTAGTTGTTGTTGTTTTTGCGTAGATAGTGTGGTGTAATTGTGCCATTGATTTATGTTTACTGATAAGCTCCTTTGTAATCAGTTCAATCAGTTGCTGGCTATGGCTTGCGGTTGACACATGCTATGGGAGCATGTTTTCGGTTCAGTAAGTAATTATTTTCTTTAATTTTTAACAGGTCCGTAGCAAGGGGGGTGGCAGAATTGTAATGCTTCATTACAAAGTATAAATTATAAAAAAAGATAACATCTTTTTCTTTTGATTTCCTGTTGCCTGATTTTCCATCCCTGGACAAAGTACCACACGGGGTCTGTGCACCCCTACCACCCCTCACTGTTCTGAAGTTCATAAAAAGGAGAGCAAAAAAGCTCAGTAACATTAACAGCCATATTTATAAACTCATTATAGTGTGTACATAAGGCTATACAGCCCTTATAATGCCTCTAAACGCAAAATTGTTATTTATAAAACTTATGTGACGTTTAATAAAGGCATTATATACTCCACGCGTTTGGAGGTTGAATAGTGCCTACATAAGGGCATTTTAGTATTGAACTGTCACATTCACTTTGACATCACATTGAATTATTAAGATTTTGAACAAAATAAAATGCCTTTTACTTTATAATGAAACTAAAGCTTCATAATATTTTTATTTATTGAAACTAAAATTTTATACTATTATGTTAAAAACAAATTGAATTAAAAATTGTTTAGAATTAAATAGATAAATACACTTGTTTTGTTAGTGATCTCTCTTCACGCATCCTTCTTCATCCGGTGTGCTAGTGTCGAAATTTTTATTTTGGATTATTGAATTTTTTCCTCAAAATGTTTTTATTTTTTTTCCAAACAGCTGAGTGTACAAACTATTGAATTTTGTTTTGTGTCAGAAGTTGAACATACATCATAAACTGGTGTGCTATTACTTGTTTTAGTGTACTGATGGTATTTAGTTCATACCATTATAATATATTGTTTTACTTTATTTAATCAAATTTATTTATTTATTTTTTTTAAATACTTAAAAAATGTCAAAAAAAAATTTTAATATTCTTAATGAATTAAACTTTTTACCGTTAGAAGAGATGAAAAGTGGGTTCCTAAATTACTTAACTCTTCAACATTAAACGCAGAATATTATGTTATTACCTAAAGTAACCTAGACAATATTGAAAATTACTCAATTATATTCTATGCTTTTCTTTTTTACCTTGAAAAAGAAATTACTTAATTATATTCTATGCTCATAGCGTTTTTCTCGCAGTTGATAAGATTTTACCTTAATTTAAATAAAACAACGCTCAGGAATATCTAGTCTTAATATAGAAATTTTAATGACGTACAGTTAATAGAAATTCACATTCACCTCTGTTCTGATTTTCGTTCCGAATTGAATTCGTTACCGAAATTGATTTTCGTACGGATTTGAAAACGACGTTCTTAATTTCGTACGAAACAGGTTTTCTGTTACACATGTGTCTTCCCCTTCATAAAAGACAAAAAAATAGTTTTTAAAGATATATTTTTAAAAATACTTACCTACATACATTTTTAGATTTACGAATTCAAATTCTCCAGACAAAGTCGAAACGAAATGAAAACGAAAGTATTACTTTCGTAAACGAACAGAAATCGGAACAGGGGTGATTATCTCTGTTTCAAAAATCTATATATTGTAATTAAAAAAACAAGACAAATACGTGTTGTTGTATATTCAGTTTATTTCCCTTTTTCAACATTGCTACTTTTGAATAAATTCCAGAAGCAATAGGTCAAACTTTAACGATAAATTCGAGAAAATAGTTGTATAGAAGGTGACATTATCATGAAATATCAACGCTTCCCCGCTGGACCAATCCTCTTCACAAAAACTAAAAAAATAGTCCCAGATCTGGAAGAAACCCCTAAACTAGTAACATTTCTTTTTGCATCGGAAATAAAATATTCTGCGAGTTTTACCTTTTGTTCCAAAATGTGTGCAAGCGACGACGTGGCCAAAACTTTACAGATATGCCAATGTCATCCAATCTGCTTTATGTAATGCAATTGAAATCCAGCAGAATGGTGCTGTAGGATGGACAGTATTCATCTTCATCAGATTCCAGCATCCAACCCATGCACCAGATGGCACTTTTGTGCTATACACCTTGTTGTACACAAAAGAACTTTTGGTTTGGTGTAATAAAAGTAACACAGGACATGGCGTATCTATGTGTGTGTTATGGATAGATAGATAAATATTTTGTATCTTTTACCATACCAGACCCTAGTTTGGCCACCAGCCAAATTTCTGGCGTTTTGCCACATTTTTTGGCTGGCTATGGCTGTCTGTAGGTACGTTTAGTTAGTTTTTCCTCCCTTAATTTTTATATTGAAGATGTTCGTTTCATCTTTTTTGTGATGAAATACAAATTATATTTCTTTTCAATTTTATATTTATTTTATTTTTGGGTCATGTTTTATAGTAACTGAGATTTTTTTGTCAGCCATTAGATTTCAACATCTCTATTATAATAGTCCTTCGGCGATGTTGATTTATGAGAAAGAGCAGCTATGGAATGAACAGATTTTTAAGGGAAGAAGATTAGAAAAGCAATATATCGCAATTGTGTGATGCGATTGTGAGAGCTGAATTCTAAGTAACCTATCATTTCTTTTTTTTTCAAGGGAGGCAAGCACTTCACGTTTACTCGTACTCCTATAGTAGGTTGAATCAGATTTGAATTTGAATATTTTTTTGTTTTGTTTGGTTTTGCGAGGACAACGTGACTACGCCATCGTACATCATGCATTATTTAAATGAAATTCTTTACCACCATGGTAAAGTTTGGTGAGTGTGATTATTTGAAAACAAAATTTCTTTCATTGTTATGTGCATTTTAATAAGCCAGGTTTCAATGATGAAAGAAAGTCCTTTAATAATTCACTGAAAATTTGTCTTTATGATAAGATATTGATATAATTGCATAAGTACGGGCGCATAGATACATAGATACTCGTATGAAAGTTTATATTCTACAGTTGTGTCGTTCAGGGCAAAAGCGTCATAATTCTTAATCGGTAACAAATTATTTTGAGGCATGCGAAAGTTTGAAACACTTATGTATATAATCAATCATTCACCGAGACATGTGACTAAGCAAAGCTTAGTTACATGTGTTTGTCAAAATTAATAAAAAACTCATGAAATTTCTTATCTTGTTGAATCTTTGCAATAACAATCACAACGTATATGTACATGTATATGGACATGGAGTTAATCGTGCCCACCCACTCTGCCTTTTTTTGTCGTGAATGACATTAGCGTCAGCATTCACGAACTGTTCCTTTCTCTTCAACACAGCCACAAACTTCGTCGTATAACTTCATTCCGAAACATTCTTTTTCGTAATATTTTAAGCTAAATTATAAAAATCAACCATTCGCTTAATTCAGAAATTAGTAGGAACACTTTTCTTTCAACAAATTGGCTTAGGTAAAAGATTTCATGAGAGCTTACAGAGTGAGAATATATTAATCAATTCAGGATTTCAAGTTTCTTAAAAGTTGGATTTCGTTTTCGGATGCAGGTTATACAAATCATTCAATAATACTAATTTCTACGTTTATAAAATTTCTTTCATTACTACCGCATTTATCATTCATTAACTGAATTCCAACTTGCCTTCTCAAGGCATCGAGATACATTGGCATACTTCTAGGATCTGAATGTATTTGCTGATGGAGGGAAACTTAGCAAAGAAGTCTGGAGTTTCATTTAAATGAACGAATTCCACACTGAAGTTCTCATTAAGGCTCACTAAGTGAAGCAGATCGACTATTTATAATATAGTTTTCAAATTGATTCAAATCCTTGCAAGGATCAAGAATTAACATGTCAATGCACCAGAAACAAAGATTTTGCTCACTAACGTAACCGGTTAAGTGGAAATGTGCCTCGTCTCTAATTATGAATTTTGACACAAAATTGTTTTCTTCGTTTATGAGATGGAGGATGGCTTGACTGTAATTTTCAACTTCAAAGCCCCATATGATGGCATTCATAGTCCGAGGCTCTATAGGCCCCCGGAAAACACGACTGGAGCGAAAAATAAAACTATTTCAAACATGCACATATTTTCGGCAAGTTAATGCGCTATTATTTGAATTCTTCAATTTCGTTCTTGAACAAATAGAGAAGAGGCTAACACGAATGCCACTACTATCGTCAGCAGTTCCGTCCAAATACATATAAGGTATGCGGCTAATTTTGACCTCATAGGCTATTAACAACGTGCCGATATATAGTCCCTTACGGAAATTAAAGAAAATTCAAAAGTGCACACCACCAAAGACAAAACTACAATATTATAGCTACATATATTGATAAGGTGACAACCTGTACCTGTACTGAAATGATCAGTGCAGTAATGAAATTTAACTATGTGTACCGTGTACCGAAGAAAAGAAAAGCTCGGTATACACAAATATTCCTAACTCAAATTCGTGTACCGAAATATAAAAATAAATTGCGATTAAATTTAAATGGTGAAAGCACATCCTTTAATACTTTTTCCATTGTGTTTGCAATATCACACTCTAAGAAATTTCTGTTGAAAATTAATACACTTATTGTAGGCAACTGGTCCGTTACAATAATTGTAGCAATATTCAACAGAAATTTTCGGTGTTTTATTTTCAACATCTTGTTGAAAGATGAAATATTGAATTTTCATCACATAAAAAGTAAGCAATTTATCGTATATCGTATATCGTATGGCGATCTCTTTAATCAATATTCGGTGAAAAACTCACATGCATAACATAAAATTCACGTCGCAGTCGTTGAAAAGCCAACATATAAGTCATTGTTAATAAGCAAATATTACATTTTTTTTCAACATAAATGTTTAATAGTAAACAATACCTTCGAAAATTAGTTGCAAAGTGATTTTTATTTTTATTTTTTTTTGTTGATAATTCAACAAAGTTTACTTATATTTAATCATCAATAGATGAAAAAAAACAAGGACCTAAATATGCAACATAAAATTGCTGCTTTTTCAGTAAAGATTTTGAAAATTCAGGAAAATAAAATAAAGTTCTTCGCAATTTAACAGTTTATGTTGAATATTATATTTGACTATGAGCTTGTTTTCTTTTCCTGAATTTTCAATTAATACATACCATAGAATATCTTACAAAATTAAATACCATCAAATAAAAATATTCAATATAGTTATCTGAAAAATTTTCATTTTTATTTTACATTTTTTTACTTTCACTTGGTTTTCTACAATAATCAATGAATGTTAGGAATAAAAGGTTTACATATTGACTAAAAAAATACAAAAGCAATACTGAAAAAGGAATAATAAACAATACATAAATAAAACTGCAATAAAGAGGTTCTCTGTCCACAATCACGTTTTCTGTAAATATCAGAAAAACATTTTTTTTGAGAATTTTAATATTCAATATTTATTATTTCGGCGTAAACAATATTATTTTAACGGGTTGTAAGATAATGAATAATTTTATCAATAATTGTTGTAATTCAGACAGTTTTCCAGTTATTTAATCTTACACAATGTTAAAATGAAAAACAACTTAATTTACAATGTAAACCAAACAATATTAAAGAGCAGATATTTTATGCTTTTCTCGAAATTTGATACTTTTACTGTTTTTCTTTTCAGAGTGTTTTTAATCAAACGAAAAAAAATGTTCTTTTTTAATCAAAACTAGATATTTTAATCTAAATATATGTTTATATGCAATTCAGAAAAGCACAACGTTGAAATTTAGCTATTTTAATTCCAAATATGCTGTAAAAAAAGGCTATTTAGTTTTATTAGTATTGATACTTATTTTATTAACGATGAGATGTTGTCAGCTTGGTGGTTTAACTCGAAAAAGAAAGATTATCTATGTAAATTAAGTTAAGCTTACAATTGATGCAATAATTGAGAAAAACAAATATCATGTCAAAGCAAAATAGGCAATTAGATAATCGGATTATAAAACGTTACATAAATCATAGGGTATACTGAATGTGTTTGGCATAATTTATCAAATACAAAATTTATATTTATAAGTTTCAAAATAAGTAATTTAAAGATGCATTAGATTTTAATTGTAAATTTGAATATTAATTAACAGAATGAAGTTGAGTATTCAACATTCAGCCACCCCTGAAAGGCCTGGGTCTTTCAGAAAATGGTAGAGGTGCTAGTTTGGTGATAGGTCGCACATAGTCGCCAGTTTGTGTTTTGATTGTTGCCACTCTTGTACAATTGTCCTTCCCTGGGTGCACGGTTATGACTCTTCCAAGTATCCATTTGGATGGTGGCAAATTCGGATCCTTAAGCATCACAACATCATTGACTTCGAGATTTGCTTTTTTGTGTTGCCATTTTGGTCGCTGTTGCAATGAGGTCAAGTATTCCGCATGCCATCGTTTCCAAAAACCTTGAGTAAGAGTCTGTAAAAGAGACCAATTAGTTATAGCACAAACAGGTTTATTACACATATCAGGACGAGGAACAGAAGTGTAGGGTTGACCAATTAAAAAGTGAGCTGGGCTAAGAGCAATAGGATCCATATCAGACATTGGCCACATAGGTCGAGAGTTAAGTAGGGCCTCGATTTGTGTAAGAAGAGTGTACATCTCTTCAAATGTGAGCGTATGGTCCTTAGTTACTCTCCTGATGTGAAATTTTACTGATTTTACTCCCGCCTCCCACAATCCCCCGAAGTGAGGTGCAGAAGAGGGAATAAATTTCCAAGCAATGTGATCTTTTGAGAGGTGGTCGATGATGATATCATTATGCTGTTGACTGACGAGAAGCTGGAACATTTCGTTGAGGTTCCGCTTAGCACCATGAAAATTCGTTCCGTTATCACTAAAGATCTCGGCAGGCTTACCACGACGCGAAACGAAACGATCGAGGGCAGCTAGAAATGCGGACGAGGAGAGGTCACTAACCAACTCCAGATGGATTGCTTTCGTCGTAAAGCAAACAAATAATGCAATGTAGCCTTTTACGAATTTAGGATTTCGTCCCCTGGCTAAACGTAGCGTTATTGGGCCTGCATAATCCACTCCAACTTTATTAAACGGACGAGAAAACAGAACACGCTCAGATGGTAAATTACCCATCAGCTGTACCGACGCAGTCTTTTTATAACGAAAACAGTCGACACATTTAAATACGACCGTGCGAAGAAGGTTTCGACAACCGATCATATAGTATTCTTGTCTAAGAATTGCAAGCATTTGAGAAACACCGGCATGCTGATGACGATTGTGTATGTGTTCCACTATTAGTCTTGCGATTTCAGAAGATTTATCAATGATCACCGGATGTTTAGAAGAATAAGAAAGCTCCGACTCTTGAATGCGACCACCGACGCGTAAGATTCCTTCATTGTCTATAAAAGGACTAAGCGATATTAGCTTGTTTCCTCGTTTAAGCTCTTGACCGGACCGAATAGTTTTAATCTCAGCTGCAAAACTTTTTGATTGATGCAGCTTATTTAAATAAAGTTTTGCTCTCGTAAGTTCTTCACACGATAACGGCGATATGTTCACAGCACGAATATCTGTAAGTTTCCGATTGTTATTTCCACTTTTCAGACGCGAATTTGTAATGAATCGAAGTATAAATGCGAGCACACGAATAATTTTAATATACCGGGAACAGTTGTCAGTCAATTTGTCTATGAGAAAGGTGTTCTGGCTTGTACATACAAACACCTGAGCTAGCTTGGTTCTCCTCTCTTCGAGATATTTAGTCTCTATGTCTATGTTCTCGATGGAATGACTAGAAGATGGCCATTGGTCTGGTTCAAGTTTCAGCCACGATGGTCCATTCCACCATAGCTCATGTTTTAGCAACTGAGAAGGTAAAATACCCCGAGATGCGCAATCAGCTGGATTGTCTTCAGATCGCACATGACGCCATGATTCCCTTGGCATAGAAGACAAAATCTCTGAAGTGCGATTTGAAATAAACACCGACCACTTTTTTGGCAGCGCAGAAAGCCAATGGAGGACTATTGAAGAGTCTGTCCAAGAGACAACGTGCATGTCTTTAATTTCTAAAGAAGATTTAAGTTTGTTAACAAGTCTTGTTAAAAGAACTGCTCCACAAAGCTCTAGACGAGGCAGAGAGATGACCTTAATGGGAGCTACTCGACTTTTGGCGGCGACAATATTAATTGTAACATTACCAGCTGCATCTACACTCCTGCAGTAAACGACGGGAGCGTAAGCGTCTAGCGATGCATCACAAAATGCATGATACTGGATGTTACCTTGATTTATGCATATAGCACGATGAATACTTAACGATTGTAGAGTTGGAAGTTCCTGACGAATGGAGCACCATTTGTTGGAATGCTCCTGGGATATAACATCATCCCAATTGTATTTACTGCGCCAAAATTCCTGAAAAAGAATTTTAACTCCGATTACGACTGGTGCTAAGAACCCTATAGGATCAAATATTTTCGATGATTCAGACAAAATTTGATGCTTTGTGAAGGACGAATAGTCACTCAAATTGACCTTATAAGAAAATGAATCCTTTAGCGGTGACCACTGCAATCCTAAAAGCTTGACGGCACTGCATTCTTCAAAATCCTTTACTGATAATTCGCGTTGATCTTCTGGAATGCTAAGAAGTAAAGGCCAGCAATTCATGGTCCATTTTCGGAGATTGAATCCACCCGACTGTAGAAGACTCACAAGCTCTAATCGCAACGAAGTTACTTCCTCTACCGAATCTGCGCCGGTCATGACATCGTCGATATAAAAATCATTGAGAAGAATTTCTGCAGCTCGAGGATATTTGTCTTTTGAATCTAATGCTAATTGATAAAGAGTACGTACAGCCAAAAATGGTGCACAAGCCGTACCATAGGTAACAGTCGAAAGTCGAAAGTGTTTTAGAGGAAGATCAGAGGATTCTCTCCAAAGTATACGTTGAAAATCAGTATCAACTTCTGAAACGCATATTTGGCGATACATTTTCTCAATATCACCCGAAATTGTATATTTATGACGACGAAACCGAAGACAAAAAGAGAAGAGATCCCGTTGATGTGTTTGGCCAATAAGAAGAGATTCATTCAGAGATGGGTGACGTCCAGACTTGGCAGATCCATCAAAAACCACCCTTACCTTAGTTGTACTGCTATCGTTCTTAACAACCGCATGGTGTGGCAAGTAGAAACACTTTGACGTCAAACGTGGAATATCAATAGGCTGAATCTCCTTCATATGACCTAACTCTATATACTCCCTCATAAATTTGACGTAACTTTCTCTTAATATCGGATCAGATTCCATCCTTCTCTCTAAAGAACGAAAATGATTTATTGCGACACTGAAACTATTTCCAAAATCAGTTTCTAGGTCCGATTTGAATGGCAACTGAACCGCATATCTGCCATCAGGTAAACGTGAATGAGTTCGTACGAAGATATCTTCAGCGCGCTGGTCTTCAATAGACAGATTCGGCTCGACATGAACTTCTTCTAGGCGCCAAAACTTCTCAAGTTCAAATGATTGAACTGTGTCCAGTTGCGTCATGAAAGAATTCAATCTTCCCTCTGAACGAGATAGGAATGTTCCTAAGCTTCCACAAACAACCCACCCAAATATGGTAGGAATCAAATCAGGGAATCCTTGTTCCCCCTGCACAGCTGATCCATTGAAAATGCTGAAAACCTTATCAGCTCCTACAAGAACGTCAATGTGGCCGGGCACATTGAAATTTGGATCGGCTAATGCATACGAATCAAACGTTTGAGAATCAACAATTTTAATTTCAGAAGCAGGTACGACTGATGTTAACTTTGAGATTACATAGCATTGTATCTCAATCGAAGCTTGTGAATAACGAGATAAAAGTTTAAGAGTTACAACTCCATTTGTAACACCTGCAGCAGTGGATCCAACACCTAACACTGGTATACGTGCTTTCTTCCTAACTAAACCCAACCTTTGGACAGTTTGTTCGGTAATAAATGATACCTGGGATCCTGTATCAAGCAACAATCGAATGCTTTGAAACTCCCCTTGGTTGGTCTTAATACGTCCAACAGCAGTAGGCAATAAGGTTTGTGTAAAATGATTTGAAAACGACGAGTAACCTTCTGCGTACATAGAAGAGCAAAGCGAAAGGGATGAATTTGTTGCTTTTGGTTGGTTAGAAGAATATGTTGAATTGTTTGAAGTATTAACAGCAATATTATTAGTAGAATTTGAAGACGACGATGACGGTAAATGAACCAGAGAATGATGGCGTGAATGACATGTTCTACAACGCCTATCTGATTTGCATCTATTAGAAGAATGACCTGATCGAAGACAATTAAAACAAAGAGATTGCTCCTTGACAAAACTACGGCGACCATCGACAGCAAGATTGAGAAATTGTTTGCAGTTGGTGACCTGGTGTTCTTCCTTGCAAAGAGGACATTCAAACTGTTTTTTAGACTCAGCTACATGAGAACGAATGACTGGCTGAATCTTTCCCTTGTTTTGTACCGAACGCGAAGAAGATGAAAATGATTCTAAACAAACACATCGATTCTGTAGAAAGTCCAACAGCTCACTAATAGTGGAATCAGATTTTAAACCTATTTTCTCAGCCCAGGACTGTCTTGTCTCTGGGTCAAGTTTTGCAACAAGCAAGTATATTATCCAAGGACCTCTTTCATTTGAATTTATTGCATTTAATCCACGAATAACTTCGTCAGCACCATCAGTCAATTTTCGAAGAAGATTTACGTTTGACGCGTTAATTGAGGGCAACGATAAGAAGGTTTGTATAAAGGACTGAATAATCAGATGAGGGCGATCATATCGTTGTTCTAATTTTTCCCACGCTTCAAAATAATTGTCTTCCGATATTGCGATACCGTTAAGGAGCTTGCTCGCACTTCCACTTAAAAACGATTTAAGCAGATAGAATTTATGCGTAGATGTGAGTGATGGATTAGTATCAACTGACCCAGTAAACATGTCCTTGAAAGTTGGCCAATCTTTATAGTCATCACCCGAAAAGATTGGAATCGATATTTTTGGCAATGAAATCGATGAAGGTGTATTTGAAGAAGAATTTAATTTCTCAAGAAACGTGGCTTGCTGAGTTGCTAATGTTTCAGCTAGCGAATTAACAGGTGCATTCAAAGATTTTTTAGCTTGAAGAAAATTCGCGAAAACCGATTGAGCCAGAAAGTATTTTGATTCATACTCTTCAAACTCTGGTTCTGGATCAACGAATCCAGGATCAGCCGCAAAATCGTACATCTGTTCGTGAAGCGCTACGAATCTCGACCACGTTTCCTCCAATTTTATTAACCGAATTTCGATCATCGCGACAGGTGTATTCATATCGAGCGATTCGGCAAATGCGGCAGCCCGACTTATTATGCCTTTTGCATTACCACGTTTAGCCTTTATCTTTATCATCGTTTTGTAATTAAATTAATTAAACAGACGAAATGATAACTGTGTAGCCTCGACGAAAAATTAATTAATAGTTTATGCACTACACTTTTATCACACCAGTCTTAATTGTTCAGCAAAAAATGGTTCATAAATCAATTTAATTTGGCTTCAGAAGGACCATAATGTTTTTAATCAAACGAAAAAAAATGTTCTTTTTTAATCAAAACTAGATATTTTAATCTAAATATATGTTTATATGCAATTCAGAAAAGCACAACGTTGAAATTTAGCTATTTTAATTCCAAATATGCTGTAAAAAAAGGCTATTTAGTTTTATTAGTATTGATACTTATTTTATTAACGATGAGATGTTGTCAGCTTGGTGGTTTAACTCGAAAAAGAAAGATTATCTATGTAAATTAAGTTAAGCTTACAATTGATGCAATAATTGAGAAAAACAAATATCATGTCAAAGCAAAATAGGCAATTAGATAATCGGATTATAAAACGTTACATAAATCATAGGGTATACTGAATGTGTTTGGCATAATTTATCAAATACAAAATTTATATTCAAAATAAGTAATTTCAAGATGCATTAGATTTTAATTGTAAATTTGAATATTAATTAACAGAATGAAGTTGAGTATTCAACACAGAGCTTTACAATATTTTCACATACATATACGATTTTATTTTAAAACGCGCACTCTATCACTTTGTTCTTACATTTTCTACTCTGTTTTCTCATGAATTCGAGATTATCAAAATTTACAATTTATATTCAATAAAAAATGTTGAATTTGAGAAAAACGATATCCCTAACCACGCTGAGGAAAACTATGTTTGTTGAAATTTTGTCTCTCCTTCACCTTTTCCAGCGCTTTATTGAGTATTCAACAAATACATACCAGATTTTCAAGAAAAACTGTTGAATCAAAGAAAAAAATGATATCCCGAAAAAAAAAATTGTGTTGAAAATTCAGCTCCGTTCTAATTTTTAGCAATCTATTAAATATCAAACAAACGGGTATGAGTTTTCAACAGCGATGCTTGATTTTCTTCAAAAAGTGTTTAATTATGTTAAAAATTCAACATATGTGTAATTTTCAACAAAAAACTGTTGACTTTTAAGCATAATATATTTATTTTTACTACGCTTCTATTTCGTTACTACAGTAATTGTAGTAAAACTCAATCGGTGTTGAGATAGATTAAACACTTATTAACTTCCCATAGGGAGTTATTGTAATCGGTCCGATTTGTCAAATTGGAATTTTTGACATTTCTCGACGTTTCAAGGTCCCTAGAGGCTATATCAATAATTTTTAGAGAGATGTCTGTGTGTGTGTACGTACGTTCGTACGTTCGTACGTTCTGGTACCATTTTTCATCGTCGATATCTCAAGAACGAGTAAAGATATCGACTTCAAATAAATTTTGTTTAATAGATAATAACTTCGAAAGAGGCTGAAAGGGCGTTTATTAAAATTCAGCGAGTAGCTTTTTCACTATAACGGTTTAAAAAAAAAAGTAAAAATTTTGGTTAGTTTCAAATATCTCACGAAAAAATAATGCTATTAATTTCAAATAAAATTTAATGTACTCATTATAAGGTCATACAGATTTGGTATGAATTTGAAAAAAAATGAACATACCGTTATTTTTTTAAATAAAAAAAACTGAAAAAAAAATTTCATAACCCAGATATTCTAAGAACGGAAAACAATTTGAAACTCAAAATAATTTTATTTTACGAAAAATAATGTGTTTGACAACTGGTGAAAATTTCAAAAAAAATCAGTTTACAGTTTTTTTACAAAAAATAAAAAACTATATAAAATTCTATTGAAAATTGGTAAAAATTGTTTTTCGACTCAAATTTCTCGAGAACTAGTAGTGATATTGACTTCTAATTTAGTTTATTTTATACATAGTACAATTTTGTACAATTGGTAAAATGTTGACAAATATTGAATTAATAGTTTTTTTTTTTAAATAAAAAAACTATTAAAAATTCTAGTGAAAACTAGTTAATATTGTATTTCAAGTCGAATTTCTTGGGAATGAACACCGATAGTGCCTTCTAAAGTATGTTGTTTTATACATCGATACCTTCCCTTAAGAATGTATACCAAGCGACATTTCTAAAATTGTTCCGGAAACGAAAAACACGAAGAAAGTTCTAGTTGAATCATAGTGTGCTAAGAGACAATTTTGGTTAAACTAAGTGACATCTAACAAATTTTTTTGTTGCTCACGACAATGAGATCCTTATTAATGTCGCTTAGCATAATTTTTTTGGCGGATAATACAAATTTCAGGGGGGCAACATTATTTTAATGAGAAAACATGGCAGTTATAACATTTTTTTATTTGTACTTTAGTTTCCTTTTCATGCATAATAGGTTGGCGAAACCCAGGCCAAAATGTGGCACTTAACATATAGGCCCTGAATAATAGATCCGAATCTAGCCTAAGTTCGATTTTAACCAAACATTCGTAGAAATAAAACAAATTTCAAGAATAAAACAAATTTCAAGTATAAATACTTAAAAGCGGCTTTCCTGTAACTAAGTTAAATTTAAAATGATAGAATCACAATAGAACTTTACGAATCTGGTTAATAGAAATCTGTTTGTGTATCAGTTCACAATAACGAAATTATGAATATGAGTCACAATTATTGGTATAAATAAGACTGTTGTTAAATTTGATCTGTTACTACGAAATTTTAAAAGCAACTTTTCTACATCTAACAAAAAGTGACTTTAAAACCGATTCTATGAATGTCTATTACTAAGGGCCATAGTCATAGCTGGGCATTAACTCGTTAATCCGTTAATCGTTAATTAACGAAGTTAAAATTTTGATTAACGGATTAACTTTTAAGTTAACTTTTAAAAATGTTAACGGACACGTTAAATCCGTTAATCCACGTTAAGTCCGTTAATCGTTAATCCAATGCCTACTATTTACCGCGCGGCGCGAAAAACAGGTTCAGACAAGTATGAGACAAGTGCCGTGCGGCGCGTGTCGCGGGTGAAACAAAAACAGCTAGGTACGTTTTATATTTTGACGGCGCGTGCGCGTGAGAAAACTGCGAAGAGATTCGATACGTTTGATCATTTCATTATGCCGGTCGTCCACTATGTGCGCGATAAGTTCAACCAACTTCGTTCAACTTTTTATTCAACTCTTTCGTTGGATAAACGAATTTACAACCTCTTACACTGCAGCAACTTACGTAATTCACGTTGAGCAACTAAAGTTGAACAAAATGCGTTTGGAGCCCCGTACACATAATTGACCAACTTTCCCATATGTTGATTAACCCCGCACACGTAGTTGATCAACTCTTAAAACTTATTCCAGTGCTGAATAGCTCCGTACACCAAGTTGACCAGCTTACTCAAATGTTGAATAACCTCGTACACTAGTTGATAAACTTGTTCGATTTTGACAGAAAACATTTTTTTTTCGTATTGATCAACCGCGTTTTCGATATTGTTGCTCAACCAGTTGATGAACGAGTTGATACCTTCCTACACTTAACCAAGGATCACTCGTTGGGGAACGCGTTGAACGCACCACGATAAACAAAAAACTCAAACGTCAAACCTAAAATAATTTTGGCTTCAGTTCGGTAAATACATTTATTGTCGACGCACGCCTTCGCTTTAAAATATTCTTAAATTTGTTCCGTATGAGTATGATTTCCTTTAAGAAAAAAAAAGTGGCTGCCGCATTAATAATATTAGAAAATGAACGACAAAGGAAGAAAAAACAGTCAAGACGATTCTGGGTAGATGATTTGTTCTTGAGTCGCGAAGAAAATTGTTTTTTCAATGATGCCAATTCCCTGGCATCTCGATTTTTATAAGAGGGGCTCTTAATGTCCCATATATTGGGCTTTTCCTCAATTGCTGAAATCAATTGCAAAATTAATTCCGTGGTCCACTCTGTTTTTTTATCACCTTCCATGACGAAAACCCAAAATAAACTACAGTTTGCAAGTTGCAACAACTGCAAATTCATGGCAACGCAATAGTTCAACCACGTAGACACATTTCACTGCAGCCAACGCAACGCAACTAAATATTACGTCAAGAAATCCCAAAGAAAATTAAAAAGTTGATCAACGCGTTGAACAAATAATGTGCAACACATTATCTTGAAAATGTTGCTCAACGTGTTGATCGAACATTTTCAAGGAGCAACACGAGCTCGTACACTACTCGTACACTTGTTGCGCAATTCGTCGAGTAACGACCAACAACTAGATCCAGCCCGTTGGTTGAACAGAATTGAAGGCACCGTACATTAGAGTTGAATGCGTTGAATTCGAAATTTGTGCGTTGATCGCCTAGTGGACGACCGGCATTACTTAGCGCCGGTGCTCAGAGTAAAAAAAATATAAAAAATGCAATTTTTATCACATGTTAGCGGATTAACGATTAACGTTAACTTGCGTTAGTTCTTCCGAAATTTAACGCTTTAACGTTTAACGAAGCTAACTTTTTTAGTAGCGGATTAACGATTAACGAAGTTAACTGTTTGATTAACGGTGCCCAGCTATGGCCATAGTATATTTCCTCATCAAAAAGTCATTTTCGAAAAAAGTGTCGCTTAGTACATTCTTACGGGAAGGTATCGACATAATACAATTATTAACATATGGTTAAATTTTGACAAGTATCGAATTGACAGTTTTAACAAAAATATAAAAAAAATCTACTAAAAAGTGGTAATATTTGTTTTCCGACTAGAATATCTTGAGAACGAGCAATGTTATTGACTTTGTCATTATTTAATTTTATACATACTACAATTTCTAAGAAATGGTTTATATTTGACATATATCTAGTTTTAGAGCGGATATATTTTGTAAGTACCCTTCCATCAATAACCAAACCATATCTTTTATATTTGAATATTTCGTTTTTAAATTTTTTTCAATTAAAATGTTTGGAACCGAAATAATAAAGTAATTTCTATAATATAATACATAATTTTATAATTTTATTATCAACTTAGTTTTTAGAAGAATGTATGTACTGTACATACGTATATGAATAAGATTGTTCAGTTGTACCCAAGTCCCACATATTCAAATTCCTTTAATAGCTATGGTAAAATTGAAGAAAACGTCACAATATGTTTTTATCTAAATATAAAGTTTTCAAGACCACAAATGGGAAGTTATCAGTGTGGGTCGCACCCAGCCTCTTTTTGTAGTAATTTTTTTTAATATTTCTTAGAGTGAATGCATCAACATCATGAACACAATTTTAGTGTTTGACGTCTCATTATTCTTGTCTATGATTTGTTTTGACTGTATTATAACTTCGTTTTTATAATTCGTTTTTAACCCTTTTAAGGGTCTTTGCGAGTGATTTTTTCTTTGTTTATTAAAAACAAATTAAACTGAATTGAAATCCGAAGAAAATGGAATAAATGCGTTCAATGAAAACTTTAAAGAAAAATATCAAACTAAAAATACATCCTTTAAATAAAATCGGCCCCATATTTTTATTCATCCAGGGAATGGAGCTGGATTAGCAACTCACTTCGTACACAACACTCTAAGAAAAAGGTTGTGATCAGATATCTTCAAAAATGGACTATTCCTTGGAACACTTTTTGATATTGAGCTCTTCGACAAAGTTATCTTTTTGACAAAATATTTTACTGTTGAAAAGATTAAATCATGAAAAGAAAACAGCGTTTCTACTGACCATCGATGGTTTTTATGTTTCCATCATTTTGAAAAACACAACGTTCATTTACTAAAAATCATCGGGCATATTCTCTTCAGCCACAGTTGAGAGAGTGTTCTCATTAATAAACGAAAATAGGGCTTAAGCGATAAATTCCAGTCGAGCATTTCAACTTTAAAAACCTTTTATACGTTAGGTACAACATATAAAGTTCTTTTCCTCACTTCTACGAGTACTTGAAGACTTAGTCGAAGATGCGTGCAAAAACATAGTCGGATAGAAAATATTCATTCAGAAAGTACGATTATTCATTACTTTAACAATAGTTTTAAATATTCAAATATATTATATAATGTATTAAATTAAACAAAGATTAAAACTAATATATATATTTTTTTGTATATTGAAATCGACTTTAATCACCCTAAGGTCATCTGCCTTATACGCTATTCACACCAAATCAAAATCTAGATTTCGAGCAAAATTCTCAAAATCTCATCCAAATCTACTAGATTTCCCATACATTTTCAGATTTCCAAATCTACTAGATTACGACAAAATCTCCTCAAAATCTACTTCCAAACACAAGATTGTCAAAACAAACAAACCTTTAGAAATGTTCTGCTTTGTCAGCAAATTGTCAGCAAGAGAAGAGGTAGATAAAAAGCAGATAATGGAGTCGAGTCTCGAGTGACTATTTGAAATTTGAATTGTGGGGAGAGAAGGAGAGAAGATAAATTATATCCGAGAAAGCAGGAAAAATGGACAGAAACGTTAAATGAAATCCTGGTTCTGTTCAGTGTGAACGCTTCGATGAGATTTCGTAATCTTGTTGCTGAAATCCGAGATTTTAGTTTGGTGTGAAAAGCCTATAATATTCATGTGTACTCTAATAGGCTTTTCACACCAAACTAAAATCTCGGATTTCAGCAACAAGATTACGAAATCTCATCGAAGCGTTCACACTGAACAGAACCAGGATTTCATTTAACGTTTCTGTCCATTTTTCCTGCTTTCTCGGATATAATTTATCTTCTCTCCTTCTCTCCCCACAATTCAAATTTCAAATAGTCACTCGAGACTCGACTCCATTATCTGCTTTTTATCTACCTCTTCTCTTGCTGACAATTTGCTGACAAAGCAGAACATTTCTAAAGGTTTGTTTGTTTTGACAATCTTGTGTTTGGAAGTAGATTTTGAGGGGATTTTGTCGTAATCTAGTAGATTTGGAAATCTGAAAATGTATGGGAAATCTAGTAGATTTGGATGAGATTTTGAGAATTTTGCTCGAAATCTAGATTTTGATTTGGTGTGAATAGCGTATTAATGCCATCGAGTTTACGATAAGCTGAAACGGAGAGCTGATACTGCAGGTAATAAGTTTTTTCGTAAGAAATATTCTTTTACTAACTCGCTTGTTAACATCGAGCGATGTAATGCTTCATTGAAAAAAGCTTTCAGTTCCACCATCCAGGCTCGTTTCCTTGATCTGGATGCCTAGAAACACAACCCGGGATCGGAGATATTGCAAATCTGCCGTATCTCAGTTGGATTGAGAGTCCGTTTATTAAGAGGCCTTCTTTCCAGTTTCAGGAGAATACATATAAGCAATTCACTAGTTAGGACCAGTGGTTCCACTTTACTTCAGTTGTAGTAGATCTACTTCTTATTTTTTTCAAAATATTTTAAAATCTACTTTCTACTTCGCACCATCTGCAAAATACTGAAATCTACTTCATTTTAAAAATCTCTGTTTCAACCTAATTCAATTTTACAAAAAAAAAAAAAAAAAAAAACATACTTCTATTTCTCTATTTCACTCTAAATTGACAAAAAATTAACGTCAACATAATTCAAATACACAAAAGAGTAATTTTAAAAGCATAGAAACTCCCCACACCCATGTGTACATGAATCTTATGAAAATGTCGCTGGCATGATGTGTTTTAATTTTAAAGTTAATTTATATTTAACTATAGTAATGTTATTATTATAAAAAAAAGTTTTATTAATAAATATTATTTCTTTATATTAGAAATTTTTTTTAAAATTAAAAGCAATGTATTGACTAATTTAAGTATATAATACTATTCATTTAAGGAAAAAAATGTTAATATTATTTCAAAATCAAAGAAACTCTGATATCGAAATCGGTAGAGTCGGAAATGAGAAAGTTGGATATCAAAAAATGGGTTCTATGACAGGTACCGTTAATAAAATTTTGTTTTGACCAAAATGTAGACTGCATTGTATGGTGTACACATAATTTTTACTTGCATTCGTAAAAAAATCGAACTCGAGATTTTGATCAAAGTTGACATTACGATGATAGCGAAGACAAAAAAAGTTGGTCTCGCAATTCTGTCTGTCTGTCTGTCTGTCTGTCTGTCTGTCGGTTCAAACTTGATAGATATGGGTTTTAATTGTTTCCCCCCGGACGTTTTTTTTTGTTTTTTTTTTAAGACCAAAAATAACGGTACCTGCCATACAATTTTTTTCGAAATTTTATAAATATTTTTTTTTTTCAGAAACTGTCCCACAGAATTTTTTTAAAAAAATTTGAAAAATTTCATTTGGTTAAAACTAGCTAATAAAAATTGTTATTTTTGGTAGCCCCCCTGGGTCCATTTTTTTATTTTTGATTTTCTCGAAAGCAGTACAGCCGATTTAAATAATTTTTTTTATGCCAAAGCTCCTCCAAAGTTTGAATATTATTACATATTCAAATTTTTAATTTTTTGGATTTAAAAAAAAAAAAACAAAATTTTTTTTTGGAAACTCAATATTTCGAAAACCCCATGCTCGATTTTTTTCAAACTTGACAAACAAAAGTTTCTTAACATAATCTACAAGATTTGAGAAAAAAAAATTTTGTTTTATCTAAAACTAACGGTACCTTCCATACAAATTTTAAAAAATGGTTTTCGAAAATCGTATTTTTCTCGAAAACGGTTCCGAGAATTTTGCTAAAATTTTTTTTCTTTTGATTAATCTTTACGATCTATAATTTAATAAAAAAATTTAATCTAGATATTACTGACTGTACCTACCATAGAACGATTTTTTCGAATTTTGAATTTCTCATTATCGACATAACGGATTTTAATGAATTTTTTTTATAAAAAAGCTCCTTAAAAGTTTAAAAAACATTGCATTTAAAAACTTAAGAAAAAATATTTTTTTTAATTTAAAAAAAAAAAAGTCATTTTTTTTTTGAAAAATTCAATATCTCAAGAACGGCTTAGTATTTTTTTTTTGGAAATTAGACTTTTATTCGTACAATAATAAAAACTTAAGGTTGGCGTACCAAAATTTTTTCTTAAAAATGTTTTAAAAATGTTGTACATAAAAGCTTATTTTTTTAAGGAACCACTACAACGACTTATAATTTTTGTTCCTGTATAAATTCATATTTGCATAGCATTCTGCTTTTATCTCTTACTACTAAAAGAATTTAAAAAATTCATTTTATCCTTATGAACAGTTTTACTCTAATAACATTCGTTCTTAAAATTCCTAGTCTATTACATAGGAGCAAGTTCGTGCGACCCAGTCGTGCATTTTATTTTTATAAAATTTATTAGAACCGTTTTCAGAATAAATATGATATTTCATAATAGATGGAACAAACGAGCTAAAAAAAAACAAACCATTTCAATTCCTCCGCCAGGCTGCAGGTTGAGGTACAGACATACAGACAGATGGAATCACTATTTGTTCGTGTTGTAATGTCAACTAATAAAATTAGAGTTCAATTTTTTCTAAAAGTAAGTAAAAAGTTATTTAAAAATTACTTCGATTTTTCTCAATTTTCTTCAATCGACTTTTTTCAGGAAGTGGTAACACTGGTTAGGACATTATCGTAGGTGATTTCTACGCTAATCAAGCAATAAAATAATAATAAAAATAAACAAAATATTTCAGGGACTTTTCATAAATAACAACCTAAACGACACCACCTCCAATAACGGGTTCAAGGGGAATAAGTGTTGGAGCAAGTACTAAGCTACACGTCTCAAAATCCCCAAGGGATAAAACTCATCTGATCAAATCAACCAAATCCACAATGCAATCGACCCAAAGCACTTTTACAACATTATTTTACTCCAAACGCTTTGAGGATCGAACTTTGACTTGAATAATTATTCCTCATTGCAGCCAAGGTATGAGTACGAATATTCAAATCCAGCACAACACAAGAAAATGTTGTAGAGAAATCTCAAGAGTTTGCCAGTTCATTCTCCTATTGAGCCTCCAATAGTTTCTTGATTGCCACTTGCATCAAATATTTGGAACTAGTGCGAGCAAAGATGTTTTCAATTTACAATAAATTTCACAAAAGTACTTTTTACTATCTTTTGGATTACCCACTTCAGGATTGTTTTTTTTTTAATATTTTTGCCATAAGTTGAGAGTTAAACATATATTTTTTCAAAAAATGCTAATTTGCTATAAGGTAATGAATAATTTTAAATGTTGTACAAAAATCCAATTCTAATCACTACAAGATTTGTCAAGGAATTTCTTTAAACGTATAAAACTTACCATATCGATCATTTTTCGTACAGTTTATATTGACTTTCTAATAGACAAGAAAAATGTTTTTAAATACAAATAAAATGCAAAGCAAATAAATCCCAAAAAATTCTTTTTTAAAGTTTATTTACAGCTTAAGAACAAACATCCATATTAATATTTATTTATACATTTTAAAAGTTAGCACATATGTATATATTTCAAATTTGCTTAACAATACATACTTATAACTTAATGTAGAGTTATATGTGTTGATTTGCTTTGTCCTATACCACTTTGTTCAACTTACATCCAAGGCAAGTAGGCAAAATATCGACTTTCTATCCTAGTCAAAAAAACAAAATTGAAAAAAAATCCCACTGGTAAGATAAACTCTTAATTACTTCAGATCATTCTATTTATCTTTAGGTAGTAGCAATATACGGTGTCCAGATGGCGTTTAAATATAAAAAAAAAATTAACCAAAAAACACGAATTTCTAGGTACTAAATAATAAGAAAAGATTACATTACCAAAATCTAAAAACCAATTCCCAACAAAATTCGAAAAATATAGGAATCGAACATTTATTTTTAAATTATAGCCGTGTTTTTTCCTTATTGAGCAGTTGCTCATTACTTAATTTGAAAGCAAAACAAATCAATCTACCGGTTTGTTAAATCAAAAAGCATGGCTTTTATTATTTTTAAAATTAAAGTTTTTATTTTTCAAAATTATATTCAAAATGATTAAAAGTTTTCGGAAGTTACGAGTATTTTATTTAAAATCAACAACTATAACGAAAATTAGAAAATAACTTCTGTCTAAGTGGAGTGATTGAATTTAATTTAATTAAAAGTGTAAGTGACCTCCACTTCAAAGTGCGTTTCGCCGAGGTACGACAGTGGCTCATCAGTTAGATACTGATTTTTTAATACTTAGATATTTAATACTCGGTTCAGTATTATATTTTATAATATAAACGTAATTAAAAAACTTACTTTTTCGTAAGCGAATTTACGACACTATACGAGTATTATGAAATTTGTAGGTCGGGGTTCTGGCATTCACGTATTTCGAGTGGGACACTCATTTCCATATTATCCTACTCTTGAACATAAAATAAGATGAACGACAAGGTGACACTTCTTATTTGATGGTATAGTTTGAGGTTATAAATTACTTTAGCATTAAATATGTTAGGAATTGGTTCAATAATACGAGTATAATGACAAACTAATGAGAAAGTTTACAAAACTAAAAAAATGGAAAAATATTTGCAGGAGCTGCTTAGGAGTAATTGTATGTACTTTTTTTACAAATTGAAAGAAAACTGAAATTGTACAAACAACGTTATATCCAAGTTTCTTTGAGTTTGTTTTCAAATTTTTTCGGTATTTAAACTTCACATACAAAGAATGATTTGATTTTCTTGTATGATCTCGTTCAATAAAATATCAATTTCTGCATAAATAATCATAAATAATCTTATTACTTAAATTGTATCGTTTACTCTCATAAGATTGCACATTATTTGCTTTACTCAGTGCAGCTTTGCACACCATAAAGCAAATCGTCCAATTTCAATTTAGCCTTAATATTAATCGGAGCACCATGTCCAGGCCTTCCCCAAAACGTATCAAATGTTTCAAAATGTTTGCTGCACAAATCTTTTTCGAGCTGTTGAGACATTGAAAAGCTGCGACGTTTTTGTGACATTTGCTCATTCAAATCACTCAAATATTGTAGATCTGTATTGGTCGTCCATCTGAAGAAGGTTGTAAGGTTCAGGTCGTGCATTTATGAAATGATTTTTATTTTGTTTAGTACAATTTTTTGATGTAATTTTGTTTATGACAAGGAGTGCGTTTTGTCTGTTTATTTTTTTTTTTATTGTTTCATCTATGAAATGCTCTTATCGGATATGCAAGGTGAATTTTTTTAAACAACATTTACTATTGGAAGCGTACCTATTATCGGATGAATTCCGTTTTGTAACATCCGTACTAGATAAACTAATAGGACGGATTTCGGCTCTTCGTCGTGCCAGAAGTGGGACTAATTCCACACCACCAGTATCATGAACCCCTGATGCCATTGAACAATGCCGGGAGAGACGAGGACATATCGTAACTTTCGAGTCATTCTTATTCCCTTTTCGATTTGAACGACTTTTTTCGAAGTCTTTGTTAGGCGACGATAAAGAAAATTTTATTGGACTATCTCCTTTTTGGGCGCATTTACAAACACAGAGGGTACAACATTTTTCCGATTTCTTCAATTGCCGCTTCTTGAAAGTTAGTTTCTCAGCTGGTGTCACTGGGTTATCCTGATCCAACTCCTTGAGCATCTCTTTATTGGTCCACCCCTAGAAACAAAAATAAAACAATCGAGGTTAAATGTTTGTGTAGGTCGTAAAACTTTTCGTTATATACATACCAAGGACCTCATAAAAGAACTACCCTGCCCCTTTGGACTTCGACTAGATTTGCCACCTGGTGCAGGTTTCGCCCAGTTATGTCCATTCTAAAGCAAATAAATCACTAGTTAAAAGCTCATGCATAATATAAAAACATTAAGGACAAGAGAAAAATACAATAGCCCTTCCTACTAATCCTACCGCTTTGTTACGATGTTTTTTACTTGTTCTTCCCAACGACGATGAAGAACAATCATCCTTTTTGTTAACAACTATCTTGTTTAAGGTTTGCTTTCCCTTGGGAAGAGATTTATAACATACTTCAATGTCCACATGACCTTTGTTTCTAAATGTCATCGCTGGGTGATCCTTTAAAATTATTTGCAAGCCATCAGGTGTTTTGTGAACCTTTCCATCCCCCGACAAGGGTGTATGCTCAATAATTGCTTGATTTTTTGCCACCTCACAATTGGCAATGGATGTGTCAGGTATATCGGTCAAGGTCATACCATAACATTTTTTTCGTTTTCCTGGTGAAAAGTAATTGCTGTACCGACGACAGGGTAGCAATACCGATGAGCTTCGGTTGAGGTGCGTTGCGCTCTGTAAATAAGGAAAGCAGGCGCATTGTATTATTTATTTTCTGTGGTATGTATATTTATATATGGACACAATGTTATATGCATGTATGTGCTTTAACATGTGGCTGAATGATTAACAATTTACTATGGATGGAGTTGAGTGTAATCCGATTGAAGAAATATCCCTTCTGCGTACGTCGACATTAGGTGCTCCACCTCCAGGTCGTCCCCAAGGACAGTGTTTGACAAACATGTCGTAATACTGAAAAGATAACATAAATTGTTTTATTAAAATATATACATATGTATCTATACATATGCATGTATGTATTTAAGAATACGATTTTTTTAATTATTATTGCAACGACTTAGGGAGACAATGAACGTGCACATAGAAGCTGAGAAATTGGTTCTTCCTTGTGCATATGCCCAATCTGGTTGACTATTATACAATGTCAGGTTATTACACATTTTTAGCTATTGTGCAACGTACAATCTAGTTGAAGAGTTTTTCCAATTTAGCGTAAGTCAGATCTACGATGTCGTTAGAAAAATAGTTTTTGTAGGATACCTTTATAAAGCACCGCTTGGCATAATGGTTAGTGCGTTGGACCGTCATGCAGAAGGTCTTGGCTTCGATTCTCAGCCGCTACGAAAAAGCTTTTCAGGGGTACACTGCCCCTTGCAAGGAATTGATATATCCTCAAAGAGTACCTCTTGTCATGAAATGTGCGGCTCATTAGCCGTTGGAAATCGACAGAAAATTGTAGGTCCCCTCCATTCCTGATAAGACGCACTCAGGAATGGTTGATAGTTGTAAGTGATTAGGTGCTGATTCTCCTTGAGCTGTTGCACAGCCAAATTTATTTAATTTATTTATAAAGCAAAGTGCTTGTGTTGGGAATATTAAAGTTAATAAATAAATAAGAAGGCACAGCGAGGTCTAACTCAGCATTGGGTGGCTATACGCCTTATAGATGACATCAAGAACAAGTTCATGAGTAGATAAATGTTTCTTTCAGCCCGTAGTTACGACACATTTAATACTCGTAGATAATAATAAAACCCAAGTCTCAATAAACTTATTTTGGTTTGTTGAAAAATGTCTATGTCAATAGTCGTTCATTTGTGTCGACAGTCTTCCAAACATTACTAAAACAACTCCTTCAGTAGTTGGAGCTAAAAACGCAATGCCATGTGAATTCTCAAGCAAATATTAGCTTATACTAGCGCAAAAAAGCAAAAAAAAAGGTTTTTTTTATTTTGAAATGCAAACTTCTTAGAAGTTTCTCTATAAAAAGTTTTATTAAAATAATAAGAAATAATAATAATAATAAGAAATTCAAAAAAATGAATCGAAAAAAAATATTTTATCAAATAGATGCCGCTTTTGAGAAAAATACGATTTTTGAAAACTATTTTTAACATTTGCAACGTGGGTACTGTTATTTTTAGATAAGATAAAAAAAATTGTTCACATTTTGTAGATTGTATTAAAAAAATTGCAATTTGAACTCTTGGGGAGCTTTAGCACAGATAAATGTAACGTTTCTTAGAAAATCAAAAACAAAACAATGCTTTTAAGGGGGTACCATTATAATAACCATTTTTCTGATTTTTTTTATCAACCATAAGTAAATGAAATTAAAAAAAAAAATATTTTATAGGTTTTCAAAAGGATGGAAAATTGAAAAATGCTATCTAGGTACCACGTTTAAAGAGAATCGGCCGAGCCGGTTACCTATAGTGCCTATTTATATACATACTCGTATTTATATATCGCAAGTAAAAAATGTTGCTCATACCACCACAGAAAATTTTTAGTGCATTTTGGGCAAGAGTACGATAACTTAGGCGCCAAGAAATTATAACGGTTTTTTGTAGAACAGTTCAATACAAGCATTTTTTACTACGGGAGGGGGGGGTCTATCTCCCCCCGTTTGGGCGGGAGGGGCAATTTTATAAAAAAGGTACTAAAATGGAAACAAAAATATTAAAAAATAACGTTAATACTTACAATTAAGTATTATACTTTTTTTTAAAGCCAATACTCTGATCTATTAGATAATTTTTAAATCAAGTGGAATCTATGCACAGTTTTTGAAAAAACGAGTTTTAAACTCAAATTTTGGTGAAAAAAACATAAAAAAAAGTTTAAAGTTTAATTTTTCAAAACTGCAAAGTTACATATTATTATTTTTCCTAAAATTCGTTGCTCTAATTTATTCTTATTCTGAAAACTATAGATGATTTTATGTCATCTAGTTTTTGAGAATATTGAAAATAACTAAAACTACTTTTTATGGGATATTTGCTTTTGTTGCTTGCTTACGCATTACGGTACATATGTAGATATGTATAGGGGGCATGCTGCCCCCCCTGCTTGGACACACTATAGGATTTGGGGTAGGTGCGAGATTGGGTATATGCAAGGTTTTTTTTGCATTTACAGAATCTGGATTTAAAGAAACTTTGAATTTACCCTATGGCCTATATCCAATGTCTACTAAATATATGTATACGTACATGAAAATTTAATACATTATGAAAAATTCACATTACCTTGGTACTACTGTACGAATGCAGCAAATTTATATAATTCCTTAATTAATATGTATGTTTATTATTTGTGTCTAACATTTTTAATGCTAATGTGTTACAGGTTATTGTTTACCAAGGTCATTCGTTATTCAACCTTTGTAAGAGTGAAGTATTTTTTTCTTTGAATAAAGAATGGCGACTAAGCATCCACTACTTCATCCTAAATTAAATAACTTTTCAATATTTCAAAAAAAATATTTCAAAAGCATCGCGTTCTTAGAAGAAATTGGTCAAATTCCAACTAAAACGTCAACACCCCCACTGTGTTGCAACCTACCGATAAAGGTAGAAAAATATAAAAATTTCAAGTTCGGTTGGATGTGGCGGTGCTCCAAAAAAGCTCTTAAAAAAGGTGACAAAAATTGTAAGAATACAGTAAGCCCATCTATCGGCACATTTTTCCATGGGCCTCAATATTGGCTAGAGATTCGGGAGGTGTTTGCTATAATTATCTCTTTTGTGATCAAAATGCCTGTAAACACGGTTTTAATACATTGAACATTGAAAAATTGACTTGACTATTTTTAAGTAACACCTGACTTACTCACAAACTGACTGACTGAGACGCGAAATGCCAATTCTACCTCCTCGTGGTGCACCTAAATTATTTGCTGTACTTTACTTTCAAATGAACCACATTAACATTAATTCTCAAAATGAAATCACCGTAGTTAAATACCCAAAATCAAAAATTTCATAAAAAGTTGTTTTAGTTATTTTCAATTTTCTCAAAAACTAGAAGGGACAAAACCATTCGGTTTATTGTGTTCGATTTAGAATTAATAGTAGCATTGACTACAAAAAGCCAATTAAGCACTTCATTTCACAATTTTGAAAAAAAATTGGTCTAAACTTTTTTTTTTAATTTTTTTTAACAAAATTTTGAGTTTGCATGCAAATTTTTCAAAAACTTTTGACATAAATAATTTAATTTAAATTTACGATTATAGAACAGACTTCTGGCTTTCAAAACCGGTATAGTATTTTATTGTAAGTGTTGCCGTTGTTTTTTTTTTTTTTTCAATTTAAGTCATTTTTTCTAAAATCGCCCCTACCTCCTAAACGGGGCGAGATAGACCCCCCCCCCTCCCATAGTAAAAAACACTTGTATTTAACCCTTCTACAAAAATCTGTTATCAATTTTTGGCGCCTAAGTTATCGTACTCTCCCCCATTTTTGTATTACAAATATGAGGGTGGTTATAGGTGCTTCAATAGATTTAAATCAATTTCAAAGAAAGAACCAAATGTTCGCTGAAAATTTTTTGAAAAACCAATGGGCTTTAGCATTTTTGACTTAAAATTTATTAATAAAAAACCAAAATATAAGCACCATAGGTAATGAATTCCGTAAAAATCTGAAAAAAAGCCAAAATATATATTGTTACGTCATTGTGTTAAGTCACTGGCACGCGCCTATTGTAGTTATTTAATGAGCTTAAAAAGCTTCATATACTTCAACCCGAAATGATAGCATTCATTGTGAGGAGGCTATAAGGTGAATTCGAATCGCGGGAAACTTTGCTTTGTCGTTTGAAATTGCAAAATACGTTGTGCAATGCTCAACTACAGAATAGCTCCTACAAATTGTTTAAAACATTTGGAACATGCTCATGGTTTCGGCAAGGAGATACGGTACTCGTATAATGTGCAGGCCAGGCATTAACATTGAGTGCAATTTATTCAAGGAATTTGCCTAGCTATTGGGATAAGCGCACGATAATGATATCATCGGCGGTTGCCAATAAGGTGATTGAAGACGAGCAAAACATGTTGGTCATACAGTATATGACAACTGCCCGAGATTCGAGAATCGGTTATTGTCAAATCTTATCAGCCGCCTTGAGCCGAATAACATAGGTTTGACATAGTCGTAGCCATCTCACAATCAACAATATACTCGTAGCAAAAGATCAGACTAGATTTGATTAGATCAATGTAGAATTTATGATTCATCTGCGAACACTTTCTATAATCATCATAGTTGCACTCAAAATACAGTGCCTTGTTAAAGTAAAGTTCCTGCCGTCTGCGCATAAATAAAATGAAAAAAGAAAATGTTTCAGTTGAAATGGTATGTAGCTGTAATTAAGAAAATTCTTAGTTTACTCGATATATTTTACATATTGCTAATCTGCATTATATTATTTTTATAGCCAGAAAATTTCAATACATCATCAAATAAAGGTTCAGATAGTATAATGCACGGTGGAGAAACTTCAGGACCTTCTTGTGAAAGTATAAAATTACACACGCGCGTTCAACATTTAAACAAAGCATTGAGTTTTATCGGATCTTCGCCGATCAGAAAAAAAAATTGAAGCAAAAAAAATATTCGCAGGGAAAAGTGAAGAAAATCACCGAAGTCATTGAAAAAAGGTTTTTAATATTAGTAATGATGGTCCAGATGATGACAATGATGATGATGACGATGATACGGTAGTCATAACAACTTTGCAAGAAAGTTTCAATACTACCGATGATCGTTCAAAGAAAATAAAAATATTGACCATTTTTAGACATTGGTCTTTCAAATTTCAAAAAAATAAAGTTTATATTTCCAACGGCTACGCGCCATATGATTACTGTAGCGAAAAATCTTGCTAACGAGAAAGGTATTTTAAGCGATCCGAGTCCAAAAAGTCATCCATCTTTAAATGTAGATGATGAAAATGCCATTATTAGTTTTTATGAGTCTGATGACACCACTCAAATGATGCCAGGCAAAAAAGATTATATTCTGTAAAATTTAATGGGCAGAGAATACAAATGCAAAAACGCTTACTCTTGAACAACTTAAAAGAGTTATTTCAGTTATTTAAGGAGACGTATCCAGCAGTGAAATGTAGTTTCTCCAAGTTTGCCAGTATACGACCAGTACATTGTATATTGGCAGACGCCAGTGGTACTCATTCGGTTTGTGTCCAGTACATGAAAATGTTAAATTATTAATAGATGGAGCGAATTTAAAATCAATTACAGCTGATTCACAAGGACCAATATTAAATTATCATGACTGTCTCAATCGTATGATATGTGAAGTTCAATCTACAAATTGTTTTTTTTTGGATTATGTAATGAGTGCCCTGGTGTAACTAACATTATCGAACAATTGGAAAAAAATTTCGAAGATACAATGATTGATACTGTCCATTACAAACAATGGGTAACAAATGAAAGAACTTCATTACAAACGTTGATATCTAGTGTAGATGAATTTTTAGAACGTTTAAGTAGTAGTTTAAGTAAATTGTTGCTACATTCTTTTTTAGTACACAAGCAAAAAGAGTTCATGAATAAAAAAAAACTTGAATTATTGAAAAATGAATGCATTGTAATCTGCGACTTTTCTGAAAATTATGCATTTGTTATACAAAATTCTGTTCAAGGCATACATTGGAATAACGATCAAGTAACAATACATCCATTTTCTATTTACTACAAAGAACTCAAAGACGAATTAAAAATTAAAAGTTTTGTTTGCATGTCTGAGTGCTTACGTCATGATACTGTTGCTGTCCATCTATTCCAAAGAAAACTCATACAGTTTATAAACACACATTTAAAGTATGTCAATAAAATAATATACTTTTCGGATGGGGCGAGTGGACAGTACAAAAATAAAAAAAAAATTATTAATCTTACACATCATGTTGAAGATTTTAAAATGGCAGCTGAGTGGCATTTCTACCAAACGTCACATGGCAAAGGACCATGCGACGGAGTAGGTGGAACCCTAAAAAGACTTGCTGCCAAAGCAAGCCTTCAAAGGGTAAATAATCCTATCCGCACTCCGAGAGAGTTATTTGACTGCAGAAGATCTAGAGTACAAAGAAGAAGAAAAACTGTTATTACCACGTTTCGAAAAAACTGTAATGATTAAAGGAACATTGAAATATCATTATATGATTCCAATTTCACTGCAAGAGTTGGAAGCAAAGCAATTAATTCTCTTCTTACGAAAATAAAAAAATTGTGAAAATTTTTAAGTAAAAAAATAATATTGCAATTAATTGAAATGAATTGAAATCTTAATACATATATAACTTGTTTTTTGAAATAATGTTGTTTTTTTATTTATTTTACCCCAATTTTTTATGAAACATTATTTATTGATAAACAATATTGAAGGGGTTTTTGTATGTTTACATACATGCAGTGTACCTGCGAAACTTCATATATTTATGAATTTTTGAATATTACAACAACAACTGGAATGAACTACCACCAAGTGGGTTCTTATTTGGCTGGAGTTATAGCTATTTCACGGTTGCCAACCCGATCATCAGACTCCTTTATTAGTGGTGCTTAGCCTTTATACTATCAAGTTTAATCGAAAAACTTTTTGCCTTGACTGAGATTTGAACCCAGACCTAGCGTCGTCAGAAGCCAATGCCCTACGCATCACGCTACCGAGACCACATGATCAGGTCCATCCCAATTTAGGTTTTATCGTTTATCAATTATCACTTGAGGACTAGCGTTTTTATTAGTCATTCAAGTTTTGTTGTTATAAATTCAATATTGTTCAATTGAAAATTTAAAACATACTGTTCATACTATTTGCAATATAATGCAGAGAATAACGGTATAAGGTGAGAATACGAAGTTTACTTTGCAACTGGCGAGCAGACGCGCTCTTTTTATTTTGCTTGCAATAATAATAATTGTTTCTCCATTAATAAGAAAAAAATTTTCGATGGAAAATTGGACGTAGAATACGATGATCATACTTTAAACACCCTAAGTGGTGGGTTTCGTTGTTAAAAATTGATTCAAACATTTTAATTGTTTATAACAATATGAAATTGTTCAAACATTTTTTTAATCTATTTTTTTTTTTCTTAAAATTCACTCTTTTACCTTCAAAATGAAAAAAAAAAATTGAGTCTCTAGCTTAAAATTAACCGGAGTTATGAATTTTTGAGAATCAGTCATCAAGCCAAAAATCACCGAAATCTGAAATTTTCAACCCTCTCTATTTTCGAAAAAACAAAAAAAAATTAAATTCCCCGGACAGGTGTCTTTTCTTTTTCGATAAAGAACTTGCAAATGGTGCCAGTCAGTGGTTTTATTCCCTTTTTACCTACTGAAAAAGAAAATTGAACCACTGACTTACACATAAATTGTTGTTGTAATTACGCTTCGACGAGCGTACATCCCCACGACCTTTACCATGCGCAGCCAAAGCCACACTGATAATGTGTTCACAAACAACCCTCTTCGCATGTATTGAAAATAAGCAGATTGTTATTAGAGTTACCATTTCCACGTTAATGCAAATCATGATGGATTTTTCCTTGGATTTTGTTTGGGAGCTTTCAGAATGTGTGCTTTTTTAAAAGCTTTTGAGAACAAATATGGGAATGGTGTTGTCGCTTGCTGTTTTTCGGTAAGTGAAGTTTATTTATTATTCTTCGTAAATTAACCCTTTGTTCCCGGAGATGTTAACTTTTTCAAATATTTGTATAAAAACTTAAAATTTATATAGAATGTGTATAATGAATAATGCATTTAAATAAAAAAAATTAATATTTTTTTTCAAATCTTTTATTAATGTTTTTTTTAAAGTGGTTTCAGCACATGATCAGTAGGAAACAAGGAAAAAAAAAAACAAAAATGTTATTATTTTTTGTTTAAAATTTGTATTTTAAACGGTTTTAAACAACAGACAAAGGAACATCATCTTCACTTATCCATCCCCCGTCATGAATTTCTTGAACCTCATCAAAAACCTCATCAACAAAAATGATTTGCATCTCATTTATGTGGAATAGATCTTCAATGTTTTCTTCAGGATCTTGTGGTTCTTCGCACCACTCTCAGATTCGGTATCCGATGGGATTCCTTCAAAAAGTACCTGAGGTTCATCCATATCCATCGCCTCCAAGTCAAAATTTGAATATTGTTCATTCACTAAAAATTAAAAAAAAAAACTGTTTTTATTTCCTACTGGTTTCACAGCTAAACCACATCCAATAAGCTTAATAAATGGGCCATATTTCATATATTGTCACAAATTATATTTCTTATAACAAAAAAAATAAAATATTCTTGCATCATATATTCACTTTACTTACTTTTAATTGTTAAAAAAAACATTTAATAATTCACAGCAAAAAAAAGCAATCCAAATGACACGAACGATCAAACTATGTGCAAATTATTACTTACAATGCATCGGAAACAACCCTAATCATTTTTTTACCGTTTTAAAAATGATTACAGTTCTTAGAAAACCACATGGTTTCATCGTGAAACCAGTAGGAATGTAAAGAAAAAATATAGAGTATGTGGTTTAATTGCGAAACCACTAGGAAGCAAAGGGTTGAGTTTAAGCGAAAATTATTTGTAATACATGGTGTAATTATAGATGGTGAAAAATAGTGATTTTGTTCATAAAAAAATATTCTTTGAAAAAGTGTTTATTTATACGGTGTTTTATAATCAGTGCCAAAAAAAGAACTGCTTTTATTAAATTATAAATCTGTGCTGTGTTGTTTATAAATTGTGTATTTGTGAATACCTATTGTGTGATACAGAATCGAAAATGGCGTCAAGTTCTTCCAAGGATTTAAGTGCCGAAAAAAAAAAAATTGTTGAAGCCACCAACAAATTTTACGGTCATTTGAAAAATAATACAGAATCCGTAAAACAAGCTTCGGAAATTTTTTCTGTAACAGAGCGAACTGTCTACAGACTAATGAATGCAAATAAGACGAAAGGCCACAACTCACCATCAAAAAAGAAAAAAAATTCTGGTCTCAGAAGGAAGGCCGATGACTTCGACAAATGTGCAATCAGGCAAATTGTTCATCATTTTTTTTCTAACATCGAACTTCCAACGCTGGACAAAATTTTGTGTGAGGTAAGACTTAATGAAAACATCACAAAAATAGGCAGATCAACTCTTCATACCATCTTAAGAAAAGATCTTGGCTTTAAGTTCACCAAACGCCAGCGGAAGAACGTTTTAATAGGACGAAATGACATAATAACATGGAGAAGAAGATACTTGCGCGAAGTAAAGAAACTCCGAGAACAAAATAAAAAAATATATTTCACTGATGAGACATGGTTGAATGAGGGACACACTTGTGATAAAACTTGGATAGATCCAGCGGTAACAACACCTCGCCAAGCGTTCAACGAAGGTCTATCAACAGGACTGCGTTCACCATCCGGGAAAGGAAAAAGGCTCATCATTACGCACATTGGCAGTTCTACAGGATTTGTAGATGACGGGCTATTAAGCTTCGTTTCTGGAAACACCGGGGACTACCACGAAGATATGAATGCCAGTGTCTATGAAGAGTGGTTTAAGAAGATCTTAACGCTTCTGGAGCCCAACTCTGTCATAGTTTTGGATAACGCTTCATATCATTCAAGGAAGAAAAACAAGGCCCCCACCACTTCTTCCAGAAAAGACGACATCAAAAAATGGCTGACATCGAATGATATAGCCTTTGAAGTGGATATGGTGAAAGCAGAGTTATTAGCAATCGTGAAACGTTATAAATCCCAATATGAAACCTACGTTGTTGATCAATTGGCCTGCGCAGCAGGACATCAAGTGCTTCGATTGCCACCTTACCATTGCGAGCTCAATCCAATCGAATTGGTTTGGGCTCAAGTGAAGGGTTTTGTGGCAAGGGAAAATAAATCTTTTAAAATGGTCGAAATTAAGGATCTCTTGGCAACAGGAATTTTAAACGTCGATGCTGAGAAATGGCATCGTTGTGTGCAACACGTGGAGCTGGTAATTGAACCAAAGATGTGGAAGATGGATGTTTTTTCAGAAGATGCAGTGGAAAGTTGTTTGATAATACATTTAAATGACGAAAGTAGCAGCAGTTACTCTTCGTCAGAATAAGGCATTATGCATTATTTTTTTATATTGAATTTCTTTTAAGTTACTTATATTTATTTTATAATATATTATGATATTTTGTTTGTTATACCGAATTAATTTTATGTTCCTTATGCTTGTGTGATATCTTTATAATATAGTATTAATTTATATTATGCTAAATAAAAATGAATTTATGTTTACGTTGATTGTGTGGATAAAAATAATTATTTCGTTCAACATAACTTTTTTTACTCAAAACCTCGAACAAAAAACCTTAAATTTCTGAGTATTTTCATTATTTTTTCATAATTGAATTTATGTTACTCTTAGTTTTCACAAAGGGGTTTTTGAATTCGGGATTATGTACATAATTTTGAAATTTTCTTAAACGGAATTTATTTTTAACTTTCAAATTAAAATCAAAAGTTGGTAACCCTATTCATATTTATCAGAGCTTTTTCGAAATTTATAATGGGCACTACGGAAACCCTGTAATATTTGCTCTCTCTCACAGCTTAACGAGATTTCACTTCAGTCAGAGTGAGAGGTAAACGTCCTATCTTCTCTGTACTGACAATTTTTGTTGGACAGAGTATAGTCGCGAACTGACAACTGTGATCGAAATCAAATAGTTTAATCACCAGTTGAAAGAGAACTGCGCACTGGCAACTCTTTACTCACGCTCACACTCTTTTTCTCTCTTGCGCTTATAGAAAACAGCTCAACTGTTACGAATTAATTTTAGGCAATCGTTTAGTTTGTGTCAAAACACAAACTTTTTAATTGCTCGAATCGTGTTGTTCTAAGTGCGCGGTGTCCCATATAAGCCTATATATGTTTCATTTTAGCAACTAAACAGTTGCGAAACTAAAAATTGAATGTGCGCGCCTGGCCTAAGAGAAATTAGGCAAACAATATTAGGATGGGACCGTGTCATTCAAATTTTGTACAAGATCCGGAAAATTAACCTTAAACGCTGCATCCAAGATATTTTCAAGATATTGAATTTTCAAAAAAAATAAATTAAATTAAATAACAAGAGCATATTTTTTTATCAAAATCGTCAAATTGCCAAACACTTTTCACAATTATGATATGTATGATAAGTCATAAATAAATATAAAAATCATAAAGTGTGTTACGCATGACAAAATAAAAACAAAACGAACTTGCAAAAAAACTATATGTGTGTGATTCTACAAACAATGGAATAAAATGATACCAATTTCGGCGCTACATTTTTGGATTCCAAAAGTCGTAAGAGTTGTTCTAGATCAGCCATACTCAACCTTTTTTTTAAATGGGCCGCAACCACGTTTCTGTTACGACACCTCGGGCCACAATCTAAATGTAAATATTTTGCGTAAATAATAACACATAATTTTAAAAATTCTGTATTTATTTAAAAAGAAATAGTTTTAATGCGATTTTTGAAATTGGGAACACATTTTCAAAACTTTGTTAAGATCTGGCTTGTTGCTGCATGCCAACCTTATGACATCATCCAAATGGGAGTCCGTTAGTTTGTTTCGGTACATATTTTTTGCATATTTCATTCGCGAAAACGATGATTCGCAAACGAATGTAGATCCAAATAATGTTAAAAGAATTTGGGCACTTCTTTGCACGATTTTATATTTTTCGGGGACAGTGCTCCAAAATTCCAAGTTTTCCCCTTTTTTCTTTGAACAGAACTTCAAGGTTGGAATCATTTTTGAAATCAATGACCTCATCGAATAACTTTGCTTGGTCTTGATTTAAAACAGAAGACAGCTGTGAGATAGTCGTTGTTTCCAGATGCCAAGGGTTTTCGACAAGCATTAAACATTTTTTTATATTTCTTAAATCATGAAATCTTTTTTCAAATTCTTTTGACAGTGCTGTTATGTAATTTAAAATTGTAGAACAGTTTTCTTCAGAAATGTGGATAAGGTCCTTTGTAGCAATTATCAGAGTCGGAAAATTTTGATACTGTTTGTTTTGTATTTCTCCATGAAAAATACTGAGTTTTTCTTCAAAGGCAAATATTTTACTCGCCATCTGTGAGATTAAGTTATTTGGACCTTGTAAATTCCGATTGAGGCTATTCAGTTTTTCGGTGATATCGCAAAGAAATGCTAAAAGACACCACCATTCATCATCTTGCAATTCTGAGTAAACTTTCTTATTTTGTTGTAAGAAGAGGATTATTTCGCGGCGTAAGGAAAAAAACCTTTCCAAAACTCTTCCTCTGCAAAGCCATCTCACCGAGGTATGCAAAAGAACGTCACCGTACTCACTTCCCAGTTCTTCTAAAAGGCTTTTAAATTTTCTGCGGTTCAATTCTCTCGCTCGTATATAATTCACAATATCAATAACAATCTTCATCACAGCTTCGATTTTTAAATTGACGACACGCGCAGCCAAGTTCTCTTGATGAATAATGCAGTGAAATGTAATTAAATTTGTCAAATTATATTTTTTCCTAAACAATGTAATAAATCCATTTTCGGATCCAGTCATGGAAGGACACCCATCCGTACATACACATACTATTTTTTGTATGTCAATTTCATTGTGCTCTAGAAAATTTGAAATAGTATCAATGTAATCTATGCCTCGGGTTTGACCTTTCATTGGAAGGAATTTGAAAAAGTCTTCAAGGATTATATTCTGTTCCGTGCAATATCTAACAAACACCGAGCATTGAGATGTTGCCGAAATATCGGTGCTGGAATCGAAAGCTAAGCTAAAAAACTTGCAGTTCTTAACATTATCTATTAAGTTGTGATGAATATATTTCGAAATATCTTCAATTCGTCTCACACATGTTGAATCAGACAGCTGTAGTTTTTTTATTTCACACAGTATTTGTTTCTTGTTCCTAAACTTATCAAAAAGTATATCGGCAGCACTTACAAAACATTGTTTTACAATTTCTGCATCGGTAAATGGTTTCATGTGCTTACCAAGAGTATAACAAATTTCATAAGATGCCTAAGTTACCGCAGAGTCTTGGGATAAGGCAACGGACATAACATTTTGTTGCTGTTGTAATGACCTCTTAAAAAAAGATAATTTCTCACTTCTTAATTGTGTTCCAGGAGGATACGTGTCATTGAAAGAATTGTGCTTGGTGGTAAAATGACGAGATATATTATATTTTTTTAATATAACACTTTCACGGCATATTAAACAGGTAGCTGCGTTGTTTTTGCTGGGCACAACAAAATATTCCGTTTCCCATTCATCTTGAAACGAGCGATTTTCATCAGATATATTTCGTTTTAACTTTGAAGAAACTCCTGCCATTATTTTTAAATAAAAAAAACACAAATTAACAATCAACTGCAACCACTAACTAAAATTTAAAATATAACAAACATCAAGCAGGAACATGGGGTTTCCCCGTTTCGCAACTCAGATTCACATATAGTCGATGAGAAGATACGTCGATAAAGTAGTCGAGTTTTCTTGCGCGGATACAGTTAATCGCAGTGACATATGCGTGTGTATAAAGACAAACTACTAGACTTCATCGATGTGTAGGTAGAGCTGTTTATTTATTTTCTATTCCATTTTCATTTCATTTTGAATTTTTTTTTATTGATACGGTTTTTTCTTGCTTGTATGTTGATTACATATCTACGAAAGTATATTTTGCTCACGCTTTTCTGGAATCGCGAGATATTTAAGGTAGTTGCCGCGGGCCAGCTTTTATTAGCTCGAGGGCCGCATGCGGCCCGCGGGCCACAGGTTGAGTATAGCTGTTCTAGATGATCATTAGAACGTCCCTTTGCGTTGTTGAAAGCAGCCAGTTAAAAAAATAAAAAATGACGATTTTAAGGACATTTTTTGAAAAAGGATGTTTAGGGTACTGAGTTTTTTTTTAAGGGAACTGAATAAATCTTTATTTTTTTTTTCTTATTTTCTCTTGGGTACACATTGAAATATAGAAATTAAATTTAATTATTCTTCATAAACATAAAAATTCATGGTAAATAAATATTATTTAGCATTTTATTAAGAGAATATAATATATTATACACCCATGTTCTGTATTCCGAGTGAAAGTGAATTGAAAACGAATTTCAATTTCACTTAAAATGAAAAGGCATGTTCTACATTCCGAGTGAATTCAATTCAATCCGAATTTATTTGTGAAATGTCAAAATCAGCTGAAAGACAATTTGCATCATTTATTAAAACATTGTTTCTTGTGCATAATGAAAATAGATTCACTATTTATTATTAATAAGTGGTAGAAGGGACGAAAATCAATGATAGAGAGTTTGTGGAAAAGTTTTACGTAGTAAAGCCATAATTTTAGATCTTCCAGAAGCAGCGTAAGTAAAAAATGGGGAATGAATTAACATGGTCATATTTGAATTGTTTGTAGTATCAAAAGAAGCTTCAGACTAAGCGAAGAGACATTTGTTTACATTTTTGAAATAAATCTCCCAATAAAATCGACTTTAATTCCCTTAACACAAAATTTCTTCCTTCTTATTTCATAAATTGCAACACAACTTTTTCTTGTCGGGAGCTCTTTAGTATTTTCTTGTAAACAACAATTTACCAATCAATCAAATCAAAATCAATCAATCAAAATTTCAAATCTTTATTTACACGTTTATCAATTTCACCAAATAAAACTAAGTGAATTGAATTCACCTTAAAACGCTATGTATTCGAAATGTAGAACACGAATTTTCATCTCCGAAAACTCAATTCACAAACTTCATTTCGGGTGGAATTCAGAACACCAACATTTCACATTCGGAATGAACAAATCACAAAAGTCATTTTATGCGGAATGCAGAACATCAAAATTCACTTTTGTTGCTCGAATTCACAATAAGTGAAATGCAGAACATGGGTGATAATTAAATATTTTTTTTCTAAGAATCAATTTAAAATAAATTATATTCTTTTTAAAAATTTTAAAAATATTTCGCAATGAAGTTCGAAGTTCAATATAACTGAAAATTTCTCAGGTTTCTGAATAAAATATCATTTGCTCATTTATTAACCAGGGGACTGAGGTTTTTCATGGTTTTTGCGCAAAAAAGGTATTAAGGTTTTAAATATATATATATAATATTACAGTTTTATTAAACCTATACTATACTTCTAACAAATATACCTTCTTACATACAAATTTGTTTTGTAAAACCTCACCAGAGGACTGATAATCCACGACTTCTTGCACAAATGTGTTTTTCACAATACTAACATAAGAAACAGAATCGATTTGCCCCACAATTTTATTGTAAGGAGATTTGGTACTCCAAATTGCCAGTGCTGGAAATTTGATCGATATCCTAGTTATTGATTTTTTCGACTGTTTCAATAAGCCAGGGGACTGATACAAAAAGCGGTGGACAAAGTTTAATTAAGTTTTTTTGTAATAAAATAAATTACTAAAAAATATTTATCTATTTCGTAGCAAAGATGTGTTATTTTCCGTAACTTTGGTACAATTCATCTAAGTATAAGACCTGAAAAAAGAGAACGGTAATAATTTTTCTTTGCGAAAACGCACTGGGGACACGTCAGGGGACTGAGAATCAGACACTTTGAAGAATTTTTTGAGCAAGATAAAATAAGGTCAACCTAATAATATTGTTAGGCCAGGTAGATATCAACAAGATTTAATTTTATAAAAAAAAATCAGATTTAATAATTGAACGGATTTTAAAATATTTCTTGGGCCACCGAAAATTTCATCGTTTGTAGAATCACCCATGTATATGTAAACTTAGATTTATTGTTTTAAAAAAATATATTATATTTTATTATTTTGAATAAAACATTAAAAGCAACTTGCATGGGACCGGAAAAATATCTAAAACTGTAAACAGCTATACTTTTTTGTTTTATATTATATTGCTTTTATTCAACCCTCCTGGTCTTTCGAAGAAAAGCTTAGGCTAAAGGGTGCTAAATTTTAGATCAAATAGTGCCATTTTGAAATTATTTTAATACTAAGTTCTAAATGCAAATTTTGAAAAAATTTTATTGAATATAGCATCACACTTTTTATAACAGGAAAAATAAAAATTAGAGGCACAATAGTTCGAAGAGAACCTGCAGTCTTTCGGCAGAAATGGACTGAACTAAAAATTTTCGGCCAAGGTTAATTTTTAAAGACCGACAATTCCGAAAGCACTAGACCGCAACAAATAGACAAATTTTTAAAATATAGGAGTTTTCAGAGATGTTTTAAGTCATGGCTATCCTTAAGGTTGCTTCTTTTTTCGTTCAGAAAAGAGCTCTGAACAGACTTCAAACGTGTAGAGTACGCCCTGAATGTCCTTCATACAGAGCGCGGGTTATGTCAAGTTCAGCAACCCACAAAACAATCAAAACGGAGGTTCCCACAAGTAATACAAATAATATGATGACAATGAATGATCGAGTTCATTTGCCCATCGTCTGATCTCATTAGAGATTCCAAGAAATTGTATTATGCTGACTCGCACTCGATTGAAACTGAACTTGCATAGCTTTGTCCACCTTCATTATTGTCTAGAGTAGTCAGTTGATTTTTGTAACAGTTATAACAAGTTTAATAAATTTTGAATATATTCTTTTTTAAAAAGTGTTTTATAGAATAAAATAACTTTATTCGCGCTCTGAGTGCTATGAATTTTTTTGAAATTCACTTGATCACTATGCTTAAGTCACTTTGCAATTGCTTCTAATTTTCTTTGATTATGCTAATTAATAAGAAAATCATATTTTTCTTCCATTTAAATCTTGAAATAAAGATCAAAACAACTTTCACGGCATTATTTATTTATTAATTCTACGTTCACCACTAGAAAAATCCATACTAGGCTCATTCGCATTACCTATTTGCTTAGAAACTTATTCCCCTTTCAAATCCATTTAATACTTCATCAATTTTTTTTCCCTCCGATATGAAGGATAACATAATTCTAACCAATATAAATAAGCCCTATATTAAATTTTCATGGAAAGCAATCATCAAACCAAGCAGCCAACAAAAATATTTTTTTTTTAATAATCCAATCAACATTCTAACCAATCAATAGCCCGGATGTTACACCACCTTAAAAAAAAGATAATGCCTCGTAGGTACAATGACATACATGAATTTGCAGAAATATCACTTTTATTTCCAATTTCATTCTTATTTATTATTATTCGCCTCGTAGACATATTTTTTAAATTAAAGTTTAAAAAAAAATACAGAATAACATACTTTCGAACTTACCTCCTGTTTGTCCTTTTCAGTTCTTGCCATCTCTTCGGCCTTTTTGCGTCGCCACATACGCATACTTTCTTCGGCATTTTTACGTTCCATTAATCTTTTCTTCTCCTCGCACCACAAAAGTGGATGTTCGTAATGATCAAAGCAAAATGTTCCCATGTTTCTTATCTTTAGGTTTCGAAGAATTTAAGTTCTTAACACTCAGATAGTTTATCCTTAAAGAAAAACTGCCTTTCAAGGACAAAAACAACAACAAAACTTAAATAAACTCCACCAACAAAATTGTTCTTTTATAGTTTTGAAAATTTTATCTCTGTAAATTTATTACTAATTCCAATAGAATTCTCAGATTCCTTAACTTTGAACACAAAAGAAAAATGTATAAAAATAATAAAACAAAAATTAAGGAAAATCCTTTTCATCCAGGGCTTATCGTAGGCCATGCAAAAGGTAAACTCACACTGTTCGTCCAGAAGTCTTGCCATTGTTCCACAAGGATAGCAAAACACAAAATCTAGTATGGTAGGCAGATCCTTCGGTACCAGGTACCAGACCAGGTAAGTTACCCGGGTGTATTGGCGCAAATACAATTTTTTACCATTATAAAGCCAAATATGACTGCCTTAATCCAAAAGGTCCTTGAGGCTTATTAAAGCATGGAATACGTTGAGGAAAACGTATAAATGTCTACATAGTTTCAATTCAATACCGTATAAACCAAATTTATAGTCTGAGCGGTAGCTTTCCTAATGAAATTATTTAAATCTACCACATACATATGTACGAGTACTTGCTCTAACTTAAATTAAGCCTGTTAGAACTTTATTAACATTTTCAATTGTAATGGTTGTAAGAAGAAAGTGTTAAAATTAAAACATGCTTAGTACATTTGTTTTCGTTTTAGATGTGTATTTAAAAAAAAAAAAGAATTATTTATAAATGTTTCATGATTTTCATGATTCTTAACAGTTTTTGTATAGAAATAGAGTAGTAAAGATAATTATAAACAGACTTTGAGAGCATGTTTTCATTGAAAGACAAGGAATTTAACGTAGCTTGTTAATTGGGTAGGCTTAATTAGTGCTATAGTTTAGCTTCTGGAGATATTTTTAACTTCTTTCAATATAACAACTAATTATAAGTTTGATTGTTTCTCGACGTGGCTGAAATTTAAGCCCATCAGCTGTAATTCTTAAATCCTGCTCATCATTTAGCATAAAAATGCAATATGCAACACCGCTTCAGTGACTATTACTCCAGATATCAATATTAGTTCATGTTTTTGTGTTCTTCTCTACGGCAGGATTGCTTGCGAAACGAGCTGCTAGTTACCCGTGCTTGTTCGTACTCTTCATGGTGCTGAAGACTTTTTAGAAGTAGGACAAACAAATAGATGTTGTGTCTGGGTTTCTTTCGTGAACTTCTTTATTTATCAGTCAGTTTAGTAAACATCTATCTACCGTAGGTACTTATATAAATACATGTACATACATATGCACAACAATTGAAGCAAGGATATTCGATTACACTGAAATAAACCTTACGTGCGAGAGTAAGGAAATATGCCAAAGAATGTTTGCTTTAGAATGAAAGCTTTGTTCGAAACACATTCTGAGAGTTCTCTTCTTTGTCTTAAGCTTTAATCGATTAGGCCCCTCAAAGTCCATCAAAATTCACGTGCATGAAATGTTATTTTGGGTCATGTTTGGATTTATAAACTAAGAACAGAGTTGTAACGAAGCATGAAATAATAATTGACATTTGTGATATCAATGTTCAACTAGATAAAGAATAAACAATAAGAAAGTAAAGACTGTGAAATATCTGACATACAAATTTGCATGAGCTAAAGACGAGAAGACAAGCACGAGATTCCAACTCACGCATTAGTTGGATAAAAGTTAATATTCCTGAATTTAAAACCATTTTCCCAGCTTTTAACATGCTCATCGATTCCATTGCTTTCGAAAAGTACTCATAGTTTCTCCTAGTGGAAAAAATTCAAGAGAAAAAATATTGGTCTAAACTACATTAAGTTCATACCTAAATAAATGTATAATTTCTCGTACATCACTCTTGGTTTTAATGATTTCGAAATTAACCCATTGGCTTATATTGATCATGGCTACAAAATTGCTGAATTCATAAAAGCTTTTTCCACATAAGCTGTGGAAGTGAACGGCAAGTTTATGCAACTGAAATTTAACAAATATAGATTTCAATTTTCCGTTTAGAGTTTGTTATGTTTTCATACGTACATATATACAATACTGTGACACATAGACTTTCAAAACGATCTGATATAAAAAATATCTGGCATGAAGGTTATTTCGCTTTATAATTTTCTCGCATGATATATGTACATATATTTGGCATGATAATTTTATTACAGGTTAAATTATTTCTTTCTCGTATGATAGATTTCTCACATATTTCCCAAATGATACTTTTCTCGGATTATCGTTTTCTCGCATTATAGTTTTCTTGCATGATAGTTTTCTGGAGAAAACCAGTACGAAAGTTATAATTATTTCATCATAGGTTCTTAAATCTTTTGATTGCAAGAGTTAAAAATTATTGAATTGATCAGTTATAATTTAAAATAAGACTCACATTATTTTAATACTTATTTTTTCGAATTGAAAAGTTTACTCGATGCGAGAAGACTATCATTTACTCAAATAAGTTTAAATAAAAGTTTCTGAAAATACAAAGCGAAAGAAATTTTCCATTATTTAAAACAATACCGCTTTGTAGAGATTTATTAAAAATTAACTAAATGCCATGGAACACTTGAACAACTAAATTAGAGGAATCCGATTCTGTTAAATCGTTAAGAATTCTATTTTTTGAAAATTCTGTAACGTTGTGATTTATAACTGGAGAAAGATGAGATATATTACTTATATTCATAAGCCTATCACACTTATAGGATGATTTTAAATATTTCGCAAGCAAATCACAAGAAGTTTGGACTTCACTAGGAATACTTATATTTGTAAAGTTGTATTGACTTCGGAAGATGGAAAATTTTCCCTTGGGAATTTAATAAATACTTACTGATTTTTTCCCCAGCGTTGCTGAGTTGCGCTAATATTTAACTCCTATTTCCGACTTAAATCCGAAACTTAAAATCTAAATCGAAAATTATTAAGCCCACATTTGTAAAGTTGCAATATATTTATACGTTTATCCTTATTTATTTTTAGTAAAAAGATGAAAATAAGCTTTAGTTGTAACAACAAATTTGGTTTGATTTCAAGTGGCAGCCAACCTATTTTTATTCAACTTTTGGTGAAAATATGAAAATAAGCGGTTACTTTTTTTATCAAAAAAGAATTTTTCTTCCAGATGGTGGCCAAAGCAAAAGGTCTATGAGATCAAAAAGGTGTTAAAGTTCCATATGAGTCCCTCTAATGATTTAAATAAAAAAACCTTATCTCATTTTTTGTATTTCAGGAATTTGCTTATGCATTCTAATTAGTATATACACATATAAACTTGGCACGTACAACAACTTTCAACTCATATATTTACATACTTTTACTAGGTTAACTGTCAAATCCAAAAAAATTGCTGCGCCTAAATACTAGCAGTATACAATAACAAACCAATTGAGAATACACATTTTTTTTTAATTTTTGGCTTAGAGCTCTCCATTCTGTATCAACCGCATTATCCTTGTTACTTTATAATAAACCAATTCACGCGCATCTATAGCCAAGATGAAATCAATGTGATTAAATTTGGGAAAATCAACTAAATATTTTCCAACCACATTTGGAAGTGACTGTCTAAGTCGTTCAATATCTTTGGGTACTGTTAAAAAATCGTTTGCAGCATAGTGTATAGCCACTTTTGCAGATACTTTTATCAGATCATAATCTGGAGGTGTTATTCTGCCATATTTGTGTAAGTTTCCCATCTTTCCATAATCGAATTGTCTAAAACGACCAGATTTTTTGAGTTGACCAAAATGCAAAGTTTGTTTAACAGAAGCTCCAGCAGATAAGTGTCCTATTATTACCGGAAGCATTGTCTGTTGGTTAAAAGAATGACTTTAATTTCAAGTAAAATAAATTTTATAATAATTCCTACGCTATTAATTTGATCCTCATCAAATCCAGTAAATAAAAACATTAAATTTGTGCAAAATGGTTGGGTACTTTTGCCATTTGCGCAAAGATTATTGCCGACTCGTTTGATGAAGTTACTGCTTCCTAGAACCTCATAGGATCCAATAGAATAATAAAAATTCTAAACCAATGATTGCTTGATATCAAAATACATATTAAACTCAATAAGATAAAAAATTACTTACAACAAGGCCATTCTGTAAGTATGAAGCAATTTCTACAATTGGACTCTTGCCTTCACCAATAAATGCCGCTGGAGCGAGAGCTTGCAACGATATAATTTTTCTATTGTACGCTGGTCGCAAGCTGCACATTATAAAAAAAACTGTTGCTCCCTAAAAAACAAAAAAAAATACTTTAATAGAGTACTTTTAAAAGAAATCAAATATTAAAAGAAATAACAACTTGAGAATGTCCAATGTACTGCAATCTTTTGAAGTTTGTTATTTGCAGAATGTAATCAATTGTTGCAGGAATATCATAAATTCCGATCTCATGAAAGGTAAAATTCCAGAATTCAGGTTTGCTTGGACTTAGAGTAATGTGTTTTTTTGAGTAAGTATTTCCACGTGCATTGGCCATCCATACATCGTATCCCAGATCATGAAGTAAATAAGCTGCGAGAAAATTTTTGTTTTTAAATAATTAATAAGAATTGCTAATTTGCGAAAATAATATTTGGAAACACTTATCACATTATATTTAAGAGATATTCCCCTATTCATCCCAATATTTTATAAAAGAATATTTATTCCAAAAAAACTTGGCATATTCAAAAATGATGCAAATACAAACTCAACTATAATTGCACTTGTCTGCTCATTGATTAATTTTTTTTTATTTTTTTTTAAAGCAAAATTTTATCTCAAAAATAAAAACAAGAGCTTTAAAAATATTCACAACGAAGCTCAAATAAAGAGGCAGAAATCCCATACACTTCACTATACCTTTTCACAAAGCGAATAAATACAGAATTTAATTATTAATATTACTCGTATTTACAACTTCCTAGTTGGAAAGGTTAGATTAAGTTACAGTTGATCTTACTACCGTCACATGCAGATGCAGATCAATGTATATTCGTTATGATAACCCATGATAAATCCTATGTCATCAATCTCGTTAAGGGTGTTGATTAGTTTCAGCAATATATACAGCCTGAAATGTCGGAGAGTACTTCTCGGTCAATGATGAAATATCGGTCGTCACACAATCAACTGGATGAGGATAGTTAGAAGTCGTCTTTTAAGGGTGTGATCTCTTTCTTTATCGCCACTTGAGGAATCATCTATCCACCAGGCCCGCAGGAGCATGTGGCTCCTTGCAACGTCTGGCAGATGAGTTTGATGAATCAGTGGTATGTGTATTTGTCCGTTTGCTTGGTCAGGATTGCCCTTTCCTCAAGAGGACTTTACCAATTTTAGGAAGAGGTTACCCCATCAACTTCCTGACGCCCGTTTTCATCGTAGGAATGCGAGGTACCCATTCTCCGCTTTGTTGCCGCTCCCACAAGAAAGACGTGAGTTGTTCAGTCGTTTTCGTTCGTTTCACCATTGTTGTCCTGGGACCCCTTTTATGTCGTTTGAGAGGCGATTTCCAACCTCGTGGTTAGTTGCTTGAAAGAGCTTAGGTTTTTTCTAAGAATGTCAGAGAGTTCCCAAAGTTCTTAAACAAGTGTCTTCCTAGGAGCCTGTTTTTCAAATGATATAATGCACGGCCGTGACACAGATATTGAGGAATATCTTCTCCTCACGACATCCTCTGCACAACTCGTCCTTGTTGGAAAACAAAAGTTGATATTGAGACAGATTCTCAATATTCTCATTGAGGCAGATTTCAATGGTCTGTATTAAGTTCAAATGCATTTCCTCACTCCTTTTTACTTCAAGAAATAATTCTTTCGAAATTAAAAGTAGTTTGTGAAACAAGACTTACCAAATGTTTCAGATGATTAACTAAAAATTTTCGTTAGTTGTGTCAAAAACCCAGTAAAATTAGACATTTGCTTCGAAACAATTTCGACAAATTGGAATTTTTATGTACTTATTAAAAGTGTCTAAAACCTACCTTACATTTGAACAGCTGCTTTTTATTTTGGACTCCAAAAAATTAAGTTTAGCTTTTCATGCCTCTTCGTTGGTCATTTCAAGTTCAATTCAACTTTTTTTTTTTTCTAATCTACACGCGCTCACGGGATTATGATTAAATTTTAAATGTTTCAACACAGCGCGGGCGTGAAGTTAAGGAAGAGAAAGAAGGATAGGAAAGATGTGTGGCATGATGTTCTGAGACTGAAAGTGGTTGTCTCAGATTTTTTTATCTCCATGGATGGCGGCTGAACTAATGCGGAGAAATGCCGTGTCTTATTTCTATGTCCCTTATAATTCGCATTATTTTATTCGTATTCATCCTTGTTGGGTGTACTAGTTTAACTCAAGCACATGTTGTTAGTGTTATGCCTGAACAACATGTAATGAATAAATCAGCAACCCATTGATGACAATTTTTAGAAGGTTTTAATGGAGTTAGGACGACATAGACGTCGGCAGGGATCGAACCTGTGATCATGAGCTTGACAGGCGTGCACAAAACCATCGCGCCACGGCCATCCCCTTTATGCTCCAAATCAAGAACTTTGAGACAGCACTTCGACCAAGACCGATATTACAATCTTTTGCAACTGATCTTTGCTAACTTTATTTGATAAGAAAACGTAAGACCGCGACCAGCTGCAACGACGCAGAATTGGAAGTTTTACTGATTTTGAGGCACTGATGGAAAGACACTGTCATCAAGTCGGTTGTATGATACGAATCTATTAGCCACATATGCAGTGTCAGAAATTCCTAATGGGTTTGAATGATCTTCTAACATCTTTTTTCGCCTGCATATTCACGCCTAGTACGTTGTAATGAATGTCACTGCAAGCAATAAAGCACTCATTACAATATTTTATATATGTATTTATATTTACACTAAATTTTAATAGCAGTAAAAAAACTACACAAACAAAATATTTTTGTATTTGCCAACGTGCTAGTGACTAATGACAGCTGTTTTTAATTTCACTTAAAGTGATAGATCCAGTTTCAAAGCAAATGTTATCTGTTATATTTCATGATTTTTACTAAACAAATACTTCCATTTATATTTTCCCTTGACAACCATCTCTTTGGTCGAATGAATAAAGTTCCATTAAAAACGTTTGTGACTTATCCAATATGTGTAGATGGCAAACAGATATTATAGTTATGGCAAGAAAGTCATATCAGACCAAAAACATAAATGTTAAAAAAAGAATCAAGTTCTTCTATACAAAATCCTTTGTGTAACAAGTCAGCCGTGAAAAGTACTGAGATCTAAAAGTACGCCAAGTTCTTACTTCATGAAGGTTTCATACCGAATATTTAAAGTAGAATAATATTGAAACAGCTACAATGTAATAGAGAAATTTTATTATTTAATGATGGGTTCACTGGTCAAGTTTTTAAAACCTTTCGAATTGGGCATACAAAAAAACTTGCCAAGTTAGCGCATCAAATTTTAGTCAGTAATCATTAAACAATAAAATTTCTCTATTACATTGTAGCTGTTTCAATATTATTCTACTTTAAGTATGTAGTTCACATCAAAGTTAAGAGTTTTTACTTGCGTCTTATAGGTACTATAAGGCAAGTTAGGCATTCGGAAAAAAAAATCGAACTCGAGATTTTGATCAAAGTTGATATTACAATGATAGCGAAGACTAAAAAAGTGGGTCTCGCAATTCTGTTTATAAATATTTTTTTTCCCAAAAACTGTCCCACAGATTTAAAAAAAAAAATCATAAAATTTCATTTAGTTAAACCTTGGTAGTGAATAAAAATAAATTCCAAAAAATTATTATTTTTGGTACCCCCCTTGGAACCATTTTTTTTTTTTGTTTTTGATTTTCTCAAAAACGGTACCACCGATTTTGATCATTTTTTTTTATGTTAAGGCTCCCCAGCAGTTTCAATATAATTTTGTATTCAAATTTTCAAAAAAAAAATTTTTAGATTTTTAAGAAATCTTTCAATTTTTTTTTTTTGAAAACTCAATATTTCGAAAATCTCATGCTCGATTTTTTTAAAACTTGATAAATAAAAGATTCTTAAAACAATCTACAAAATATGAGAAAAAACATTTATTTTACCTAAAAATAACGGTACCCTCCATACAAATGTTAAAAAATGGTTTTCGAAAATCGTATTTTTCTCGAAAACGGTTCCGAGAATTTTGCTTAAATTTTTAGTCTTTCAATTAATTTTTTAAGATTTATAATTAAATACAAAAAATTTTGAAAACAAGACATTACTGACTGTACCTACCATAGAACGATTTTTTAAAATTTTGAATTTCTCATTATCGACATAACGGATTTTAATGAAATTTTTTAAAGAGATGCTTCTAAAAACTTTAAGAAACATTGCATTTCAAAAGTTAAAAAAAAATATTTTCTGAATTTTTTTTTGGAAAATTATATATCTCAAAAATGGGTCAATATTTTATTGGAAATTTAATTTTCATTCGTACAATAATAAAAACCTAAAGTTGACGTACCAAGTTTTTTTCTTTAATATTTAAAAAAATTTATATATAAAACCTTATTTTATTAAGAAACCACTACAACGACTTATAATTTTTGTTCTTGCATAAATTCATATTTGCATAGCATTCTGTTTTTGTCTCTTACTTAGTTTTATCCTTATGAACAGTTTTTTTCTAATAACATTCGTTTTGAAAATTCTATTACATAGGAGCAAGTTCGTGCGACCCAGTCGTGCATTTTATTTTTATGTAAACTCGTAATTTTTTCAGGTATGCAAATGTTTTCTTTTTTCATTCATGTTAACATAACATACAGTACCAAATCGAGCACTCGAGTTCTAAGAAAAGTCATGAATTTTCAAGATGCATGTATAGTTTCAAAATGACAATAAAGGGACACTTCGAATGAAAAATCTTAGACTTTCTATTTTTCGCTTTGAATGTGCATTAAGCTATACCGCGCTACCAAATTTCATCATTCTACAGCAATAGGAAGTGCTCCATATAAATTAAACATTTTCTCAGAAAGTGGGCGGATACCACGCCCCTGAATGCAAAACCTCAATTTTTAGTCTTGGTCCTTTATATGCAATTTGAGCCATACCGTTCTACCAAATTTCATTTTTCTATTGCAATCGGAAGTGTGCCATATATAATTTACATCAGTTCAGAGGAAGTGGGCGGACACCACGCCCCTGAATGGAAAACCCCAAATTTTATATTTTTTTTCTTTGTATGTAATTTAAGCAATACCGCTTCACCAAATTTCGTCGTTTTACAGCAGTCGGAAGTGAAAGTGGGCGGATACCACGCCCCCTGAATGGAAAACCTCAAATTTTCGATTTTTTCCTCTGCTTGCATGACAAGACCTACCGTTGCGCAAAATTACGAGATTCTACGATGTGAGGAAGTCCTCCATAATTTTGATGATCTGTCAGTCGGTCAGTCAGTGAGTCAGTCAGTTACGATTTTTGTGATTAAGACCATGTTTTTTGACGTTTTTTGAGTTAATGACCGATATATACTTAAGTTTCTCAAAGAAACAATTAATGATTGCTTGTGATAAAAATTTGGTTTATCGAACAGGCAAATTTTGTATCAAAATCATTGGAGCCATGTTCGAAATAAATAAATTCTCAACGGTTGAACACAACAGCGTTCTGTCAGTCTGTATAGACATTCAGGCAGGCAGGCCGACTAACAGACTGGAGAATTGCGATGGAAATATCGAGTTCGATTTTTTCCGATACTATCTCTGTAATCGTATGCACATATGTGGGTGTATCGCAAGTTAACAGCAAAATGACGCAAATAAATGATGCAACTGAAATTGGCCAAAAAGTTAAGAGCTGTTGGACCCAACTTGCACAAGTAATAAAAATTATTGTATTCAATAGATCTCAAGTTTCAATATTAATAAACTGAACCTTTAACTTTGACAATATTTTTTTTATTTTTCACTCTTGATTTTTCCTTATTCATAGAGTGGTGCATAAGAAACTCGCATTTACCTTATTACTTCTATTTAATTTCATCCAAACAAATGATCCGATGAATAGTCAGCCATTTTTCGTTTAACCGATAAGACAACACAAAGTAGTTAGTATTGGTACGTACATAGCTAGTATGTGACTTTAACTTTTTATTTTGAAATGTATGCGTTTCCAAATCTTCTGTAAGGGAAATTTTGGATAATTCTGCATCAGTAAACGACATTTTCAAAAGGCAAAATACACGATATAAAAACTTAAAAAACGTTTAAGTGATAATCACCCCCATAGCAATTACACAAGACGTTTTGCAATAGGCTTTCGGCTTGCAAGACCTACTCAAAATCAAAGTTAATAATTTTTTTGTTATATAATTAATAGTGATTTAGAAATTTTTTTATAATAAGAGAAAGGGGTTTTGTCTACCATCAAAATAATCAAACACAGTGTGGGTGTTAGAAAATAAAATGTACGACTGGATCGCACTAACTTGCACTAAGGTGGATCAATAAGTCTCTGACAACTAAAACAAACCCATAAAACTCACGGTTAGATAATGGCCGATCGGTGAGTGAAAGTGCACGAGCTTGAAGAGGCCACAAATGCTTATCACATCGATCAGCGATTTCCATTTAACATTAATATTTGGTCATAAAAAGACTTTTCGTAAGTTGAGTTCTGCGTTTGCTTACAATCGCCAACAAATGCAATCATTCGACCAATTCAAAAGGGTGTTTGGTGATTTACAAAAAAAAATGAACCTTGATTTTGAACCGCTTCGTAACCCTTAATGAAGCTTTGATTCAGCAGAACACACCAGGGATCAAGGAACAGTCGAAAAAATGGATTTCTCCAGTGATATTTTTAAACGTTTTGATACTTGCACATTTTCACATAAAGAGACTTTGAATTTTTTTTTAAGTTTTGACTACTTTGTATATAAAAAATTAATGGTTTATTATGTACGATTTACAAACATCATGTTTTACCATTTATATGATGTGTACCGTTGATTTTATATCAAAGAATAATTAAATTTTTTTTTCTGCATCTTTTAGGTGCTATTTAAAACCTGTTAATTGGCAGATTCCAAAAATGTCAAGAATGCAGTTTTCTAAAATACTCGTAAAATCTTCTTACGAGCACAAATCTGCAAATTCAGTTTGTACCGTTCTTGAGAAAATCGAAAGCAAAAAATGGTTCTACCGGAGGTGTTACTCGTATTAATAACCATTCTTTCAACCATTAGCTAGCTTTCACTTAATGAAATTTTATTTTTTTTAATCTCTTTAACAATTTTTGAGAAAGAAAATACTTTTTATATTTCCGAAAGAAAAATTGTTTGGTGGGTAGAGACAGGAAAAAACGTAACGGGGGAAAATTTAAAAGTGCTACCAAGTTTAAATAAAACCGCCTGAGCCGTTTATGCTGAAGCCTGACAGACAAATTTGCTTAAAAATGCCGATGGAATTGTTTAAGGTCAATCCAACTGGCTTTTTCGCTATAACATTGTTTATACAATAGCGTCAACACAATGAGAGAAAAAAAAAACATTTTCGGTGCTGTTGGGGCAATGTACGATTTTCCGTTACATACATAGTTCCGTAACCATAAAGCTCTATTTTAGATTATTTCAATGAAACTAAAATGGGTAATAGAAGTACATATCCATATGTGAGAGTTATAATCAAATATTGAACGAATATAGGTTTTATAAAATGCAGCCAGATCAGAAAGGGAAAAATTATTTTAATCCTACAAGAAAACAGACACTTGGCTGCATCGAATATGTAATCATTCGACAGATGATGCACATAGGTTAGGCTAGGTTAGGTTAAAGTGGCTGCTGACCGGAAAAAGGTCACAATATTTGGTCCGTTGTGATACCACAAGGATTTCAAAAACCACCTTTACTCGCTAAACCATTTTGAGCTATACTCTGTCCAACAAAAATTGTCAGTACAGGCCTTATGGGAGATCTTTCTCTAAAGCAGTGGCGCCTGATGCACCCTCACTACAATGCGTTAGGAAAAATGCCACTAAAAAAAGAGCAAGCCACTGACTTTTCTTAAGGAATTGTTGTTGTAATTCTTTGCAAAAAGTTGTAAACCCCAACACGACCGTCGTATCCCACTGCTGATGAGATACTGTCAAGAGTGTCAAGTCCAAGTGTCACTCAATACGATCGTGCGCTCTTTATCTACATCAAAACAGAGTTACCATTATCATTCTCAATTGCAAGCAAAGAGCTTTTTCAGTGGTTTTTATTAAGGAGCTTTTGGGATTTGAAGCTTTTGAGAACACATTTTAAGAAGATGAGTATGTTGAGTGTTGTCGTATTGCTTTTCAACTTAAAAAAACGCGCCTATTATCTTACCGCTTGGCGTTGTGGGGAAAGGTAAATTGAATATTGTTTTCAGTCGTTTTGAATCGGCAGACGGTAGCCCTACGCGTTTTTTACTTTCATTTGCGGCGATTTATAATTTAAACTACGGAATCCCTGTGAGAGCTTTAAAAGGCGACACACTTATGCATGTCAATGCAACCAGAATGAGAGACAAACGTCCTATCTTCCCTGTACTGACAATTTTTGTTGGACAGAGTATAATAATGAAGCGTTTGAGACAGTGAATGTCGGAATTATTTAGATCGCTAGGGCAGGACAAGAACATAGAAGGTGAGGAATTGACTCCTCTTCTTCTTCATCCCTGCAACTTCTGCAAAAATCATTTGCAGGAACTCCAAGACGAGAAGCATGTCTTCCTATTAGGCAGTGTGCAGTAAGGACACCTATAACGGAGCTAATATGCAATCTACCAATAGAAATTAGTTGTTTTGAGCGTTTAGCATCAAACAACGGCCAAATCAGTTTAGTAGACCGGCAAGTTGGGTTGCTGGTCCATCTGTGGTTAGCTTTCTTCATGGTATCATGCTTTAGCATAAGTTTACAAGTAGCTAGGGGTATACCGATTAGACTGGGCCAAAAAAATTGACTATTTTTTTTTTTGAAAGATATATCGAGAATATCATTCAGAATGACAAAAAAAAATTTTCGTAAAAGTTTGAGCCCTTAATATCAATTTTAAGAGGGCCAAAATTATTGTCTGCAACTTAAAATAAATAAACATCAAAAAACATGACTAATTGCGCTATATGTGAAGGAAATACGGACTACATGATAGATTCCATTATGTGTCATGGCAACTGTCGCAAGCTTTTCCATAACATGTGTATCGACGCTCCGTTTAGCACCATTAAGCTATTTAAGGAAAGAAAGTCGTTTTATTACTTTTGTGACGAATGCGACCCCTTCGCATATGCAAATATTACTCGTGACGTACTTAAAAATACAAAACATCTTGAAAATTTACACTCACAACTACTTCATCTTACTGAAAAAGTAGAAAGTCTAAGCACTAATAACCAAAGTATACAAAATTTGCAAACATGTAATAATATTGATGATAAGGAAGAAGATCCTGTAAATAATTCTTCAGTGCAAAGTGCTGCTGCACCTTCAAAACGAAAAAGTGATGAACTAGATGTAGATTCTTCAACACAAAATCCATCAACAAAGAAACCTGCAACAAAGGTATCTGCCCTTTCAATGCCTTTATACATTCAACCTACATTGAATGTCAGTAAGCTTTCAACACCAACTCCTCCATCTCATCAACATCAATCGACACTTCAACCATCCATCTCTCGTTTGCATTCCTCATCTTCAGATTCACCAATAGTGTCTGGCTTAAAAGTTGTAGAAGGCTATAGAACTTTATTTATTTCTAAGCTCGATCCCATAACGAATGCACTAGATATAAAAACCCACCTCTCATCAAAGTTTGGAATTTCTTCAATGATAAAAGTTGAAAAGTTATTACATCGTAACCATTCTAAGTACTCTTCATTCAAAATACGAGTTCCTGATTCAGTTTTTCATTTAATCAACTCATCATCACTTTGGCCAAATGGTATAATAATCCATGAATTTGTAAACAAACAAAATAACAGACAAACTTCAAATCATCATAACCCTTTTCGCTTGGGGCCGACAATGCTATATCACCAAAGAAGCAGCTTCAACAAATATTAATCTACTATCAAAATGTTAATGGACTTAGAACGAAGATCAATTCGATCTATAAAAATGTCAATAACCTTCCTCATGATATTATTGTAATGACAGAAACTTGGCTGAATGACTCATTCTTGGATACTGAGCTTTTTGATACAACGTACCAAGTCTTTAGGCGTGACAGACACCACTCAAATGACCTTGAAACAGTTGGTGGCGGAATCCTAATTGCTGTGAAGAATTCTTTTATATGTAATTTGGTTGATGCTTTTGAAGCTTCTGAAATAGAAATAATATGTATCAAAATTAAAATGGTATCTGGTTACCTCTACATTATCTCTGTCTATATACCTCCAAGATCTATGAACAATGTGTATGAAAGTTGTATTAAATGTGTTGAAAGCATACATAACCAAATGGATACAAATGATGAGCTCTTGATATTAGGCGATTTTAATCTCTCAAACTTGCGATGGAAAATATCTTTAGACTTCAACATCGTATCTCCTGCGAACCCTTCCACAGCTAATGAGTTCTCAATAATTGATGGTTTGGCCTCGTGTGGACTTAGTCAATTTAATGGGGTTCTCAACAGTTTCAACAATATTTTGGACTTAGTTTTTTTCTCGAACACTATAAATTCGGATACATCTGTAACCCCTTCTGATATCATACTATTAAAAGAAGACCGGCACCACCCAGCTCTAGATATATCATTAAACATTAGCCTGTGCAATGACTTTGACAAATCAAATGAAAATCTTGAGTTCAACTTTAAAAAATGTAATTTTGATCAATTATTTAATTTGTTGTGTAATATTGACTGGAATCAAGTTTTTTTTAATTGTAATATTAACGAAATGTGTTTAAAATTTTATGATATCCTTTTTAAATGTTTTTATGAAACAACTCCACTACGTAAATCTTGCAGTAGATCTCAAAATCCACCATGGTTTAATACTGAGCTTAAAAATCTAAAAAATAGAAGAAACAAAGCATGGTTGAAATATTCCAAATCCAGAGCTGATGAAGATTATATCGCTTACTCCGATCTGAAGTCTATGTTTTCTGACTACTCTAATATTTTATATTCCGATTACATTTTAAAAATCGAAAATGATCTAAAACGAAATCCTAAAAATTTCTGGAACTTCGTGAGTAGTAAAAGAAAAATTGACGGCTACCCCAACTCTATGTCTTTTAATAACGTAACCAGTCATGATTCTGGAGAAATATCTAATATGTTTGCTAATTTTTTTAAAGATGTATTTGTAGAGTCTGGTTCTCACGAACCCTCTGATTTTTCACCTTCCCTCCATATTTTTTCACACCTTAACACAATTAACTTCTCTATTTGTGAAGAATCTATTGTTCAGAATATTTTGAAACTCGACGATTGTTTTAGCCCTGGTCCTGATGGCGTACCATCTAGTGTATTAAAGAAATGTGTATCTTAGGGATATTCACTAAACATCGATGTATCGAATCCATTCGATGTTCACCATACGAGACATCGGATTGATCCGATGTTTTGCCTAGTAAATTTTCTATTCGATGTATCGATGTTTTTTTTTTAAATCAAAAAACTATGACAAAGAACATAAAGACTTATTTTTATTAATTTCATTCAGGTCGCTGAATATGAGAATCGGCTCTTTTACGAGCAAATGAGCTGACTTTTTTCGAATTTGTAGAAATGATATCTAAGCAACCGAGATAACGCATACTTTTGCAAAAATAGCTGTGTTTTTTTTTTGGAAAAGTTATCCGTAGTACAGTAGGATTTTGTATGAATAACAAATACAAGATCCGCAGTAGGATCACTGCCAATACTCGAATAAACGTCAAATCTCTATCCGCAGCAGGATTTCACTTCTCCTTTTATCGGCAGTGATCCTACTGAGGATGTTGTATTTGTTATTCATATAAAATCCTACTGTACTACGGATAAATTTTCCAAAAAAACTCGGCTAATGTGTGCATCAGCTCTTTTTTGTCTTTAGATCTTGTCTTTGATTAATTTCTTAGGTTTAGTCTTTCATTTCACTGTCCTGCCTGAACTGTACTGCTTCATATACTTGCTCTTACTCTTACTCATGTACAGTGTGATTTGTGAATCGAAATTTGCCTTTTTACGCTAATCTTAATCTAAAACAATTAAACTGATCAATTTTTTTTGGAATTTTTAAGGAATAGATAATACTTTTGCTAGCGCATATTGTTAGTTTCCATTTGTTAAAGTAAAAAATCATTAAATAAAGTAGGTATTCGATGTTGAAAAAACATCGATGTTCTTAAGCGATGTATCGGAAGACATCGATGCCGGTTTCCGATGTCTAACATCGAATAAACACATCGATGTTTTTCTTAAATGGACACCCCTAGTGTATCTTATTTATCCTATCCCCTATATGTTCTATTTAATGAATCTTTAAATTCTTCAATATTTCCTTCTATGTGGAAAAGTGCTTTCATTATACCCATCCATAAAAAAGGGTCAAAAAACGATATAACTAACTATCGCCCTATTGCTAAATTGTCTGTAATTCCCAAATTATTTGAATCCATTATCTGTAACGTCTTATCTTTTAGTTGTAAATCTATTATTTGTGATAGCCAACATGGTTTTGTCCAAAAGAAGTCGACTGTTACAAATCTGTTTGACTTTACCTCTTTTTGTATCGATTCCTTTGAAGATCGAAAACAGGTGGATTGTGTATTTACTGATTTTAGCAAAGCCTTTGATAAGCTTTGTCACAAAACTCTAATTAATAAACTAATTGGCTTAGGGTTCAATGAAAACTTTCTAGTCTGGATATCATCTTATTTAGAAAACAGGAGGTATAGTGTTACTTTTCGTAATGAGCGTTCTGATCAATTTTTGGTCAACTCAGGTGTTCCACAAGGGAGCCATCTAGGCCCATTACTATTTTTTCTATATATCAATGACTTGACATCAATTATAAAAAATTCATCTGTGCTTATCTATGCCGATGATATCAAAATTTTTAAAAGAATAGCCTCCATCAGCGACTGTGAACAACTTCAAGAAGACATTTATAGGTTCAGGGAATGGTGCAATACTAACCGTCTTTTGTTAAATATTGACAAGTGTAAAACAATGTGTTTTACGCGCAAAAAAAATGTGTTAACTTACAACTATATGTTAGATTCTTTTACATTATGTAGAGTGTCCGTTTTTTCCGATCTAGGGATTATTCTAGATTCTAATTTAACATTTATTGATCACATTAACTTTATTATTAAAAAAGCTAATAAAACTTTGGGATTTATAAAAAGATTCTCCCGTGACTTCGTGGATCCTTACGTTCTTAAGCTTCTCTACATATCTTTTGTCAGACCAGTACTCGAATATGGCTGTGTAGTCTGGGCGCCATACTATTCAGTTCATATTAACAGACTTGAGGGAATCCAAAGGAGATTCTTACGATTCTGTCTTCGTTTTCTTCCTTGGTCACAAAGATCGACACTGCCCCCCTATAACAATAGACTCATCTTAATAAATCTCCCTTTACTCTCAAAACATAGACAATATCTACAACTATGTTATATTATAAAATTAGTCAACGGATCAATAATATCTCCATCAGCTCTGTGCCGCTTGAATTTTAGTTTTAGTCAAGCTAGCTTGAGAAATCAACGGTCTCTATATCCTAACTTTAGCAGAACAAACTATGGTATGAACAGTCCCTTAAATCAATTGATTTCAGTTTTCAATAAGTATAATTTTTTAATTTCTTCAGTTAATGACAATTTAAAATGTAGTAAATTTAAAGAAAACTTTTTTAATACATAATTGTAAGTAAATTCATATTTGTAATGTTATCTAGTTTTAAGTTTTGTAACGTTAGTACTTTAACGGATTAAATAAATAAAGGCTATCATCGCTAATTTTTATTTTTAGTAATAATTTCATGTTTTGCGTCAGAACTGACAAAACATTGAAGTAAAAAAAATTCATTTTAACTTACTTTTATATAAAATTAAATTCCCTACAAAAAAGGTCTAATTGAAAATTTTCGTCAGACAAGCCGTTTTTGAGTAATTACGCTTAATAAATTGTTATTTTTCGTTAGTTACAAAATTCCAAATTAAAAAAGTAAAATCGAAGAAAAATAACAATTTATTAAGCTTAATTACTCAAAAACGGCTTGTCTGACGAAAATTTTCAATTAGACCTTTTTTGTAGGGAATTTAATTTTATATAAAAGTAAGTCAAAATGATTTTTTTTTACTTCAATGTTTTGTCAGTTCTGACGCAAAACATGAAATTATGACTAAAAATCAAAATTAGCGATGATAGCCCTCTTAAAATTGATATTAAGGGCTCAAACTTTTACGAAAATTTTTTTTTGTCATTCTGAATGATATTCTCGATATATCTTTCAAAAAAAAAAATAGTCAATTTTGTTGGCCCAGTCTAATACCGATGTTAGATTTACTATCCAACAAAGGTAAGATTGTTCCGTTTTTTGCAAGTTCGTCAGCTTTACAGTTTCCTGGAATGTCTCTAGGCCCCGGCACCCATGTAAGGTGAATGTTAAACTGTTTTGACATCTCCACCAGAGATGATCGACAGTTTTGGGCTGTTAAGTTAAGTTAAGGCAGCTTGACTGTCTGAGAAGATCCGTATACCAGTAGTCGATATAACGTTTTCTTTTAGCCAAGAGAGGACTTCTTTTATTGCTAGAAGCTCTGCCTGGAACATGCTACAGTGATTGGGAAGACGAAAAGATAGACAGAGATTTAATCTATCGGATTATACGCCTCCACCGACCCCGTCATCGGTTTTAGATCCATCTGTATAGAAATGAATTGCTTCGTCTATCAAAAACGACTCATTTTCCCAAGAAGACCTGGAAGGGATGGACACTTGAAAGTTTTTATTAAATTTTGGATGAGGGGTGGTGTAATCGACGTTACTAGGTAGAGTACTGAACGAGTTCAGAATAGTAGAGTGATGCACATACAGAGGACTGAATGTATTTCGGTTTCGTATATGCAAGTTCCGCTCATGTTTCACTTTGAAGACAGGAGATAGCCTTGAGATTTTGAAACAATAAATTCTACACAGTGTTGAACAATGCTGTTAAGATCAGAATTTAATGACCTACTCAAACGCTACTGTTAGACTTCCACATCCAAGGAACAGAGATGTTGTGAATCTTGATATCTATGAAAAACTGAACTGAAACTGATTTGAAAGAACATTGAAATGGATTAGACGTTTAATGTAATAGGTCAACAATTAATTAATTTTAGAAAAAGAAATTGCCAAGCGCAGTTATCTTATTTTCTCTGCCGGTCCTTGAGAAGCTTTCTTTCTAAGGCTGATGATTAATCAAAATTTTCATGACTCGGAAATGAAAAGACTAAGTGCTATTATTGGAAGATAAGTTGATAAGGATGGATTTACCTCCTTAATAAACAGTTAAATAAACGGTGTCTTGCACCTAACCCTCGGCCTGCATACACATAAAATGCTTTAAATCATACCACTAAATCGGTAGCAAAAGTGTATTTACTGTTCATAAACTTGGTTTGTTTAATATAATTTTATTATTTAAATTTAATCCCAAGATATCAAAAAATCTTACAACGAAACTAACTGTTCCTAGAAAAAAAAATGAAAATTCGGTTATGAAAATAAGTAAGATTTTTGTTTTGTTTAGTGCTGTCTATATTCCTATATCTTGTAACTTTTTTAAATGTTTGAATACTAAATAGTTTACTTGCCACAGAAGACATTTTTTTTTTCATTTCATTAAAAGCAAAGTCACAAATATACGAATAGATGAACTTTAGAATTACAAACTGCAATCTGAATTAATAATTGCAGGGTTAAAACAAGGAAACTTCATGTGTAACTTAATGGTTATCAATAAAAAATCAGAATCCAGTTTAATAATTATTATATAATTAAATAGCTGAATGCTAATGAAAGAAAAGAAAATACAAAAATTGTGGGTATGCTTAAGTATACTAAGAATTGCTTATTCCTGTAATTACAAGAACTGAGTAAACAAAAGCAATTAAAAACCGCTATATTTCAACACTGGAACTTTTAGGTGGCCAAGATTACACGTGTTGTGCGTACATACATACTTTTTCTTTGTAATGTACTTGTGAAATAATTACTAGCATAAACAAAACAACTTGGTAATTTAGTTAAAGTAAATTTAACTAACATACGTAAGTTGTAGGTTGAAACGGAGACACGTGGAATTAAAAGAAGCTTAAATGCAATTAAAAATAAAATGCACCACTGTGTCGCACGAACTTGCTCTTATGTAAAAGACTAATAATTTCAAAAATAAATGTTATTAGAGAAAAATTAATTTTTTAAATGTCTTCAACAACTCCTTTACTGGCTGAACACAATAGAATGCTGCAACTGGAGCTGCAGCTGCAACTGGAAGAGCTGTCAAAAAGTGTCGTACGTACTTTTTTGTATGCGCCCACAGTGAGGCTGTACAGCTCTCATGTTTTGTTGTCATTTGTTGGGTCAGGGGTTGAATCTTTGGCAAATTGTAAATATTTTAAGTAATTGAAACTATAAAATGGACACGAAATTGAAGATTTTCGTCCATTATTTTAATTAAAATTTAACCACGAAATCACAATAAAACAAAACAACACTTAAAAGCACTGACAGATACATAAAATTTGAAATGTCAAAATTGCTGCACGAAAAAGTTAAAAGTTCGCCAACTCTTGCAGCACCGTCTGCAGCACGGACTGCAGTTGCGTTGTGTTGTGTTCGTAACATTGAATTTACGTGTATTGAATATTTTGACAGCTATTCCAGTTGCAGTCCCAGTTGCAGCTCCGTCTCCATTGTGTTCAGCCAGTTAGTAGTTGTTGCTAAGACCAGGATGCCATGTGTTTCAAGCAAATATTAAATATATTTATGCAAGAGCAAAAATTATAAGTTGTTGTAGTGGTTTCTTAAAAAAATAAGCTTTTATATACAAAATTTTGGTACGCTAACTTAAAGTCTTTATTATTGTATGAATACAAAATAAATTCCTGAACAAAATATTGAGCCGTTGTTAAGACATCGATTTTCCCAAAAAAAAAATCTGAAAATGCAATAATTTTTTAACTTTTTAAAAACTTCTCTATAAAAAATTTCAATAAAATCCGTTGTGTCGATATTGAGAAATTCAAAAAAATGGTTCTATGGAAGGTACAGTCAGTAATATCTTAGTTTCAAAATTCTTTTCATTAAATCATAGATCGTAAGAATTAATTGAAAAAAAAATATCAAAATTCTCGGAAACATTTCCGAGAAAAATACGATTTTCGAAAACCATTTTTGAACATTTGTATGGTGGGTACCGTTATTTTAAGGTAAAACAATTTTTCCCACATCTTGTAGATTATATTATGAAACTTTCATTAATCAAGTTTAAAAAATTTGAGCATAGGGTTTTCGAAATATTAAGTTTTGGAAAACAAATTTTGCATATTTTTTTTTAAATCGGAAAATTTTTTTTTGAAATTTTGAAGAAGCAATAATATTTAAACTTTTTGGGAGTTTTAACATACAAAAAAATGATCAAATTCCGTTGTACCGTTTTTGAGAAAATCAAAAACAAAAAAATGATTCCAAGGGGGTACCAAAAGTAGGGGAGAGTGGGGCACATTTGAACAATGCTTATAAAATTTTACTTTATTACTCTTTTTTTAAAGTAATTTAAAATTTTAACCTGTCAATACCATATCCATAAACGTCATTGACTTTCCTTGATTCTCTCATTTAGAAGTGAAAGGTTCTTTTGCTAGTGGAAGTGTTTTGTTTTCGTTTTTTAGTTGTAAGAGTTTAAAAAAAATTACTGCGCGATCTTAAAACTGGAACAAATTTTCTTAAAGGAAAAATAAATTTTAAACTTATTTACGGTAAGTTTGTTACTGGATATATTTCAGTTAAATATTTATAATAAATTTCATGTCACTGGAACATTTGGGGCAGATTTGAACAAGCGTGTTGGGGAACTTTGAACATGTTCAAAACTGCCCCGATTAGTTTTTTTTTTTTAACATAACGAGTATTTAAGATATTTAAGAGAAAATTTAATCAGCTTCAAGCAATTTGTTATCTGTTCCATAGGGCAAGTATTGGTTTTAGGTATATACGTTCTCTGTCTCATTTTCGAGCTATTTAATACTGAAAATAAGACCTAGTTAAAGCTTTCTAGACAGGTCGAACAAATCTTGAAATTTTTGTAGCTTTAACTAAAATATTCTAGTTTAAGCCATTTTTATTCACACAAATTGCAGCTTAGGCTTTGAAAACAAGCTAAAACTAAATGAATTTAGCGTTGGCTATTTTAAAAAAGCTATTACTAGAAAACTTCTTTAACTAGCTAGATTGCTTATTCTTATTCACTAAAAATCCCATACATGGGGCACTTTTGAACATAGGAACCTATATTGGTTGGAGATAAAAATTCAATATAAATATTTTGTTAAATGGACCAAATATTTTTCTAAATTGAACGTCGATACCACTGTTCCATGTGATTAAAATATCAGGCCATTTTAGGTTTTATCAGCCTGGAAGGCAAAAAGTGTTCAAATGTGACCCACTCTCCCCTAACCATTTTTTGGATTTTTTTTTTTTCAACCATTAACTAGCTTTAACTAAATGAATGAAATGAAAAAAAGCCTACTCAACTAATAAATAATATAATTGAAAATAATTGGTCACATAATATAATTATTAATGAATTTTTTTTATTTCTTTTTTAAATCTGTGGGACAATTTTTGAGAAAAAAAATATTTGAAGCTTTCAGCGAAGATGTTAAGCGACATTTTTAAACATTTGTGTTATTAGGATTTAAAGTTTATTTGCTATAACTTTTTTTACCAAAGTGGTTGCATATAACACCTTCATCTTTGGCTAAATATGAATCTATAGGCGATAGAAGAGTACAGATGAGTCACAAATTTAAGTTTCCATATAAGACTTTAATCTGTAAGAAAAAAGCCAAATTTCAAAAAATTTCACTTAAAACCTTCATCCTTTCAGCGCTTCATTTATTAAATTTCGAAAAAAATCGGATGGCAGGTACCGTCATTTTTGGTCTTAAAAAAAACCTGTGGGGAAAAATTTAAAAACGATATCTACTAAGTATTAGAAACAAATAAAATAAAATAAAATATGTATAAGGATTTTTGTATTGCACTTTTGTAAGATGTGCGTATATTTAAGTCGAAACTCCTTAACTTTATTTTCTGACATACACATTATAGATATTTTGAACACTACATATGGGTGAAATAATTTTTTTTAAGGTAAATGTTCTAGCATAAGTTGTCCAGTAATTTAAAGGTGTCAAAAAATTTAATTCGAACTGTATGTAGAGCTCCTCAAAAAACACAGACATGCTTAATTTAAAATGTTCACATGGTCTACACATTTCATTTGAAAATTAATGTTTTTTTACCCTAGCTCCATAAGTTTTGGCATAAAAAAGAAAGATCAATATTATAATATTTATGTTGGGTGGGTATTTCATATCATACTTTTACATTTTCCTTGAAAATATCCAATAAGCTTTGAGAAATTAAATTCCAAAAACAACTACATATATGCCAGGAATTTCGAAAATAGTTTAGTACGTGAGATACCAGGAACTTTAATTATGGGTTAAAACAGATCAGAGCGAATTTAAAACGAGGTATCAAAACCAAAGATTCAATTAAAATTCTTTTGTCAATTAAAAATAATAATTTCACACAGTTTAAGCAGCAAAATAACTCGAACCACAAATTTAAAACAACTAATTAACAACTATTTAGCGGCAAATTATGAATGTAAAAAAAAAGGAAACAAAAGTTATCCACATGACCAATTTCGGATCGGTTAATGTTGCTTAGCTAACTTGACACTCATTGAATGTGACGATTATTGTCTTTGAAAAAAAGTTTTCTTATTTTACGATTTTTAAATTCGAAGTCACTTGAACATAACAGCAAGTAAGTGCAACAATACGTTCATTTATTTAAATAATTTTAAGAACTATGGATTTGGATATTTATGATAAAAAACACTATTAGCCCGGTCAAATTAGCTTCAAAAATAAGGGTAAGGTTACATTAATTCGCACAAAGCTGAAAATTGGCATGAATGTTGAGAACACTATTACAAACAATTGGTCAAAAGTCCCCATCGATCCGACGTGTGGAAAAAAAATTATTCAAGGTCAAATGTTGCAAAAATCGGTTTTTTGCATTTTTCAGCTGAACGGCAAGTTTTATCATAAGATAGCTGAGACAAAAGTTATTCATCATGCAATTATCCAAAGAAATTGTCTTAACACTTTTTCTCCTAAGAATCACCATTTTGGAGATATAGCGAAGCAAAAAGTTGAAAAAAAATTATTCAAGGTCAAATGTTGCAAAAATCGGTTTTTTGCATTTTTCAGCTGATCGGCAAGTTTCATCATAAAATAGGTGAGACAAAAATTATTCATCATGCAATTATCTATAGAAATCGTCTTAACACTTTTTCTCCTAAGAATCACCATTTTGGAGATATAGCGAAGCAAAAAGTTGAAAAAGTTGTATTCTTCATAATATGAACACGGTTCCGCGCCACCCGTGAAGTAGTACACTTGGCGCGTTTTTTTAAAGGTGGCTTTCCCGGTAGGCCTATTCAACGATCTATTGTGGTCCTATTGAGTTGAAAATTTTGTATCTAATTGAAAAATACTACTATTGGAAATGACGAAAGCGATTATGAGTATTTTTTACAAAAGATAAGTACCGAAACTTATCTAAGCACCTAATTACATTACAAATTTGACGCCGATATTGCAGTGCTTTTTTTCATTTCAAACACTTTATTCAATTCATTGCCACAAAATAAACAGCACTCTTTTAAACAAAAAACAATTCTGACATTCACTGTCTCAAATGCTTCATTGTTAATGGTTTAACGAGTAAGATTGATTTTTGAAATCCTGCAGTATCACAACGGACCAAATATTGGTCTAAGTGTTTTGGCTTTTCCGGTCAGCAGCCACCTTAACCTAAGGTAACGTAACCTAAACAAAAAACTGATTCATTTACGCGTGCTCTAGTACGAGGAGGACTTATTATTGATGTACCAGCTTGTTCTTGTTCGTGACGTCTTTTAACTACGGTAATGGTACTCTTCCGAGTGTACTTTTTCCGCCAAATGTTTACTACAAATAAAGCAAAATTGATACATTTCTCTTACAAACAAGAAACTGCACAAATTCTGTTTGCAATAACTACTTGTTCTTACTACGAAGGAACGCTTGGGACTAATACTATTTTGTTTGGGCCCTTAGAAACGGAGCAGGTATACGAGCGTCGCAGACAGATGCTGCTCAAGGCCGTACGGTCACATAAAATGAGGGACTGGGTTTTCTTTCGAGTTTATATTCTTAAGCCAAATATACATTGTTCAAATGTATAGCAAGCACGTGCAAGTGCATTCGAAAATTCGGGTTAAAGTTGCATATACACACACCAAGCATGAGTCTTCAATCTTTTATTTTACTCGTAACATGGACGGTGTGGTGAAAGGACGTTGCGCTTTGTGAGTTTTTTTCGGCGAAATTGTGAATATAAGAACGTCTTTGAGATTTTTTCAATTTTATCCGAGTAGGTAATTTGTTTTATTTTGTATGTCCATTTCATCATACATTTTTTGTTTACTATTTTAATATTTAAAACAGTGCTTATGTTGTACTGTGTTCTCATCTCTTCAACGAACTATACGCAAATGAACCAATAAATGCATGGTCAATCATCAATCTTGCATATACACTACTTCAATGCAGGACGCTAGATTGAGAGAAACTCAAAAGATTTTCATTTTGCTTTAATCCTAAATCCAATCTATACGTGTGATTTTTTCACCAATACACTTGCGCGTGCTTGTCATGCATTTGAACAGTGTATATCTGGCTTTAGAATTGTATAATATGTATCTATACGCCACGAAAACTAATATTTTTACTTGTATTACCGTTGTGTAATGTATATAACGGTAATTGACATACATATTATGAAGAACACAAATTTTTCAACTTTTTGCTTCGCTATATCTCCAAAATGGTGATTCTTAGGAGAAAAAGTGTTAAGACAATTTCTTTAGATAATTGCATGATGAATAATTTTTGTCTCACCTATCTTATGATAAAACTTGCTGTTCAGCTGAAAAATGCAAAAAACCGAAATTTGCAACATTTGACCTTGAATAATTTTTTTTCCACACGTCGGATCGATGGGGACTTTTGACAAATTGTTTGTAATAGTGTTCTCAACATTAATGCCAATTTTCAGCTTTGTGCGAATTAATGTAACCTTGAATGTCTATTTTGACCGGGCTATATGCACAACAATGAGATGTTCAATTCAGCTATCGAAATTTTGTTCAAACAGTGGTTAATCCATAAATCTTAAATATTTTTGCATCGTTTATAAGTCCTTTGCTGTGCAGAGAATGCCTTATACAACTAGTGCGCCCCATAGTGCTTTGCATATTCAAGAAATCTATTGCCTAATTGAAAAATTCTCTGAATGGAGATATGAATAAAGTGTTTCATTCTTGCTGCAAACAATGTTAGATACATGTTATTGACTTACCAAATCCTTTATTAGGTCCCATTACCACCCATGTACTTGATGCGTCAAAAAGTCCATGAACTAATAAAACTGGCAGAGCCCTTGGCGTTGGAATTCGATGTAATTCTAAAATATATCCATCTTTTGTAATGGTACTATGTATTTCAACAGGATATCCATACTTTGATATAAGTTGAGGCTAATGGAATTACAGGACGAAATTGAATATGTTTGAACATAAACAAAAACAACATATTTTTCGAAACTCACAGTATTTAAATAAGTATCTTCTCTTATATTACGATCAATCCTTGAAACATTTATGTTTTTCGATCTTTTATTTATATCTGTTCTTCTGTTAATATTCCAAGTCGAATTGCAGAACTGCACTGCAAGTACCAGAACAAGTACCACCTGTAACTGCATTGGAATATATACTAATCGATTTCCACCTCACTAGCATCTATTATCTCAATATGTTGAATTTTAAATGAGATCGTAATTAAAAAATATAATGCATAATTTACTAAATGTTTTTTCCCTTCAAAGGTATTAAATCAAATGTCTTACTCTTAATTGATTATTTACTCGTATATTGCATGCTGCTCACGATTCAAATACATTTAAACTTGAAAGTATTCAAAAAATTCTTGATAAAAATAGTCTTACTCAAAATTATATTATGATTTATGTACTTATCGGATCAATATAAAAGATGATTGATGCCAAAATCTGCACGGGACGTCCTGAGACTTTCGCAACATCATCATCAAAAATATAACAACTAATGTAGGTGAAAAATGTTTATTATAAATTAGTAAATAGATTTCAAGAAGATAACGTGAGTACGTTTTAAAAGTATTCGAAAGAATAAAGTACACAAAAAACCTTCATTAAAACAAAAAAATGTGGGAAGAGGTAAGAGGTATCGTAAGTCTTATGAAAATATTAAGAACAATTAGAAGATAATAAATAACAAATAAATTATAACAACTAAATAACAGATCAATTAATAAATAAAGGAATATATGCATATAATTAAATAAATAATTAAAAAGAACAGATAAATAAATAAATGAACGAATATATAAATAAATAAATAAAAATAAATTTATAATAAATAAATAAATAACTTAATAAATAAGTAACATCAAAATAAATATATTAGTATATAGATAGTCTTATCGTAAAAGATAAGACACACAAAATGCTGCACCCCTCTTTCAATTTTATTTGTCTATAAGAAATTAGTCCAATATTGGTAATTCAGTAAAATTCATTAGTCGAAAACTGCAATATACAATATCCATTCCAACTATTGCTTGGAAATAACAGGTTTCGATTGAAAAGATTGCCTGTGTCTTACAAGCTTTTGATTCAATTTTCAAATCATTTAAACAAATTTTAAATCTCTTTATAGCTGATTGCAATCACCTTTCTTTAGAAAACCCAGTGAGATTTGTACAAAAGATACTTGTGTCGTCAGTATAAATTGCTGTTTCACAGAAAGGTAGATGAAGAAAATCAGAAGTGAAAACATTATAAATAAAATGCACGACTGGGTCGCACGAACTTGCTCCTATGTAATAGACTAGGAATTTCAAAATCGAATGTTATTAGAGAAAACTGTTCATAAGGATCAAATTAATTTTTTAAATTCTTTTAGTAGTAAGAGACAAAAACAGAATGCTATGCAAATATGAATTTATGCAAGAACAAAAATTATAAGTCGTTGTAGTGGTTTCGTAAAAAAAGCTTTTATATACAAACTTTTTAAAGGCTTTTTAAGAAAAAATTTTGGTACGCTAATTTAAAGTTTTTATTATTGTTCGTATAAAAATAAAATTTACGAAAAGAAATATTGACCCGTTTCGGAGATATCGAATTTTCAAAAAAGAAAAAAAAAAATTTTTTTTTTCAAAAATTCAAAAAATATTTATTTTAAAGTTTTTAAACGCAATGTGTTTTAGACTTTTTAGAAGCTTCTCTACAAAAATTTTCATTAAGATCCGTTATGATGATAATGAGAAATTCAAAATTCGAAAAATGGTTCTATGGTAGGTACAAGCTGTAATATCTTAATCTCAATTTTTTTTATTAAATTAAAGATCGTAAAAATTAATTGAAAGAAAAAAATTTTTTTCAAAATTCTAGGTGCCGTTTTCGAGAAAAATACGATTTTTGAAAACCATTTTTTTTAATTTTTTAGCATTTGTATGGTAGGTACCTTTATTTTTAGGTAAAATAAAAATTTTTTTCTCACATTTTGTAGATTATATTGAGAAACTTTTATTTATCAAGTTTAAAAAAAATCTAGCAAGGGGTTTTCGAAATATTGAGTTTTGAAAAAAAAAATTTGAAGTTTTTTTTAAAAATCCAAAAAAATTTTTTTTTAAAACTTGAGTACACAATTCTATTCACGTTTTTGGGGAGCTTTATTAAAATCGGTTGAACCGTTCTTGAGAAAATCAAAAACAAAAAAAAAGTTTCATTGGGGGTACCCTCAATAACCATTTTTCGGAAAATTTTTTTCAACCTTTACCTAGCTTTAATTAAATGAAATTTTTCTGTATTTTTATTTTTAAAATCTGTCGAACAGTTTTTGAGAAAAAAAAATGTTTATAAAATTTCGAAAAAAATACGTATGGCAGGTACCGTTAGTTTTGGTCCTAAAAAAAAAAAGAAAAAAACGAGTGGAGGAAAAAATTAAAAATGATATCTACCAAGTTTAAAGAAAATCGGCCCAGCCGTTTAGCCTGTAGTCGAACAGACAGACAGAATTGCGAGACCCACTTTTTTAGTCTTCGCTATCATCGTAATGACAAATTTGATCAAAATCTCGAATTCGATTTTTTATACGAATGCATAACTTGCCTTATAGTACCTATAAGTCGCAAGTAAAAATTGGACTCAGTACAGATCCTTGAGGAACTCCAGCTAAGATTATTCTAACCGGTTGCTATTTTTTTTATAATTCACAGGCGCTCAAGGGTTTATTAAGAGACACTTATAATATTAAACACAGCACGGGTGATGGGGAAATTGGGGAGGGGGAAAAGGAGGTGTCTATGAACATTGGTTTTGAATGTTTGCAAATTGCAAAGGCAAAACCGTGCCAATAAATTACTCCATAATCTCGTTGTGTGACTTAAAAACGAATCTCTATATTTGACGGTACGACTAAAATAAGGCTTGAGGGTAGACTCATGAGCATTTCTAGCAAAACGACATCACGGCATCACGGCTGAACTGATTTAGGGGAGGAATGCAACTGGCTACTTCGAGTGAGCAATGGTTCTGAAAATAGCGATAAAACAAGAAAATACATGAAACATTCCGACGATGTTCAAGAGATGGTAATGAATCCATTACAGCTCTGTTTTCTATCTTCATAACACTCTGTTATGAATTCTATCCTATAAGTGGAGAGAAGTTTGTGCTACATCTGCCCAAAGATGTGAGTTATACTCGAGTTTTGGACATATAAAAAAAAATTAAAATTAAATTTGGTGGTGCAACAGCTCGAAGTGAACCAGGACCTAGTGACTTACAACTCTCAACCATTCCTGTGTGCGTGTTATCAGGAACGGAGGGGACCTACAATTTTCTGCCGATTCCGAACGGCCAATAAGCAGCACTTTCCATGACAAGAGATACTCTTGGGGGATTTGTCAATTCCTCGCAAGAGGCAGTACACCCCTGAAAAAAACTTTCTTGCAGCGGCTGAGAATCGAGCTCGAGACCTTTCGCATGACAGTCCAACGCACTAACCATTATGCCAAGGGGTACTTTGGACATATAAACGCCTTATAAATGGTAGCCAGATCATATGGGGTGAAAAATCTCTTACATCGACACATTGACACACATATTGAGTACTGAGAGCTTTGCGGTATCTTCGATGCAAATGGCATTCAAGGACAATGGCATCAGGGGTACATTTTATTTCAACGACACTAGACAGCATTGAGCTTTCAAGGCAATTCACTCCACATGATTTTGTATACCACATTTAACAATGCTGTAAAGATCGGAGTTTAATGAGCTAATGGAATTCCACTTCCGAAGGAGATGGGCGTGAATTTGAGAACGGGTATGACAAGCTGAGAGTAGAGTCGTTGGCAAAAAATCAAAGTGGATTAGTAGTTTCAGACAAGAGATGATTTATAAAAATGAGGAAAAGAGTCGGAGACAAACTCTATCTAATGCCTTAGAAATATCAAGCGCAATAACTTAGTTTCTTCAAAACATTGTAAAGATCTCTTCTACTCTTCGGTGAGATATGCCATCAGGTACCCAGTCTCGAAAGTTGTATTGCCGGTCATTAAGAATGGATACAACGATTATTAACTATTTTTCTTAGTTTGAATCAATAATTTATATTATATATTAGTCTATTCATATATACTGGTTTTCAAAATGCAATACTTTTTCCCGATGTGTTTTGGTTAAAAATACTTTGTATGAAGTTGTCACACTATAATTTACACCCTTTAAAACAATACAAGGATTGTTGTATATATTTGTTATTTCATTTCTTATACATGAATGGCCATTTGAAACAGTTGAACAGTATTAATTTTTCTCCCTAAAACCCAGTATTTTTAGATGCCCTTACGAGTTGTTTGGTGAAAAATTATTTGGTGAAGTAAGATGAGCATGAAATAATAAGCATATCTCGAAAACCTGAATCAATGCAGTAATTCTGCTTTGGGCTCAAATTTACGACATCACAAAGCTAAAGAAAAGATGTAATTTGGCTACGGGAACCTAAATGGTATTATCAATTATTTTATTTAAGAAAACATAAGCGATGCTTTAGATATAATTCTCAATTTCGGACAGCAATTTCTTGTGTCTATACACACATTGTTCTTGGGCTCAGTTGGTTGAATTGTCCTTTCACTTGCGTGCCGCATCTGAGTCAATCATTCCTTTACACCCCATTCGAAGATATCTGGGCAACATTCTTATTTTAAATTATTCAATAGGCGTGTTTTGTTGAGCCTCTTATTGTACACATTAAGAAATGTTACATTAAAATTACTGAAGAGTGAATGTGCTGTTAACTTGTATTTACATGTGCAAAATAAGCTTAATGTGTAATATTTCTTAATGTGTACATTAAGAAGCTCAACAAAACATGCCTAATATTGTTATTATAATTTTTCTTTTGCCATTTATGATGTGCAGTTTTAAAAAGTAAAGGCAATTTTTTGCAGTAAGTGATTACAATTATTTTTCAATAGTAGTTACAACATGCACTTATAATTTCATTATAATTTCTGAGTGTCTTTATAATTACATTCCTTCAGCACCAAAATTAATTCACTGCAGAACAGGAGCAGATACAATTATCAACTTGACAGTATGAGATATTATTCTTAACTAAGTTTTTGTCATCGCAGTCTATTGTTTTTAAGTTCTTTATTGTTATAGATGTCATAAATGACATTTCAACTAATTATATCAAATGATTGAAGATGCAATTTCAAATTTCAAATACCCAAAAACTTTTCTTTTCGTTTTTCAATTAACAACATTGCTAGGCGGGACCTCGTAGATTTAGTAAAAGTTTTCTTCGTTTGCCACCAGCCCTCTAAGTAAATAGCGGAATGCTAGGTAAACTTGTAGTACCCCTTGGCATAATGGTTAGTGCGTTGGACTGCCATGCAGAAGGACTTGGGTTCGATTCTCAGCCGCTGCAAAAAGTTTTTTTCAAGGGTGTACTGCGTCCAAGAGTATCTCTTGTCATGAAAAGTTCTGCTCATTAGCCGTTCGGAATCGGAACAAAATTGTAGGTCCCCCCTATTCCTGGTAACACGCACACAGGAATGGTTCAGAGTTGTAAGCCACTAGGTCCTGGTTTTCTTATTTTAGGTAAACCTACCGAATTATGTCAATATAATGGGGCATACGATTAAAATCGGCTTGAACCCGGCTTGGAACTGATGGTCTAGCTGGCCATAGCGGCATGCGGTGATCTTTTAGTGCTAAAACTCACAACATAAAATTGTTCAAATCCACCAAATTTTGTAACCCAATCCTGGGTAGATATGCAAAATCATAACCACTAAGCCCATAAACTAAACAACTATGACTTACTTTGTCAATGTTTTTATTTTGTATTATTTTGTTATTGTAATCAAAGACTTTCTAAGGCCTCCCCTACTCTCCCTTAATCTTAAAATATACAAATTTAATGGGCCTTATCAATAATTTGGATACCACTAATTCATGGTATAGAAAAAAACAAAACATTGATTCAACCCTTTTTGTGCACAAAAGTTAAGATTCTTCTCGTCAATGATTTTACTACACAAAATAAGGTGAAGTGAGTTATATTCAACAGGATAACTCAGCATCAGAGGATCCTAGCTTCAAGACTCGGAACCGTAACAGAAAACGGTCCCTAAAAAAGGTCAATGTTCTCCGCTCTCTAACTATTGTCCAGTTGCAATGAAGTCCCTTCTTTCAAAGGTTTCAGAAACCCAGGTAAATTATCAGCGGAAGAAATATCTTGGAGAACGAAAGCTTCTCAATGACCGGCACTGGCGATCTTATGTTATATCCCATCGAACACAGGCACAAGTCTTTACACCGTTTTGAAGAAAGTAAGATTTTTGAACTTTATATTTCAAAAGCATTTAATAGAGTTTGGCATCGAGCTCCCCAATTGAAAATGCGTGCATTTGGTATTAATGAATCTCTTCTTCGTTGGATTGGAAACTATCTTCCGGACTGCTCAATACAAGTTGTATTAGACGGTTATAAGTCCAAAATGCTGGGCACCGTCATATCTCCGACTCTGGTTTCTCATATTCATCAATGATCTTATATTCATTTACAGATGCACGTTCCTGTTCTTCGGACTTCGGAGGTGCCACTTGCATTGAGGAAACCAAATAGCTTTCATTTCTTGGTATGTGCATTACAGGCGACCTTATATGGAATGATCTCATGTTCGACGTCATCAAAAACGTTGTTAAGAACTTCTCCAACGATGAAGTTTTTCACCTCTTCTGATCTGAATGTAATCTATAAAGCCTTTATTCATTTGGATTTTGGACTCTAATATTTAGAGAAGTGATCCAAGAACCCACTTGAGTCTTTTAGGCAGAATTCAAAAGAGAGCTATAAAAATGAAAACGGTATCTAATAAAAATATTTGAATCTCCCGAACTTCTTAACTTTCATTATACCGTATAGCGGTTTATATATGAACATTGTTCTAATGAAAAAGCCACTTGCATTCCTCTCCTAATCAGTTCAATAAGAGTACTCGCGCTTCAGGGAATACCCATCAGTTTACCCAACTTCGGACGTACTGTTAAATCCAGAGATTCTGTCTTTAGCCGTACTACACGAATGCGGAATGCTCTACCCGGCCCAATATTTCCCTACTATATATAATGATGTTTAGACATTTAAAACCAAAATCATCAGTATCTCCTTTTAAATATGTATGCTCCAAATTTCCTAAACGCTCGAACTCTGCTCAAACATTTTAAGGGTGGTCATAGTCCCTTTAGTGCGCGCAAAATATAAAAAACAAATCAACCAAAACTAAGAACTTAAAAATTTGTAACTTACGCAATTTTATTCAAATCTGTCCAGCGACAAGTATCTCGATGAGAATTCAAAATTATTATAATTGAGTTATAAAGTTTATTATTATTAATGAAACATTGTCATTGGATCTGTTAAAACATGATTTATTTAATGTTCCTCTCCTTTATTTTTGAAACATAAAGAAAATCTTCTTTGGCAATCAATGAAATAAATATAAAATCTTAATCTAAATATTGCCCTTGTTATTGGTTAAAAAGACAATTTTCAATATGTGACAAGAAAAATTCCATTGGCATAGTTTGTTTTGAAAGTAAGTATGCTCAGTCAGTCGACTGTGTTTAAATTCAGAAGACCTTCTGAAACAAGCCTGAAATTTAAATTACTTTATATTTACATTATGTCATATCATATAAAGTTACATTTACATATTTTTAATAATTTCAACTTCAATATTTACATGTTATTTATATGTCCTATTGCAAAAGCAAGTTTTTTCATAAACAATCAGCTTCAACAGCTTTCATTATTTGGGTCACTTTTTTGTAAAGCAAATCTCGAGCATCTATGCCCCAAACAAAGTCCAAATGATTGAATTCCGGAAACTTAACTAAAAATTTTCCAATCACGTTTGGAAGTGCTTGGTCGAGCTTTTCAACATCTGAAGGAACTGTCAGCCAATCATTTGCTCCATAATATAATGCGACCTTTGCTGCAACATTTTCCAAGATATAGTCCGGTGGTGAAAGTCTTCCATATATTTTCCAATTACCGAAATATCCATGATCGAATTGCCTAAAATGCCCAGATGATTTGAGCTGCCCAAAGTGAAGAAGTTGTTTCGTGGATGATCCTGCTGGACTATGTCCCAGAATTACTGGTAACATTGTCTATTGAATAAATGGATATAAAAATCGTTAATTTTTAAAGGACACATTATAATATTAATGCTTCTTCTAACATGGTTCAATTGGGCTTTGTCAAATCCAGCTATCACGAACATTACTTGAGAACAAACGCTTTGAACTATTGAATCGTCGTCGCAAATGAACTGGCCGAAATACTTGATAAAAGAATTATTTGGCAGAAACTGGTGAGCTCCGATGATCTTCAAAAGATACTAGAAATTCAAATGAAAACAACCATTGCAATTAAATACCTTATAATATAAAAAATAAAATTATTACCGATAACTGGGAGCGAAATATGGACAAAAAGCTGATAACTGGACTTTTAGAGCCTTCTATAAATGCCGCTGGCGCTAGAGCTTGCATCGATATTATCTTTTCGTTGTACTGAGGAAGTAAGCTGCTCATTATCCAAAAACATGTGGTCCCCTAAGGTTTTCGTTAATATAGTTTTTTTTTTTTTAATAAAAAAGTAACAATTTTATACAAACTTGTGAATGGCCGATATAGTGCAACTTGGTAAAGTTGGTTACTTCCAAGACGTAATCAATCGTTGCTGGTATATCATGTATTCCCATTTCGTGGAAACTAAATTCCCAAAACTTGGCCTTTTTCGGATTGAGGCTTGTATGATTTTTACAATAAGTATTACCTCTAACATTAGCCATCCAAACATCATACTGAAGATCAGAAAGCATGTAAGCTGAAATTATTATTGCCAAACAATATAAATAGAATAATAAATTTTGTCAATGTACGAGTATTATGGCTTTATTAGAAAGAGTAAACCAGTGGCGAGGCGTCATATTGTTCAAGTCGTGCATGAACGACTAGCTTACAGGCGACATTATTTTAATTTCTATCTAATTAACCCACACCTCATACTTATACTGTTCGTTCATTCCTTATAGTTATATCTAATGTATACGTACATATTTTCCATTTTCCAACTCGCGCATTCCTTCTCTGAACTACCCAAACAAAACAAAACGAACTAGCTACCTGCTACTGTTTTGTTTTCACTCAACCGATCAGTATCTACCCAAGTCGTTCATACGATTTGGCAACGAAATGAACCCATAGAAAGCATACAAGAAAAAAAAAACAATTCGCTCGTTGTAGGGAGCATTTCGTGCATACATAGAATGATGGAAATGAGGAAAACGGGTAGCTAGGGCGTAGGTAAGTAGTTTAATTATTTATTTAGGTACATATTCCAATATTTAATTTTTTTAATTTTTTCGAATATGAGAAATGAGTCGCGCGTCGTTCATAGGGACGGTTTCGTTCAAATCAGTTTTGAACGAGGAAAGCTTTTTTTACTGAAGGAAATGAGGAAAACGGCTAGCTGGTACTTAATCAACACATACCTACCTATTTATTATTGACATAAAAATAAAAACATTATAATGTACCTTTATATAAAAAAAGACTTGTTTGACTTCTTGGCATTGCAAATAAGAATTTTGAAACTGAACGACTACATGTTTTAGGCACGCGTCGCCGCTGGAGTAAACATTCCCATTAATTATGGAACACAACGTGCGTGGTTCAAGCGATAACGAAGCGCATCAATTGGACTTTGTAAGCGAATAATCCGAGATCTTTTGTTTAGAATTCTCCCTGGTGCGTGAAATATTGAGCTGTTGACATCGATGGTGGGTTGATTATCGTAAATTGAGTCTCACACTCTCGGCTACAGCACACACATTCTCGTACTACAACGAAGACCATGAGTGTTGTCTACTAACATGCCAGCCTTACGAACTTTTTGCACAGATTTGCGTACAGCAGGCGCGGTGAGTGCTTCATTTCGGCCAAAACTTTTTTCCAAAAACGCACTGTTTGGGCACAGCACTCACTTTGGAAATAAGTTTTCAATATTTCCTAACGTTGTTCAAGCTCAAAGCGACTTATTTCGTTCCGTGGCGGTATGATACTGACTTTCTGTCAAGACTTCACGAGGGAAACAGCTGCCAGTGTCAAAATAACCTATGATTTAAAAAGAAACCACTAGATGGCTTACCCTCTACATATAGGGCATATTTCTGTGTCACTAAAGCAAATCCCGATAGAAAATTAATTTTGTATGTTATGGGTTACTGTTAATGAAATTTTTCATCAAATTTATTTATATTCATTCTAATCGTGGTCTAGCATTGTTTCTATATGAACGATTTTATAATACAAATAAATGTGTAAAACAATATAAATATTATAAGATATATATTAGATTAGAATTTTAATCTTGGTTGGATAAAGTTCAAATGGGATGATTGTCAAAAAATCGATAGAAGATAAACTGAATTGACTAAAATAGTGTATTGACAAGGTCGTCACAGTCAACTGATGAGCCCATGTGGGATCGCTAGGACGAAACATAATTTTGTATGGAATAAAGACCAAAAAAAGCTACCTAAACCAATAATTCAACAAGTCCAATAATAGTGCTAAGTCTTCTACTTGGCTGATTTATTTCACTAGCATATAGTTTGTATTATAAAAAAAAAAACCTTCATATAGCAATATGGATATCATTTTACCTGGATTTAAAAAAAAGGCTTAGTTAGTTAGCTTAGTAGAAATTTTGTTTAGAGCTTCGTTTTTAGAAGAAATACTGGTTTTTGTAACTGAGTTTAAATAATATTTCTAACCTCGTTTCTAATTTCTTGTCCACGCTAATTTTTGACTTCCTGTTCATATTGCTAGATACACATCAATTTTCTTATCAACCACAGATTCTTGATTGAAACGTAAACATACAAATTTATTCGGAATTTTTAAAAGCGAACAAAGTTAAAAAGAATGTTGACTTCGATAGAATTGTTTTTTGATGAGTTATGATAAATTTTGTACACGAACAACTTACATTTTCGCATAAAGAATTTACCTTTTCGTGGCCGACAAAAAAACAAATAAATATTTCAAACGTGAAGCGTTGAATAAAATAAACAAAACTCATTCACAATGAACTTTTTGGTAAATAGATATTCACAATCGGTCTAAAATTACCAGTTGATACCCATAATACCAAATTATCAACTAATTGATAGAAGTTATCGACTATCAAATTGATACTCATAATAAGGCTGTAAGTTTCTAACAACAGTTGGCAATAAGTCATTTTCAATGTATAGATATTAATAAATATGATAAAATTCTTAATCATGCTCGTTTATTTGACTATCTGCAAAAACCTCATGCAAACCCTCTTAAGCATGTAAATTGTCGTTTCATATAAATTTTTACCATTTTTTTCTGAATATTAATCAATATTTTAAGAAAACAAGGATTTTTTAACGGAATTGTTTGTTAAGTTGTAGATCACTTTTTCTGAGGTTCAATAAAATTTCATCTGAAAAACACTCCCAGATAAATTAAAGTTTTGAAACGTTTACCCAACATATGTATGTATGTACAAATTCCTGACAAGAAAAATAAACAAATTTTATTTTAATATTTTTTAACGCGTTACAACTCAAAAAATTAAAACAACAGATCTATCAAATAACCTGTTTTTTTTTTATAGACTTATCTCAATGATTAGGTGTGTAAAAAAAAAACAACAACTAAATGCACAACACATTTAATAAGCGTCAGCTTTTTCATTTGTTTTGCTGAGCATTGAACCTTTGTCTAAATGGTTTTTGAATATAGAAAAATTTGCGTCACAAAAACTAGTGTACTTATGAGCATATAATAATAATTTTTTGTGAATCACTAGTTAATATTATATTGCTTTTAGTTACAATACGTATACATAGTTAAAATACGAAAATGAAAACTCACCAAACCCTTTATGTGGTCCCATTATTACCCAGGTACTTGAAGAATCTAAAAGGCCATGTACCAATAACACAGGGGTTGCGCCGATTTTCGGAATCCGATGAATTTCTAATATATAGCCATCATCGGTTGTCACATGATGTGTTTCAGCTAGATATCCATATTTTGTAATCAATTGTGTCTACACAATTATATTTTTAAAATTTTAGTTCACCACATATACATAGATATACTTACAGTAGTTAAACGTTCATCTTCCTTTATACTCGGATCAATTTCACCTTCGGTGTCAATAAAATTAGAGAACATTTCATTTTCATAATTAAACTCAGAGAGCAAGCTGGACCTAAAAATTGACCAACTATTTTCTGATATGCAAAAACACACTTTGAGTCCAAAAACTAGAACCAGCTGTAACCACATTTTAATAATAACTGAATAAATATATTGCCTATTTGACCCCTCGACAATTTTTTTTCAATTTAGGTTGTTATCGTCGGTTGTAAAAAAAAAAACATAAATAAGATGACACATTATTAGTGGCTTAAGAGAAAACCCCAGTCCTCCTCACCCGCCATACAATATCGAATGGATCACCAGCCAAAGCTTTTAATTTTACGGAGCTAAGCTGATAAGGTTTATCGGCGGCGGCGGTCACTATAAATAATTGTTTTTTTTTTTTTTAAGTTTGCTGAAAAATTTACACTTGCACAGCATTTTGTTTCTTTTCGTTTAAGTATGTTTCATACAAAAATATCTAATACTATGCCCAAAAGGAATGAAATCTTTCATTCCTGAGAAATATTTTTTGTGTGATAATTTTGTTTGCTTAATTTTCTGTTAATATGTAAAATTATAAATCATAAACGTCCTACGCTCAATTTGTTTCACATCGTTCGTTATTATAAAAATTGATTTTATTTTGTTGCTTAGGACGTTAACTTTATTTAAAAAGATTAATCATTTAACATTATATTTATATTTAAGTATAGGATTTGTGAAGGATAGAGCAACTTAAAATTTACAAAATAAAACGATAACTTTCTTACGAACATTATCATATCAACCCAAGACCTCAAGTCCGATGGGGGCCAAATATGCGAATCTATTGCTTATGCAGGTTCTGTCAAAACAAATATGAAATCGTATCGTGTGTACCGGCAATATACAATGCTGAACATTTGAGCTGGGGGCGGTGTTCTTAGGTCCTTAAGTTTTACTTAGTTTGTGAGTTTAAATTTAAAATACAAAAAATAGTACGGAATATAAGTTCCATTAAGTAAACAAACCGATTTTTGTTTAATAAAAGCCTATAAATGGTTAAACTCTGCGAGCGTTAGAAAATTATGAAATATCTGAAGAGGAGATACTCCGACTATCAAAATGCGTGGGAATCATGTAAAGCATTCAACATTCGCTTAGTGCAGCTAAGGAAAGAACATAAACTAAAATGTTAAAGCGTTTGTACACACTTTTTCTTTACTGTTAATAGGAATCCAATTAAATCAATTTTATTTTGAAAAGTGAAAATGGGGTGAATTGCTGAAAGGATACATTTAGAAAGTTGCTCATCTTTGAAGCTGGATAAAACCTTGGCAACCTTCTGTTAGACGGATCAGATATTTCCCCTTTTCTTTTCCCCAGCATCCATTGCTCAAAAAAATATGTTGATCTCTTAACTTGAAAAAAGAGAAAAGAAATTGATAAGGTTTGATAAAATTAGGATATCAAAAAAAGTAAGGATATTGAAAGTAAGAAATTTTATACACCTATGTATGTCATGGCACTGAAGAGAGAATGCAGCGGCGTATGTCGATTTTCGTTGTGACGAACAGAAAGTGAACAAAACTAATTATAACATTATCCCTTATTCTTTATACAGGGTTTCCCTTAATTCGTGCATAATATTTTAGGGTGTGATTTTTGGGTATATTCTAAGAAAATAAAATGGACGACTGGATCGCACGAACTTGCTCCTATGTAATAGACTAAGAATTTCAAAAATAAATGTTATTAGAGAAAAACTGTTCATAAGCATAAAATTAATTTTTAAAATGACTAAAACAACTTCTTAAGTAGTTGGAGGTAAAAATAGGATGCCATGTGATTCAAGCACATATCGCATGCTTAATGGAATACTGACCCATTAGGAGATAGGTCAAAATTGAGTTACGTACAGATGCAGGCTTTTGTAAGTCTCAGATCTCATAAATAGTTTATCATACTTTAAGAATACCAGTATTCATGATTAATTCATGAATTAGTTTTAGTTTATCCATCAACAAGTATTTTTTTTCGAGTTAGGTCAGTATTCCATTAATTATGCGATATAGGTTTATGCAAGCACAAAAATTGTAAGTCTTTGTAGTGGTTTCTTAAAAAATAAGCTTTTATATAAAAAAAATTTAAAACATTTTTAAGAAAAAATTTTGGTACGCCAATTAAAATTTTTTATTATTGTTCGAATAAAAATAAAGTTTACAATAAAAAATATTGAGTCGTTTTCGAGATACTGAATTTTCCAACAAAAAATAGATTTTTTTTTAATTCAAAAGAAAAAAACATACGGGGGGAATTAAAACCCATATCGTCCAAGTTTTCAGAAAATCGGCCGAGCCGTTTAGCTGTAGTCGAACAGACAGACAGACATGCAGAATTGCGAGACCCACTTTTTTTGTCTTCGCTATCATCGTAATATCAACTTTGATCAAAATCTCGAGTTCGATTTTTTTTACGAATGCATAACTTGCCTTATAGTATGTACCTATAAGTCGCAAGTAAAAATCGTTGTACAGAAAGGGGCTATCTTCAATTTGTATATCAAATGTCGGGGATTTAAGAAAAGGCTCAGTTTGGTGTATCCTGAACCATGTTAACGTTAATTGGGCTGTTATTACTAATAATAGAAACTTCATTTAGGCCTTTAGTTTTAGAAGAAATACTAGCCTTTGTAATCGCTTTTAAGTAAATTTTATATCCTATCACGGTCTTGAGATATCCAGTTTCTAGCATGTTCCATTTTTCCTGCCCATGTCAAGTTTTTGACTGTGGGCTCATATTTCTCCAAATTAAAGATTTATAGTTTTAATAAGTCCTTGTTGTCTCTCATCTAGAGCCGATGACACCTATTAACAACAGTTTCGATATTTTTTTAAATGTACCAATATGTCGCATATTGACTCTTACTTGAGTTTTTCAGAGGAAGTTAAAAATTTATAAGAGTATCTGTTGTCATCAAAAATGCTTTTTATTTTGATTCGATAAAAATTATAGTTCCCATCCATTCCCGCCGACAACATGCATACTGAAATGATTGAAAGTTGTAAAACACTGCTGTCCACAAGCCGTTGACCTCTAACTTAATATTTTAAGAATAAATGTAAAGTGTGGTAGAGTTCATAACTGCAAAGATACAGTAACACAGCCAGTATGTACTATACTTAACTAGGATTATTTATTTTTAGCGTCACTTGTGTTCATTACTGTATTTATACTGCAATACTACATTAAAATTATGGCAAACTTGTATTATACAAAAATATAAAAGCAAGCATGTGTTTAAACATATTTTAACAACTTTTTATTAAATAATAATATATACAGTGGCTCCAACGCATAATCGGACAGTAGTTTCATTGTAAACTTAGAAAAAAACCGCTATATGTATATATTTATCCAAATAACAACAAAACGACTAAACATTTTCAAATGTTAACGGTTAATTCAAAGAGAAAAACAAAATAAAACCACTTTTTAAAGTCCAACGAATAATCGGACAAATCAAAGAAAGTTAATGAAAAATACAGTTACTTTCAAATTTTCACTCCAAGGTAGTTTTGTTTGTTCTAATCAGTCTTTCAATGAATGTTCAACCAAGTAGTGCAAAAATGGCTCCAAGTGGAAAACAAACAAGTAGTGTCGAACTAAGACAATTAATTATAAAATTAAATTTTGAAGGCAAAACTGTAAGAGAAATTGCCGAGTTGGTTGAACGAGGCAAATCTACAGTCCAAGATATCATAAAAAGGTACAGAGATGAATTTAGATTGGCCAACAAAAGTCGAGAAGGTTAACTTTTAAGTGAAAGGGAAGAGCGGTCAATATTGAAAGAAATAAAACAAAATCCATTCAAAACAGCAAAAGATCTTCAAATTTCCCTCAAAAATCGTGTTGGAAAGGATGTTTGTCTTAACACTGTCCGCAATACTCTCCATAGATACGAATACTATGGAAGAGTTGCCAGAAAAAAACCATTTATTAGTCTCAAAAACAAAAGGTTAAAATGTGCGAGAGAATATTTATTAAAACAAGAGAATTTTTGGAATACGGTAATGTGATCATATTTCTTAAAAAAATATATTTTCATTTGCAGTTTTCGATGCTTCAAGGCTTTGTTCATTGATGAGAGCAAATTTAATTTGCATGGCTCGGATGGGAAGATGTACATATGTGTGGCGTAAGCCAAATGCTGATTTCCAGCAACAAAATACCAAAGCCACGATAAAACAAACATGGATGGGGCTCTGTCATGGTTTGGGGCTGCATGTCAAGTGCTGGGGGTAGGCAATTTGCATTTTATAGATGGTAAAATGGACAAATTTGCCTATGTTTTGTAATAATTGTTAATCAAATAGAAACAGACAAATAAACAAAAATTTCTTAAATATTTGTTTTTATTAAAAATAGGTTAAAATCAAAAATTCACTTCATTTTATAACTAAGAAAATAAAAATAAATAAAACCTTATAAATTAAAGTCAATAAAAAAAATTAAAAATACACTTTATGTTGAAAAAGAAAAGAAAAATAAATAAAAATGCACAGGTTTTTAAAACTAATATTCACAGCTGAGGTCTTCACATCACAGATGGGTTTTCTTATCAGCTACACACCAGTCTTCAGTCTTTTCTTTCCATAACACGAAGCTTGCACTCCTCGAGCTCTAACATTTTGGAATTTTTGTCTATTTAAGCTGCGAGCTCAGACTTGCGAAATTTTTCCATCTCCAAATTGTGACGCTTTTGTTCTTTAAGGCTTTCCTTTTTTAGTTCAGTAATGCGGTCCAGTGAACGGTATAATTTTTTAAAGCTACTTTAAACGTCTTTGTTATGCTCTCGCATTACGGAAATCCCTGTACTGAGCTCGGAACAAATTTTTTTTTTTAATTTCCAGCTCCTCTGCGACGACTTCGCTCGTGCTCATTTGGACAGCCTTTCTTTTTTTATTGATTTGAGGAGTCGGAGGAGTTGGCTGGTCATTTTCGTTTTGAGGAGTGACTTCAAGGTCATAATTGAATGGATCTGAAGATGAACCAGCCGCAGTTGGACAATATTCTTCATTCAAAACCATTTCTTCAGATGCAGGCAACCCAAAGCAGTGTGATTTGGGGACTCCTTCCACTGCTTCACTCATTCCAACCAGTTGGAATATAGTCTCTTCCGAGGGTGAAAATTTTTTGGTTTTATTTGGTACACCTCCTGTTCCTCTTTGGTGGATTTTATTCGTTGCTGCTTTTTTGCGCACGTATCGCTTTTGGTCAATCCAAACCTATTAACAAAACATAATTTTAAACAAAAAATGAATTAGAACTACAAAACAAACGTACTTTTTTCCACTCGCATTCATTGTTAACGGGCGGGCCTGCGCTGTTAAGCTCTAATGTGAGCTGCTTCCAAAACTCCAAAACTTTTTCGCGTCTTTGTTTTACAAAGCCTTTAGCAATTTCAGGGTTTTGTTGCATTTTATTTAAATGCATTTCGCTTTGGGCTTTATTTAATGTTTTGCTCCTGAAATATTGGAAAAATTCACTTTTATCTTTGGTCACAAAAAAAAAAAACAACAAACAACTTACATTTTCCGCTTTGTTCTTCTCTCGTTCGCGACAAAAAATAAGTGAACATTTCAGCTGTTGAGAACGTAACATTTCACACGGAAAAAATGCTTACAATAAGGGGATTTTTTCGATGGGAAATTTTTTCGTCCGAAACTCACAATTAGGGAAAAGGGAAATGGGAATTTTTCCATTTGGAATCTTGTTCCCATATGGAACTCACAATAGGGCTGATTCATTTCCTTAACTTTTGAGCTTTATCATTTAAAACATTTAAGGTTAAGACTTTGATCCCATAATTTCAGTACGAGAACATGGACTTTTTTACAATTTAACAGAGAAACTTGTCCTACGAATGGATTCTGCTGACGCGACGTCAAGGACATTGAGCATTCAGTGAGATTTTATTTTGAAGGACACACCTATTCATGTGCATGAGGTATGCTATTATATTTTTGCAGAACCAGAAATGGTCCTTAGGTAATTTTTCCGAAAGTTCTTCCACCTCCAATAACCGACCAAATGCACTAACTGCCCTTCTTTTCAGCTCTAGAAATATGTATCTCCAACATTGAAAGCTCTTTAACGACCAGCAGTACGGCTTTCATAGCAATAGATTCACTGACCATTTGGAGCATATCTCACCGAAAAGTGAAACCAATCTTAACATACAATTCTAAATATTTCTAAAGCATTTAATAGAGTTTGGCACGAAGCTCTTTTATCGAAAATGCGTGCGTTTGGTATCGATAAGAAATTACGTTTCTGACCGTTCAATTCGAGTTGTTTTGGACAATTTTCTGATAGTTAAAAATAAATGCTGGTGTGCACCGTTTTGTCTCCGATACTCTTGCTTATGTTCATCATTGATCTTTTATCTGAGGCTTCATGCAATTCATTGTTTGGCTGACGTCAGCACCCTCAGCTTTACATATTCGTTTCCAGACTCGCAACCCTGCACTTCGGTTGTGGAACTTAAACGGCAGCGTATGCTAAGCATTATACAATGGGGTATTAAAAACCGTGTGGAATTTAACACTTCGAAACCACAAAGCTGTTGGCCAAGCGAAACATACCACCAATTCAATTTATCCATGAGTGGCACTTGCATCACAGAAACTGAGATGCTTTCCATAGTCGATATGTGTGTTAATGACAATCTCTTATGGAATGATCATAATTGAATCGGTCATTTCAAAAACATCATAAGTCATTCAATTAGAATTTTTCAGGAATCAATAAAAACTGTTTCATGCTCAAGCAAATGAGTTTTAAACCACTTTTTTTGCTTAACTAAGTATTTCAGTGGTAAGGAAATTAAAAAGCGAACAAAATTCACAGTTTATTAATAAAAATAATGAAAAAAACCTAAAAAACTGTTCTTGACTTAAGTTGTTTTAGCAAGGACTGGGTTAAGTGGTATATAGTTTAACCAAAAAAATGGTAGTAATTATATTTTGTATTGCTTATTATTGAAAATTACATTTCATGTTTTAATATCTTTAATGTAGTACATAGATTGATTATCTTCAACATTTTCTTATTGACGGGCACTTTTAAAACATAAGCCTTTGCTGATAGAAGTGAAACCGAAGTTGCAACTTTATTTATTACTAATAATAAATGTTTAATCAATCCATCAATATATTCCTATGATAGTACCTTTTCTATGTGAATCATACTTAAAGCTCATATATGTCGAAGGTGCTTTTTTCTGTTTTTGTGGGATTTTTTTTTATAAGATTCAGTGTTGACAAACATGTTTTTTTGTACAAATTTGGCCACAATTTCATGAATTCCAAAACATCTTCAGTTTTTAGCTCTATGACTATATTTTCTAAATTTCGAATGAGATGGACGTGAATTTGAAAGCGTGACGGATGAATATGAAAAGCTAAGATAGACAATGAACTGCAAATAATCAGATCATTCAGTTTCAGAGATCATTCATAAAAATGAGAAAGAGAGTCTGAGACTAAACGGAGACCTTGGGGTCCCCAGCATTTATTTTGTGAAGATCCGATTTGAAACCTTCCTAAAAAAAAAAGTATTGAACAATCCAGTAGAAAATTTCTAATCCAACGAATAAGGGCTTCATTGATACCAAACTCAAAATTTTCGATATAATAGCTTGATGCCAAAATCCATCAAATGCCTTAGAAATATCAAGCTCAATGATCTTACTTCGACATATGATTCTACTCTTCTGCAACTTGATATCAACAGTTCCTCGGTTTTTCAAATCTCTTAGATAAATTAGTTTATGTCTTGTCTTTCAATTTTATAATTTGTTATAACATTTCATTAAGGTATTACACGTTCTCTTCTTTTTCGGCGCACCATCACTCTCTGTTTCACTTGAAGACATTTGTAAAGCTAAAATTACTTTTCGCAGAAAATAGTTGTATGAAAAACGCAAATTTGACATTGATGACGGTTGTTATCAAATTGAAGATTTGAATATTGTTGAACCAATCAGAGCAAAGCAAATTTAAAATATCAAACTACTCCCGCCATTTTGGTAGTGCATGCAAAAACCTCTTAAGTCACTGACTTATGTTGTTTATGCAATGAACGTCTTTCCCATGGTATTATTTGAAGAGGAAGGAATGTACAGACTTTCGTGGTTCTTACCCAGAATACGCATCTCCCTTTATAGAACCATTTTCAGCAAAAAAAGCATTTTGAAAAAAAATGTGACTTAAGAGGTTTTTCACATGACCGATTCGATTATATTCGTCGTAGCCAAAAACACAGCGAAGTGCTTAGGCTTTCATTAAAGATGCAAGAATTTTGTTTTCGATTCGGATCTGGCTATCATTTATAAGGCATATATCCGCCTAAAACGTATGTATAACTCTTATATCGCGGGTGGTTCCCCCATTACTCATTTAAACCTGTTGGATAGAATTCAGAACAGAGTAATAAAACTCATAGGAGACAGATCAATTACGGAAACATCTTGAAAATGTTTCCTGTATTTAATTATTTTACCGCATTTTCTATCAACAATGCTAAAATGAAATAGCCAGTTGCTCCTCCCCTCAAACAATTCCTCCGTAATACTCTTCTAGCTATGAGTGCACATCAGTTTTCCCCTAAGCCTAAATTCGGATCGATTTTTCTCCCTCATTGTGATGTACAAGCTTTCAAAACCAATTTGCATCGACATCTCCTATTAAATCCCCTCCATTTTTGCTAAACGATCGTACTAACTGTTTTACAAACATTATAAATGTGTCACACAACGAAATAAATTTTCTTCAAAAAATTAAAAGTTATCTTAAGCTACAAGCTCGATGAAAACCTTAGTTAATATTTAGATCTTAGTTTTTCAGACAAGGGGAAAATAACTATAATAAATAATGAAATAATGGAAAAATTCAATATTAAATTTGAAATGAGAATCAAAAATAACGTTGCTACGGAAAAATATAAAATATATTACTTTTCGTGAGTTGCAACAAAACTTATAGTATTTGGTGTTTTAACATGGTTTTCCAAATATTCCAATTTTCAAATGTTTTTTTTTATTAAACAAATCAATTAACAAAATGGGTAATTATATAAATTAGGCTTCAATGTTTAAGTTTCCTAATTAAAACATTAGATTTTTCCTAAAGTTGAACTTTGTCTTTTATTCTATGATCATAATTAAAACTTAAATAAATCTTTTTTTACAAACAATAATAATAAAAATATTTTTTTATTTAGGCTAATAACAATTCGAAAAACGACTTAGTTTTCTTCCAGCTCTTCGAGTATTCAGCAAGCTAAATAATATAAAAAAATGTTTAAATACATCTTTTTATTCAATTATATTAGCAATAATTTACATTTCTATAATGATTATTTTTAGAAATTACAGATATTTTTAGAAAAAAATCCTCGAAAACCACAAGAAGAATTTATATGAATTATTTTTCAATAAAAACTATCCTTTACATTGTTTCCTTTTCACTATATTTATTATTTTTTTACATAGACATTTTAAGTAACAGAAAAGTGAAAAAACAATACTTTCACATTTTTGTTTGTTTTGTTTATAAATATATGTATATTGTTTTTAAATTATTTACATAATCCACAACTTTAAAATGAGTTTTGATGATAATAACAATTTTCTTTTATTTCATACGATTTATAACTAGATCTCCGACTACTTGTAGACCCTTTTGGTATGGTGAATCAGTCAGTTCTTGTGCCAATCGCATCGCTTCAATGCAATGTTTTTTAGCTAAAAATCTCGTTTGTTCCAGGCCATGAGATTTATGGACCAAATCGAATGCTCGTTCAACATCACCAGGCTCATTAAAACGCCTCATAATCATTGGATTAAGTTCAGGATACTAAAAAAATATAATAAGTAATAAATGTTTAAGTCAATTTGTATCAGAAATAATTACAAATGTGCTTGTATATTAATTTTATAAAAGTAACGCACATACAATTGAACTCATTTCATTAATTTAAAACAAAAATAAAGCAAGACCTTTTCATAGTCAATATTCATATTTTTATTTTTTTTTTTTTTGTAAACAATATATTTATATGGCTTTGTATATTCAATGTCCTTTTTAATTTTTAGTTAGTTAAAAGCTAAAAACTAGCTGGTTTTGAGATTTTGGTATACAGTGCTACCTAAAAAGTTGAAACTCCTTATCAACGCACTTTAAAACAACTATAGTGTGTTTATTTCAGCTCAATGTGATGCTTCAGTTTTAAACGCATAAGCAAACAGATTATTTGTAGAACAGAGATTTGTAGAAAAAATAATTTTGTTTTTTTTTTTGAAACGCCCTAATATGTATATTCTTACAAAAATGTAAAAAAAAAATGATACAATCTTTTAAAAAAAATATTTTTGAAAAACTTTTCTTGAAGTTTTTTTTTAGAACCTATTCCATTGATTGGCAGTGTGCAAAGTGTTCAACAAAAAGTACGCATTTTATAAAAATGTGTAAAACATTTAAACTAGCTTTCGCTTTTGCACGTGTATTGAATTTTCATCATCAGTCTAACAAACCTACAGTAAAAATATAACTGATTCAAATAAAATGCGGCGAATAATTAAATTAACACTTAACATTTTTAGTTCGTGATTTAGTGTTACCTCATTGCTTCCGATGCGACGACGATGGGGCGATTGTGAATGCGATGGAAATCGTTTGATGTTGATTTAGAATTGCCTTTGGTCTGTATAAAGGCCCACAGCCAGTGTTGCATACAAATCCGTCCAAGTTTTCTTTTACTTTCGACTCTCATAGAAAGAGCAACAACATCACGTACTCGTAGACTAGCGTGGCACCTGCTACTTCTCCATAGGTATGCGCTTAAAAATTGTTTAATGAATACTGATCGATTGATTGCTGATTGTGTAATATAAAATGAAAATCGGAAAATATTTGACTGGCATGATGACTATGCCAACTATGATTTGCATATAAAGCGTACTCAATGCATTATGGAAATTTATGATTTTTCTCTATTGTTACTTATCTTATCGAGGAAGTAGGTTATACTGCGTAAATAGTTTTATACAAAATCTAATGTTTTATTATATATTATTAGAATGTATCTGGCATGGTGGGTTGAACTTAGTTTTAAGAAGTACGAGTATTTCTACGGCTTGGTGTTTTGTAAAGGCACTTTCAAAGATTGGAAGAGGGCCTGGGAGTGTAAGCTAGAGTATTTCCTAAGGCCGGATCAAATTAAAAAAAAAATAAAACGACATGGAGCCAGCCAAAAAAAAAAATATAGTCGTTTTCCTACAATTATGACTGTATTTTCATATGGGTATAATATTACAGAAAAAAAACTTGACAAAGAGAGTAGGACACAAGGTGATGCTGCCAATGTCGTAACTGATCGGAACGCATTTTGAATTTGAGGTCACTTTGAACTTTCAATTAAAATAAGATATTATCAAATTTCAAATATATAATTTTTACTTACATTTAAACAATTATTGAAACACAATATTACAAAATGCAAATCAAACATGAATTATTATCTTTAAGTTATAAATTAAGTGCGTAATCTTATCACGAAACTAACATTGGATTAATTATCTTGTAATTAACTAATTAACCAGTAATTGCACTAAATACTACTTTCTTTGCAAAAAAATAAATAAATAAAACAAACATTAAGGACTGATTTGCTTTTTACAAGCTTAAATGAGCATTCGTTTTTAGAAGGTGTGCGTGAAAAATGTTCATGTGGTGAAAAATTTACGTTTTCTCTATTTAAAACTTATTAATGGCAACAGGGTTCTTGTTGACTATAATAAATTTTTGTAAGTTTTGAACCTAAACGTGGAATCACTATTCTATGTAGTGATATTTATTGATACAAAATTTGAAACTTTGTGAATTGACTTTTGATCAACTTTTTACGATAGACGCAGGTGCCCTTTAAAGTCGACTCGCCAACGAACGTTTGATCTCAATTCAGTTTATACTGGAGTCTTCTATGACGGCAACATATTTTATCACTTATCCCAATTCTAGCTTCATAAGAAAACATGCGCCATATTTTTCTTTTTTTTTACAAATTTTTCTTAAGACTAGCCAAAAAAGCAAAAGGTCAAAGGCTGAGCTTGCAATTTCATGCAGAAATTTAAAGCGCATGTTAATTTTTATGAGAACCATGATACTGTATGTACATTTATGTAGTGCGAACAAAGGTTTCAATATTTTTGATGGTCTTGTTGTAAATTTATACATTCATATAATTTTTGTTCGCAACTTATCCTACAAAATACAATAGTACATCATCCCAATCAACAATTTGTGGTTTGGAAGCGGCTTAATAACCGGCTTTGAACTCAAGTTTTCCAAACCAAGGGGTTACAAATTGGCTAAAAAGCCGTTCCAAAACCGTGCCAGAACCGTTTAAATTTAACCTAGATTTAAAAATAGTTGTTTTGGAACCAGAAAAATGACAAATTGGTTTTGAAAGGGTTAAAAAAATATCCAAATATTATCACCAGTTTAAAAATGGAATTTTTTAAACCAATATATGACCAAAAAGTTGTGCAAGAGAGAAAATTTTACCGAAATCAGCCTTAAGATAATTTTTAGTTTTTTTCTACCGTATAGCATACTAGGGTAATAAAGTATCTCATTTCTAGCCCCACTATGACCAGAGTTATCTTAGGCTTTTTTGTAACCTCGGTTTTTCTGGAGCCAGGGCTAAAAATTGTTGCTTGGGTATGGTGGGTTTAAACTCTTTGCATGAAGACAAATGCTAAAAGCTTATGTACTGCGGAATGTGATCATTTAAACACTTGTTCAGACGATACTCAGTCATTTGTGAAAGTTGGCAATGAATTCTATACTATTCAGTTTGCCCGAAAAGCTTGGGTCGTCTTTACCTTTCTTCGCCATTACTTTTTGGACCATTTGTTTCGATGATGCGTTTTTTAAAAGTTTGGAAATAATTGCTTTGACAAAATTTGACACAAATGGATTATTTCCTAAAGGAAAAATGTATTTTAAAATCAATCCAAGCAAAGCTACAATTTAAATTTGACAAGACTGCTATTTTCTGTTCTATGTATGAGTATCTTCCTTGTCCATTAAACACAAATTACACTTCATTTGACGGACTCTGTGCGAATGTATCTATTATTTTAGACAATAATTCACAATAGAAGTTATTTTCTGATTAGATAGAGCTCACTTACTCTTTCTGAATTCAATTTTTCTTGATTTTCTGTCTTTTTCACTATTATAAGCATTGAAAATTTTGATTGAACAAGAAAATGTTAACTGCATTTAGAATTGTTTCTGGGAAATTCTTCACGTACCTTTTCACATGCGAATAACACCGGCGCCGTTGCCAATCCTAGTTTTAAGTCTGCCGCAGTTGGTTTTCCCATTGTTTCTGTTGATGAGACAAAGTCTAACATATCGTCAACCAATTGAAATGCTAAGCCAATATTCCTTCCGTATTGAAATGCGATTTCAGCTATGTGGTCGTTTGCTCCCGCAATTACTGCTGTCTAGAAAAATAAAATAAATATATTTATTTGCATACGGTTTTGTGGAATTTATATTATTGGTGTTTATTGTTATTTGTTGTCACGTCAGTATATAATTTGTGTCATTTTAAGACATGGATGAGTTATAAAGTAATTTACATACAACTAACTCCTATTTTTCATTGTTGCTGGTAGTCATGGCCTTCTGAATATACAAAATTCAAGCATAAAAAGAAACACAGTGACGAGTATAGAAACAATTTGTTAAAAAGGTAAACTTTTGGGTTTCACTTAATGACACTTAAATAACCAAAAATGTATATCTATATCAAACAAATATGAAAAGGAAATTCGATTTGAAATAAAATTAAAAATTTAAATCACACAGATAGGTGTATTAGGTCATGTCTAGTAACATTTAAAATGAATGTTACTAGAAAAAAATTCCAAAATTATAAAATTAATTTTTTAAATGTCTTTAGAAGTTTCTCAAACATATATTAGATATATTTTTTTCAAAAATCCAAAAAAATTCTCTTTTTAAATTTTGAAATGCAATTTTTCAAAATTTGTATCAGCTTCTCTATTAAAAATGTCATTAAAATCCGTTATGCCGATAATGAGAAAACAAAAATTTGAATAAATGGTTCTATGGTAGGTACAGTCAGTAATATCTTAATTTCAAATTTTTTAACTGTATATATCGTATAGATCGTAAAAATTAATCGAAGGAAAACAAAATTATGAAAACTGTCAGTGCCGTTTTTGAGAAAAAATACGATTTTTGAAAACAATTTCTTAACATTTCAATGGTGGGTATCTACCAATATTTTTAGATACAAAACAATGTTTCTCATATCTTGTAGACTGTATTAAAGATCTTTAAGTCATCAAGTTTTAAGAAATCAAGCATAGGGTTTTCGAGATGTTGGGTTTTGAAAAAAAAAATTAGGAATATTCAGTTTTTTTCAAAATGATCAAAAAATTATCAAAATCTGTTGTACCCTTTTTGAGAAAATCAAAAACAAAACAATGGTTCTAAAGGAGGTACATTAAATGTTTTGATTTTTTTTTTTTTTTTTTTTTTTTAGAAAAAAAAAATATTTTATAAAATTTCATATGACAAGTACCGTTATTTTTGGTCTTAGAAAAAAAAACCCGTGGGGGGTAAATTTAAGAAAGCTATTTACCAAGTTTAAAGAAAGTTTATATAATCAAGAGCGATAGTAATTTTGAGGAGTTACATCAAAGAACTTTTAATCTAGGGTATTAAGTGGCCGTGCCTATTGGATGATTTGCAGCCAGGCGACATATCGGTTGTATTATAACGGTGCCTCTTTGAAACCACCTCGAATCAAGGAGTAACTGTGATGGTGTATGGTCTGTTGGTGGTGGACTATGCTGTTCAACAAACAGGTTAGTACCTTTAAGATTTCTTTGTAGAGAAAAATCTAAATTGACGTAGGGAATACCACTAAATTTGTAACTAGAAATAAAAAAGTATTAGACTAAACGTTCGGCACTCCGAACTTAAGCGGATTAATAACGGACTACCTGACCAAAGAATAATTTTGTTTAGCTTACAGGGCATTCTCACAAAGAATACCTCTAGAAGAAGCCTTTAGAAAACAAACTGGAAAACGTTCTTAAAACAAACAAAACATATAGGTCATATAGCAGAAATGCACTAGAACATTTTGCAAAAAAGTTTAGTGGAGCTATAAATTAGGCTTAGGAACTCATTTGCCCCTTTAAAATAGTTAAAAAGCAAGGGGATGCTCCATAGTGGCGCAAAAATCTGTCCAAACTAAGAACAATGAGGCAAAAAGAAACAGAGGAATAACTTTGTGATTTTCATTGAGGACATTTTTTCTACCACCAGCTAGGCTTCCTAAAGCTCTAGCAAATGAGAAATGGGCATTAACTTCGTGAGTACTCTGGAAACCTGTTGAAAGTTTCACGGAGAATGGGGAGCAAAGGTAGACTCTTGATTGTTAGAAATATAAGCCAAACCGAGAAACCTGGAAGATAGCGTCAACTACCTGTTTATGACAAAGAATTGAATCAGTACCTTTCTTGTACCTTTTGTTTCATTACTCACAATTAAAAAGGCTATTAATACTATACCAGTGAACAGTTAAATTTGATATTAAACTTCATAAACTTAGAACTTGGCGTACTTTTAGATCTCACTACTTTTTACAGCTGACTACACACGGTTTTGTACATTATTAGAACTTGGCTATCTTTCTTAACATTTAAGTGTTTGGTTGTGATTTACTTTTCCTCAAATAAAACAATTCTTTAGTTTTAAGCAGCAGGCGCAGTAAAACACTGAGACGTTTAGGTTGGTTTAAAATAAGAAAAATAAAAAAACCGTTTGAGATTCAATTTCGAGTCTGATTTTGTCAAAAGTTAATGTTGATATGTACGAATACAAGTTTGGATTTTAAAGTTCAATACCGTTCTAAGTTTTAGTTGGACATTATAAGCCAAATGGTTTTATGTATTTTACTTTTTGAGAAAATAGAAACTTACTTTTACTTCGACAAAAATATTAAGTGTATCAGATTGTCTTTTTGATAAAAAACAAAAAAACTTGTTGGATTCTGTACTCTCTCTTCCTTAAAGTTTAAGATATGAAATATTCAATTTGGGAAACTTTTTGTAAACAACATGATTTACGAGCATTTCATGCCTATTGGTTTTATGTTATGCTTTCGACTTCGAGGAACAATCAAATCAAAAGTCCAACGTTTTATAATATCTATAAATTTATATAGTTTAAAATTTAAACTAAAAACCTGAAACTAAAACAGGTATAACTATTTCGGGTGATTTGATTTCTTCTAGGTCACTGCCATCCTTGCAAATCAAAAATAAATCTTAATGTGTATGTAAATATCGATAATTCAAAACCCCAAGTTTGTTTGTTTGAGCGGTTTTTAAATTTGTCCACTTACCTCGTGCTCATAAAACATGTTTGGTTTTATTAATGTATAAAAAAATTACCGATTTAAGTGTGTTTGCTATCAAAGATGCTGTCTTTCTGTATGTTTTTGTAAGATAGTGTGCAAACCGTTCGTTTTCAGTTTCCTTTGAACCAAGCTGCATGAATTCACCCTGGACTAGATCTGCTAGAATCTGAAAGAAGAGTAATATTTAAAAGTAAGAAGGTTTGTTTTTTTTTATTTTCATAACAAATTGCGAAGACAAGTTTTTTTCATGTACAGAAACGGAAAAACCAGTAAATTAAAAACGAAGCAAAAAAAACATATTTAAAATCAAATTAACATAAGACAAAAAAAAACAGTACAAACAAGTGCATGAAGTCATGTTCTCAAAACAAATTGAACATCAAACAGAATTTATCACTTTCGATTTTTTTATTTGTTCTGGATAACCCTCACAATAATCTAGTCTTTTCCGTGAGTTAACTACAAACTATTATGCTTGCCAAAAAAAATATGTATAGGGTCATCCAACAAAAGGTCTCATATTGAGCTTCGTGCCATTTCAGAATTACAATTGCGATGACTTATGTATGAGAAATAAAAAATACCGATATTAACTCGCGCACACTCGCTGATTGGACTATGGAAATGTATAAAAAAGATCTGGATTTTGTAAACAAAATTATTCTGAGTCATTGATAAAACGTATGTACATATTTTCATTAGTAGCTACGTAAGGAGATCTGAATATAAAAAGTGAACAACCTCTATATGCACAACGATCGACAATTTGGTGCGTTTTTTAGGCTGATGCTTGTGCGACAGTTTAAGTGAATGAATTGCGTTTCCGAACATATTATTGACTGTTTTTCTTTCCTGTACGATATTTACTTTTAAGCGCAAGACAGCCGCAGGGTTGCAAAAGCTTAAGCCACTTTTTATCTTAAGCTTGGCTTCAATTGACAAGCTAGTTGGTGACTTATGAATTTAAAAAAAATGTAATTCAGCAGCTAGTTTCAGACTTATGAATTAAAAAAAATTTAATTCATAGGTCAGTTGGTGACTTGTGAATTAAAAAAAATAAATCATAAGCTTCTTAGTAACTTATGAATTAAAAAACATTAATTCAGAACCTACTAAGTGACTTATGAATTAAAAAAAAACATTCATAAGCCAGTGGATGAATTCTGATTAAAACATTATTAATTTAAAAATTTATAAGCTAGCATGATAATTTTATGACACATAAAGTTCTCCAAAAGTTTTCGTTAATAATTAAATAATTATGTGGTCAAAGCAAGCTTAAAAATTTCCAATTGTAGTTGGCAGAGCTTATGAATTAAATTTTTTTTTATTCATAAGTCAGTTATTAGGTCGAATTAAATTTTTTTAATTCATAAGTCACTAACTTGCTTATGGCTTAAATTTTTTTAATTCAAACGTCACTTAGTAGGTAGTGAATTAATTTTTTTTAATTCACAAGTCATCTACAGACTTACGACTTACTGTGTTTTATTTATTATATTATATTATTATAAACCTCAGAGATTGTACTTTAAAAAATAAAAATAAAAATAGCTTCAATATTCATTGGATGACCCTGTATAAGTAGAAAAGATAGTAAACAAATTAACTAAAAAAGTAACAAATTAACGAGTTTATTGTATATAAATCCAATCCCTTATTTGCTTGCAGCTAATGATAATGAATAATGTTCACCACTTACGGCAATCTCCTTGAACAATTTCGGCAAAATGATGTGTTTGTTAACATTTTTTCAACAATGAATTAATAGAAGGTGTGTTTTATTCATTGCTGCATAGCCAGCGCAGCATTCAAGTGCGAATAAAGCGATCAAACTTACTCCATATGACAATTTCAATTTATATTTTAATGTTGGCCATTGGCTGAAATTATGTTTTCTACGACATACGATACTCCTAATACCAAATTCAAATGTGATATGTCATTTAACCTTCAAACATGAGCAATTTCCAACATTCGCGAAACAAAATAATTCTAAAATTGACTGCATAACGCCATCTTCATTTCAATAATTTAAAGTTCTATCACCAGCAAAGCTGCCATTTTTTTTACTGGCTTCTTTTTCGCCAGCAATCGAATTGTTGTTGTTTGCCGAGGGAAATTTTGCTGTGCTACTCGTATCTATGCAGCAGTGAATTAAAAACACACCTAGAGTTGATTAGGAAATAAGAAAATTGACAAAAGAAAAAAGTACTTTAAGCTATAGACACATATGCATATAATAAGGCGATATGCAAATGTATCTATGTATTTATTTAGAGTAGTTAGTAACCTGACAATAAATATATGTACATGCATGTTACATCAGTATGGTAGTAAAAAATAAAAATATTTGTGACTTCCGGTTCCGGTTCGCAGATATAGACTGCAGACCTGATCCTCACACTTAAACAAATACTGGAAAAGACCAACGAATTTCAAATTGAGTCACACTTTTCATCAAATTTCCAGTATTACGAGTATGTATTACAAAAAAATATGTATAACGAAGGTACTCAGGTTATAACCCGATTATGAAAAACGGCAATGAATCAATAAAAACAGATGAACGAAAAATAGATTCATTAAATCATTCTGTTTTGACGAAACTCCTGGGGTTAGTTCTCAAAAAAAAAACACCAAATAATCCGAAAATTCGTTTTTTTTTTAACCTTTTTCATTTACAATGAACAAAAACATCCAATAAGTATACATATGTACATATGTATATATGAGTATAACATACATGCATATATAATCTAAATAAATTGTTTTAATTTTGAATACTAAATCTTATCAATGTCATACATCAGAAATACTAAAAGGTATTTTCATTTGTAATTCGGAAGAATTCTTGGGTTCCAAACTCGAATGGATCACTTGAGGACAAATTAATAGATTTGGAAGTTTGTGTATCACTTACAAAATTTTATCACAACGGCTAACATGAATAAAAAAGCGCTTAATTTAAATTCAGTTATGCATTCTATTGGTCTAGTTATCATTAATTGGTGTTTTTAAATTTTGTTCACTTCGGCAAAGACCAGGGTGTCCATCGTATATCTCTTTACAAGAGAACATGTTCTCTTTTTTTATTTCGATCTTTTTTGCTATCTTTTCTATTATGGTCATTTTTTTATACCATCTAATAATTTTAATTTTCAATTTCCAATAAAAGGAAAATAATTCCCTATATTTAAAATAAGATGTATCCGCTAAAATGTCTACTGTTAAATCAACAGAGATCTAACAACAGAGATCCAAGTCTATAAAAAGATAAAGCCACACTTGAAAAGAAAAATATAATGAAGATAGTAATGATGACATTTTTGAAGAAGTAGTTTTAGCTGAAGACATTGCTTTAAATTCCAACTTAAATATTGCTCGGACCCTGTGATTTGAATTAATTGAGACAGCTAAATTACCATATAACTTTTTTTTTTAAATGATAAATAAATGTTGCATCAAATGTTGTCAACAAAATTAATTTATTACTAAAACGACTGTAACGATTTTTTTGCATAATGAAGAAATCAGTCGAAATTCTATTTTAGGACCAAGCTATTTTAAAGGTTGTATTAATAATTTAAAACATTTGTATCTAATTACTTATACTATAATTTATAATTCCATTTTTTAGATTTCCAAGCTGTTTGAACATAAGAGTATATACGTGCGAATATGCGAATATTGCGAGTATCTAGTTGAATATGCATTAAACTTATTTTATTTTTTCGGCCTGAATTGCAACGAATAAAGCTATACAAGTTTTAATTTATTTTATTTGAGTTGCGTTGAGGGCATATTAATTAAATTTATTTTCGTTTACACTTTTGATAATTGTTTGTATTTAAAGTATATTTTTTTCTATTTTTTTCCTTTTTTTTGGCTGCTATGTACATACAAATATTAAAAGTATATCAATAAAAACGAAAGCTATGCGAGTGTTGACATTTTACAAAGGATATTTGGTGCGATGAGAGCACTTGGAAGAAAAGATACAACTCATGACAACAGTTACTCTTGGAGGATTTGTCTCTCCCCTACAAAAAAAATATCGCTGTAAAAGCATTTTACGAACAAGATGGAATGAAACCTTCGAGTAATATTTTGTATTTCATTTTATCTCTTATTTCATGGAAAATGCATACAAAATACTTAGACATATATTGGAAAAGCTTAGGTATACGAGCTTACCATTAGGCCAAGAGGTACATTTTAGCCGACTATAAGGGTCTATTTATATTTATCATTGAAAAGAATATTATTATTAAATTAAATACTTTGGAAGAAGCTTACAGTAGCAGTATCTCTTGAATATAAAAACTGTTATTTATAAAACAAAATTACATTCATAAGTCAGTAAATCTCATTTAAAGTCAACAAATTAATATTGTTAAAACCAAATTTGTTTCAAAAAACTTCAATAAAGAATTGAATGTATGTAATTCGCATTACCTTGGTTAAATTTTATATGAATATCAATTAAAAATATGTGTATACGATTGCTACTCAAATCCATTAAACTTCCGTATACGCTTTAAAGCCAGCAGCCTAAATAAAATTGTATCTTTTATCCATGGAGCGAAAAAAACTTGCGCATTATGTGCAAATAGGTAATGTAAAGACTTAACTGACGACCAACGCGACGTTCAAGCGTGCAAATATTTACGGTATACTTTGTGCATACTAACTGACACCGAGCTTTTAGTTTACCACTCCAGTGGACAGACATTTATTTATTAACTTTACTACCTATGAGAGTAAACATTGTAAAGATGTTATTTTTTTTAATTCATTTAAAACTATAAAATCTCTTGTGTCCATTTGGTAAGATGACACGAGTTTGTTGCCTATCACAATCCAATACATGGCAATTTATTTGTAAGCGACAATGCCAAAGAAAACACTTGTCCTACACAGAGGGTTGGGCTAGCACGTAAGCAAATACTAATTCACTTTAAAAAATTAATTTCGAAACACTAATTCAAACACCATGAAATATAATCGAACAAACATGTACCACTTTACAAAGATGAAGAAGTTAATAGTTAATATACATATGTTCATAATTGTTTGCTTTTGATCGAGATTTACCGGAATAACATTGATCGAACGAATTGATTTGCTTCTTTGATTGGGTAATTTTTTTTTTGACACCAATTTAATTTAAAAGGCATTTCGTCATGAATAAATTCCGGATTCAAAGTCACAGGTGGAATTTTTTCATTATGTAACATCAGCGAACGTTGAGTTAAGTTTGATATTATCATGATTATCTTTTGAAATAAAGAAATTTTTAAGCGGAAGAAGAAATTCCAGTTGTAGAAATTACATTCCTTACTCAATATACTTACTCAGTAATAATACAGGGTGTCTCCTAACTCGTGCTACAAAATTGTACTACAGTATTTACCGTCTCCAATGTTGACATAATTTTTCGGGGATTTAAGAAAAGGCCTGCTTGGGTCCGCCCTGACTCATGTTAACAAAAACTTCTCTGTAAAAACTTCGTTTAAAACTTTATTTTTAGAAAATATACAAGCCTTTATAACTGCCTTTAAATTAAGTTCATATCTTATTGGGGTCGTCGGATAAGCAATTTCTAAGCCGTAATTTTTTCTTATCCACGTTAATTTTTGACTTTCAGGTCAATTTTCTTAAGAAAATGCATAATAAACATAACGTTTTACTATTTTTTTATTGAACGTAACAATAATAAAAGTAAAACTCAATCAAAAAAAAAATGCGGAAAAAGTCATAGATTTTAGGATACTTAGGAAAACCGATTGCTTTAATAAAACCTGTGAATAAAAATTGTTTTGTGAGGTTTAAGATAATTTAAATTGTATGTGTATTAAAACAATTATAACAGGTGCTCAAAGTGTTCTTCGTAGTTTTGTATGCATGCCAATGTTTGGATGTCACTGCGAATATTTATTAATGCTCGCTGCTGCCTCATTTTTTGTGTTTAAGTTGCTATTTCTTTTGAATAAAAAACTTCTTTGTTTCTACTCGTAATACTGTAATGTCAGGAGATCTTGCATATCATGGTGAACTGGTCAGTTTCTTCATATCCAATGATTACCATATTTTTCATCAAGCCAATTCTTAGCCTCTCATCTTAGTGGGTTGAAGCACCGTTGTATTTGAAATATGATGAAGCTGGTTGAATCAGTGGAATGTCATCCAATAGTTCTGGTAAATCGTTTCACATAGTTTGTAGAACTGAGCATGGATGGCAGTTTGAAGGTGCCGATTAATTTGTTTCCAATTGCATCTACCTGTCTTTTTTGCAACCCATGTATGGAAATTGTGAACATTTGTGGTAACATCTCTTGTAAATTGAGATTCGTTCGTCCAAAGAATTCTACTAATAAATTCGTTGTCATCCAAGCTCCGCTAAATCAACCAGTTAGAAAACTCAAGCCACTTTTCTAGATCATAGAGAAGCAAGTTTTGAACAGGTGAATGGTGGTATGGGTAAAAATTTAATCAATACAGTACGCTAGCAATTTTATGACTGAAAACATTGAATTGCAAAGCTAAGCCTCTGGTGCGGATTGATGGAACAGTTGAAATAGCTTCCAATATTCTTTCATCAGTCGAAATTCTTCTTGCTTGAGGAGGTCGTATACTCGTATATTTGAAACTGATACCATTTCTCGAAGTCTGCGCTACATATTTCCAAATACTCCTTCACTAGGATATCGTCAGTTAGGACAAAGTTCATGGTATCGTTGTCTCGCACTAGATGAATTTCCATTGCATACCCCATAAACGTAAATAATGTCTGTGTATTCTTGGTTCCTTTTCAAATAGTGTCTCTAAGAAACTCTGACCCCGGCGTAAAAAATTAAACTGAATTTATTTGTTTGTCATCTTTTACACAATTTACAATTTTTGTTTGGCAAATTTTCTTAATAGACCCTCATACTCTAAACCTAGCTTTCTGTGAACTTTTGAGGAACAGGGTAAGGAATTGAGAGTTTTGACAAGAATGCAAATAAATGAAGGAAATAAGGGTTTTCAGGTAATCAAATAAACAAGAATGATTTAAGATTTTTAAAGAGCTATTTAAAAGATTTAAAAATATTGCAAAATTGGTAATTTTAGGGAAAAAACTCTTACTGTCATGTGTTGCTAGAACCACTATAAAAAAATCTTTAATTTTTGTTTACCTGCTGCACGTTTTCCCAAGTACCATAAAATGTATGGGTTTTTCCGCAAACTTGTTATTGTTATGTTCATTGACTCAGTGTTTGAAATGTCACTTGTTCTTCTAAAGATGTACAGAAAAGCAATTATGAGACCAAAAATGTTCTCAAATCAAAACAGCTTCTTTATTTTTGTTAAGAAAATAGGAGTTATAAAATGATTTTTTAACACATGCTGAAGAATTTCACAATAAACTCAATCGCGCAAAATTTTAAACAGCGTATTGTTAAGGTATTAGTATGATACTACTTAAAAAATTTCTAACTTTAAAATAGATTACTAACTCATTCTTAATTTTAAACATTTCGAACTAGCACCTTACTAAATCGATTTTCTTAATAAATCGCTTCTGAATATACCAAAAACTAACTAAGTACATAGACCTTTCTTGACATTTGTTAATGTCAAAGAGTCATGTGAAGTTAGATTTATTTACTTAGTTTTTTGCACGAAAATTGAAAATTGTTTAACTACGATATTAGTCAGAAAATGTTTAAAATTAAAAATGAGTTAGTAAACTACTTTAAAGTTAGCAAATTATTAATACCTTAGCAATAGGCTGTTTGTTTTTATTTTATTGAATTATAAATTTTTTTCTTAAATTTTGTTTGCCCTTATGATTGTTAGATTCATCCTGATGGTAGTTAGATTCATCCTGATGCACAGTGCGGCCGATGGCCACTTTATGCGGCCAAAAATCGAAAAACGTTGAGAATGATCCACAAATTGGTATCTAGGGGTTTTTGGGGTCGCTGATTACGAATCTGTTATCAGAATCAGCAAATTCAAAATGGCCGACCTAATATGGCGTCATGTCATACGAAAAAACTTATCAAAAATGAAATAACTTTGATATAGTTGGTTAAAAAAATTTGTTTTTTTTTATATTATTAGGGCATGTACTTGAAAATTTATAAAAAATGAACAAATTCAAAATGGTGGAATGCTATATGGCAATATTATATAACAAAAAAAAATGGAAAAAAATTATTTATATATTTTTATTGACATCGAACACAGTAATTTATAATTCATAAATTTAGAAATACAAAATGCAATATGAGCAAACAATAGGTATATAAGTTAATCCGATATTTACATGAAAAAATTTTAATTGCCCATCTCGTAACAGTCACAATCATCTACATCTGTATCTGTTTCAGAAGCGGAAGAGCTGTCAAAAGATTGTTGTTCATCTTCTGTTTGATTATTTACAGGTGGAGGTGCTAACAAATTGATACAGTCCTTAGACAAAGATTTAAGTGGTTTTAGAGGTAATTCTCGACAACTAGATATGAGTGGATCGGATGCGATTAGGAATCTTTTAAAAACATCCTCCATCGTCTTTTGACGATAATGGTTTCTTGCGAAATTAGCTTGATAGATTTAAAAAAAAATTATTACATGCTTCTTGTGCATCTTCCGACATTTGACAGATAGGTAACACTAAATATTTTATTATCTCGGGGCCATGAATTAAAAGTTTGTGAACTAACGTGGGCATACAATACCAGGGATATTGTAGTAAATTAAGGTACTAGTACGGTCTAGAAAGCCAAACAACGCACGATTTTTGGGAATTTGTTTCTCGGAAACTTTATTAGATAATAACATAATTATTTTTTTAAATAATGAATACATGCATCGAGAGTACAAGAACATTTCTTTTTGTCGTAATTTTCTAATTTCTAAGATAATTTACCTTAATTTGACCAAAAAGTTATGAACGAAAAAAATGGCGACCCAAAAATGGCCAAACAAATTTCAAAAAAAAACAAACATTTTTTCATTTTTTCAAAGCTTGACATTTTTCGTTTTTTTTTTTTACTTTTAAAACAAATTTTGGTAAATTGTCTCGTAAAAAGCCTTCCTTAAAATAACCCAATTTGTTTTTTTTTTTTATTCAGTCCAGCCAATCCTGAGATTAACTGTCCGCAATGGGACAATGTATTTTTTGATGAGTCGACGTTTGCGCCCTCTATAGTTCGGCCAAAATTCAAAAATTTAAAAAAATTTGTGTTCTTGACGCATGTATTCATTATTTAAAAAAAAATTATGTTATTATCTAATAAAGTTTACGAGAAAAAAATTCCCAAATATCGTGCGTTGTTTGGTGTTCTACACCGTACTAGTACCTTAATGCACAAAAAAACGGGCAGCTACGGGCAGCTGAATTTTATTTTATTTGGTACACAATACTTTTATTAACTATCTCAAATAGCTTTGAGAACAAGAAACAGCAAGAAAAAAAAGTTTTTACTCAAACAAATATTTTTTTTTCTTTTTTAAAGTAAATAAATAGTGTTGACATATCTCTGTCTTACAATGTACTATTTAGGAATTTTTATTCAGAAATTCTTGAACTTATTTAACGCACCTGCAGCTGTTGAATCCATTTTATTGCAATAGATTTGCTTAAAAATAAAAACCTTTACACGTGTTTTGATGGAAGTGTCCATTAGCATATCTTAACGACGCGTGACTACGTTAACTTAGCAGCCACATTCTGGCTAAGATTATGGGGAGGGGGGATTTGCGGCAAGAGATTCTACTACGAACATTTTTCGTCTTCTAGGGGTCTCCTTAAGACAGCCTGATGACAAAAAACCTCCAACCCAAAACTTTTATTTTGGACTTTTGGCCGCAAAAAGATGCCTTCGGCCGCACTGTGTGATGGTAGTACTAAAATTTGTTTTCATATGTAGTACGAGTACATCATTTCATAGTTCAAAATTTAAGCGGGAGACAGATTTTCTTCACATTCTGTCAAATTATTTGTAGTTAAATTTCAAGACACATGTGGTGAAGAAAATGTATTCAAACGTGATTAACGTTTTGTAAAGCTTTGACAAAAAAATCGATCTCGAGATTTTGATCAAAATGGATCCCACAATTCCGTCTAATTGTCTGCAAATCTATGTCTGAAATTAAACTTTGTTTGGTTCCAAAAATACGCTATCCGCTATTCAAACGTTATGAAAAAGCTAAATTATCTCGAAAACGGATATATCATTTTTTATAAAAAAAATTTTATGAGAAATTGTTGGTATAGTCTTTTCGATTGACTTTTTTTTTCAAATCTGGTTACTATAGCGGGACTGCACATAATATTGTTTTTTTTTTTTTTAATTTTTGAACTTCTCATTAACTGCTCTATTTATAAAAATGAAATTTTTAACTAAAGACTCAATTAATATATTTTTTTTTTTTTTGAAAATTCAATATATTCAAACTTGTGACGCATTTTTTGAAATTTTCTCATGCTAAAATTGTTCTTTGAAAATTAAATTCTTCTATTAATGTGAACTTTTTTTATGTAGTATACAATATTACAAAATAAAATCCGAAAACCAGATACAGATCGGTTTTATAACATTTTCATGAGATGTATTTAAATAATTTCAGCGCGAAATGTTATCATTTTCTTGAGGACAAATTGAGGTATTTTATGTGGCTCAAGCAGTAACCTCTACAAAGATAAATACGAGTATGTCGATGTGGATATTTGATGATAAATAAAATGTAGGACTAAGTGGCACGCACTTGCTCTTATGTAATAGACTAAAATTTTAAAACTAGAGAAACATGTGTATAACCATACAATAAATTGTTCAAATGACTTAACTTACTTCTTTAGTAGTTGGAGCTAAAAACAGAATACCATCGTCATGTGATTTCTCAAGCCAGCGCAGCGGCTAAAGCATTCTACATTAGTGTGGTGCAGCTAAGGTATATCTCTGAATTTTACCGTACGTCCGAAGTTGCGCTCAAAGGTAAACTGAAGGGCACTCCCTGAAGGGGAGGAATACAACTGGTTATTTCACTAAAACACTTTTTACAAAAATAGCCGTAAAATAATGAAAGACAAGAAGCATTGAGACGATTGAGAGATTCAAATGTTTCTGTTATACTTCTATCACCTATCAATTTTCAAAGCTCTTTTTTGGATTATTTCCAAGAGTGCGTTATTGGTGCACCAGCACAATATGGGAATTATGTTCGAGCTTTGCTCGAATATAAGCCTTATAGATTACAGCCAGTTTAGAAGGCGTTTTTGTCGACGAAGAATTTAATCATTCCACACAAGGTGGTGTGTGATGCAAGAGCTGCTCATGGATAGCGGCATGGGGGTGGGTTGTATTGAGTTTTTGAAGCATTAAATTCTACTCGGTTTATGGTTCCCCATTTGGCAATGCTATCGAGATTAGAATTTAATGAGCTTATCATAAGCTGCCGTTCTAGATCTACATCGGAAGAACAAGGGCATGCATCTGAAAACGAATATTAAAAAAGCTGATATTACTGAGATTACAATACGACTTGTATTAAGAGCTTTGAGAGGTAGTTTCTAATCTATCGAAGAAGAGATAATCAATACCAAATGCACACATTTTTGATAAAAGAGCTTGATTCCAAACTCTATCAAATGCTTTTAAAATATCAAGTGCAATAATCTTACTTGTACGATGTGAAGCTAATAATTTTTCAGCGTTTCCATTAGTTGCAGTGGAAAGAAAATTTGACTTTTATAGGGACAGGCTGGACAAATGCTGTTTTTCATCTAATCGGAAAGATACCAGTAGAGTAGAGCAGATGAAAAACCTTACACAATGGTTTTAGATGCTGTGTCCGTACTAATTATAATTGCAATGGTGACGGAAGGAAATTTTTTCGCTTTAATGAACTAATTGAAAATAATTCATTGAACAACTTCATTGAAAAAGTTCTAAGATTTCGTCTTGATTATTTCTTGCTATATTTTGTCGCTTAAAGAAGATTTAGCATTTCAGCTGTCAGTTTAAAATTGCGCCATCCACAGTTTATAGAATATCTGTCTCGCAGAATGCTATCGGCCGTCTCAATCGCCATACAATTTGTTTTTTTACGACGCTTAATATGTAAAAATACCTCATGACACTTGCATTAGCCGCTGCAAAACAGTTTTTCAGGGGTGTACTATCTCTTGCGAGGAATTGACAAATCCTCTAAAAGTATCTCTTGTCATGAAAAGTGCAGCTTATTAGCCATTCGGAATCGGCAGACAAATTTTAGGTCCCCTCCATTCTTGGTAACACGCACATAGGAATGTTTGAAAATTTTAAGTCACTAGGTCCTGGTTCTCTTCAAGGTGTTGCACCACCAAACTTATTTATTTTTAAAAGGAGTTCGAAATTTTTTGAGCTTAAAAATAGGTGCGTTTTATTATCTACGGATTTATGTGGATCCGGATCTGCATAAGCATAAGGGAGATGAGCATACAATACAACTATGATCTGTATCATTTTATTTTCAAGAGTTAATCTTTATGGATCATTGGCGATAATAAAACGCGGCTAATATTCCCCGCAGATTTTCTCTTAAACATTCTGTTTTCCTGCTAACGACAAAGGAACCCCCTTAATCTAGGTGGAAAACCCTAAAATGGCAACCCTTCTTCGAGAAAAAGTAACGAGTTTTAAAAATGATAGAATTCAAATTAAATGTCGTAACAACAATGCTGAAGCGAAAAAATCCTAGGATTAAACAAATGTTGTTGCTTTCAAGTTATATTACCATATTTTTTAAGGTAAAATATCTTATCAATAGCATTAAAGATCAGATTTGTCTTCTTTACTGTCAAACGATAGGAAAGCAATTATTTACCTGACTGAGTATAATCGTCACATCGTTATTTCCCAAACGTGCTATCATTATGGATGCCACTGAAAGAATGTAATCACCAGCCATTGTAACCTGAAAATTTAAAAAAGAATTAAACAAAGCAAGTACTATTTTAAGTACATAATAAATTTTCTTCAAGGTAAAGTCGAGGAAACTTGAGCGAAACCGAATAATATGCCTGAAATAAATTCACTCTTAAGTGGTTTGTTGAAAGAGTAGATTGTTTTGTTTTTTGAGGTATCTACTCATGTATTTAAAATAATAAGCACATAACGTACATAATATTAGTGAACAAAAACCAAAAACGATCCAATAATTTAAAAAATATACTTGCAGACTTCCTAGAAAAAAGATAATACGTTAAATAATACGTTATTAATTCTGACAGCGTTTAACCAATTTTAAGGTTTAAATACTGAGATACATATTTATCTTACTTAGATTATCTTACTGTGCTAGCATTTATAATAAATAAACTAATCTACATTTTTAATTGTAATATACGTAGTTTGGTTTATGATATCATAGATTTACTTTTGTACATTCAACTTTTGAAAAAAAAACCAACAGAATCATCTTTAAATTCTGATTGTCTGAGATATTATACCAGTTTATAGCAGATATTTTATACAGAAAAAAACCGAGCTAAACATTTGAATTAAACATGACATAAAGTGATTGAGAAAACGAAAAACTAAATCCTAGTAATACTTTTAAATTAGTTCAAATTTTGCTTGGGAAAAATATGTTCCTTAATTTTGTAAACAAATAACAAGTTTGTAAAACTATCGGAGTTGAGAGACATACCAACATAAATATGATATAGAGAGACCAACAAATGCAATTCTGTAATTCTGTTTATTTGTATTATTTTCTGTTCGTATTTACATGTAAGTACAGGGTGGCGTATAAGTAACGTAATTAAAAATTTGTTTTTGTTTACGTTTTTTTTCAGAATTAACTTTGAAAAATTTTGGAAATTTATGATGGAAAGACTCACCACAGAACGAAGAACCAATTTGATTGTTATTTGTGTAAGTGAAACTTGGTTAAATCCTGACATTCCTGACCACATTTGTAATTTAAGTAACTACACTCTTGTGCGAAATGATAGGTCAACTTCTACAAAATGCGGTGGTGTTGCAATTTATTGTAGATCGAGTCTAAGGTGTAATATATTATCCAAGTCAGATAAAAATGGCATAGAATTTATTATAACAGAAATTTCTGATTCAAATATAAAATGTTTGTTAGCATGTGTTTATAACCCTAACAGAATCTGTTCACCCACTCCTTTATTCACAGCTTTAAAATCTTTCTTAATATGATAATTATGAACATATACATAATTGTTTGTGGTGATTTTAATGTTGATCTTCTTAAAAGGGACTCTACTTCTTTTCGACTTCTCGATGATATTGCTGCTACAGGTCTCAATGTCATAAATACATATCTAACTAGATACGCTCCAAATTGTTCCCCTAGCCTACTAGATCTCATTATTGTATCTGAACCAACAAACATACTTCTCAATGATCAATCATCCTTTGATGGAATATCAGATCACGACTCAGTTTTTTGTGCTTATGATATTGATTTTTCTCATACCCAAGTTCCATGCACCTTTACTTTCAGAAATTTCAATTCTCTCGATACTGATGCCTTATTTAATGATGCTAACAGTGTGGTGTGGAGTGATTGTTACAATATTGTTCATGTAGATAACAAACTTAATTTCATTTACAACCATATGAAAAGGTTATTTGAAACATATATTCCTCTTAAAACGGTAAGGATTCAAAACGAAAAATGTCCGTGGTACAACATGGAAGTTAAGAATGCGATTAAAAATCGCAGAAAATACTACCACAAGTGGAGGAGTTCACCTATTCCCGCAACCTGGCGACAATACTGCTATTTTCGCAATCAAGCAACTCTCATCACCCGTTCAGCCAAGAGAAATTTTTCGCCTCGAAACTCAACACAAATCTTTCTCCTAAGCAACTTTGGAAAAATCTTCGTGAGATTGGTGTTGGAAAAAGGACAATTTCTAAAACCTTGATCCTAATGATCTTAACAACCAGTTTACTCAGACAACTCAATTACCAACAAACTTTGAACCCAAAGCTGCTTTAATTTACGATCAAGCAGATAGTTTTTGTTTTCAGACTGTAACTGTAGACGAAGTTATCCGCACTTTCAAATCTTTAAGGTCTGAAGCTATAGGTGAAGACGGTATTCCTCTAAGATTTGTGAAACTTATCTTACCCTAAATGATTAACGCTCTCACCCATGTTTACAATCACTGTGTTGTCTCTTCAACATTTCCAACTGCTTAGAAAGCAGCAAGGATAACACCAGTTCCAAAAACGTCTATACCTACGGAACCCGCTGACTACCGCCCAGTACGCATTTTACCGTGCAATGTCAAAAGTCCTCGAAAAAATCCTTACAAGGCAAATTATTGACCATCTCAAAAAAAATTGTTATCTCCATACCAATCTGGATTTAGAGCTTACCATTCCTGCTCTACAGCAATGGTTAAGATCTTAGAGGACATTAGACTCCAATACGATAAAGACAACGTCACGTTAATGTGCCTACTGGATTTCTCTAAAGCTTTTGACAAAGTCTATCATCGAGTCCTTTGTCAAAAACTTAAGCACTATTTTGGCTTTTCGAATTCTGCTGCTTCCCTCGTTAGTAGTTATTTGTGTAACAGAACTCAGCGTGTAGCTGTTGGAAACAAATTTTCAATGCATACGTATTTGAAGATGGGAGTGCCTCAATGTTCTGATCTGGGCCCAATTCTGTTTAGTGCTTATATCAACGATCTGCCTTATGTTTGTGAGCATGTTTCTTTTCATTTGTATGCGGATGATATACAAATCTATCACTGGCGTAGAATTGGGTTAAGAGAAGATGTTGTTTTTCGTGTTAATGAAGATCTTCTAAGAATCTACAATTGTGCTAAGGAGAACGGTTTAATGCTCAATCCTGGGAAAAGTCAAGCGCTATTAGTTTCTAAGAAGACATAACACTGAAGATCTACCTCCGATTGTCTTAAATAATGCTAATGTTAATTTTGTAAACTCTGTGACCAGTCTTGGTTTTAAAATCTATAGTAATCTTTCTTGCAGAGACCATATAAATTCCGTCATTGTCCGTATTTATGGAACTTTAAAAAAGCTCTGGATATCTAGTGCTTTTACTCCTCAAGAAACAAAACTCCGTCTAATAAGAACTTTACTAGTACCAATAATTTCTTTTTCTGAAGTCGTTTATCCGAAGCTTGATTCGGTGCCGTGAAATAAGGCCAAGTGAAATAATAATAATAATAATAATAATAATAATAATAATAATAATAATTACAAAGTGAAATTAGGCCAATTTTCAGCAGTTGGTCTTATTGCACTTTAAAAAAGCGAAGTAAGGCCAAATTGGTCTTATTTCACTTTCAACAGTTGGTTTTATTGCACTTTGACAAAGCGAAATAAGGCCGAATTGCATTTTTATATTTATTTCATTTCATTCATTTCATTTATAAGTATTATTTATTCGTATAATACATAGTTTATTGTTTATTGGGGGCCGATGTTTTGGGCTTTCTTGAGTAAAAGTACCTTGGGTGGCCCGCTTCGCGGGTTTTCAGGATTTTAACTCCCTTTTCGGGGCTCACACCCGCTCACGCAACTACGTTGCTCCGCTTAGGGTATGTTCAGTCGCCAGGCAGGCGCCTGTAGCAACAGTTTTCTTGAGCAGCAGTACATAACTGTTAGTTGTTTAAGTACTCCAATTAATGTAAAATACAAAACTGTTGCTACAGGCGCCTGCCTGGCGACTGAACATAACCTAAGCGGAGCAACGGAGTTGCGTGAGCGGGTGTGAGCCCCGAAATGGGAGTTAAAATCCTGAAAACCCGCGAAGCGGGCCACCCAAGGTACGGTCAAGACAAAACCGTTAAATACATTCAGTTGCTCTTATTACGCTTTCAAAAAGTGAAATAAGACCAATTTGGTCTTATTTCTCAAAATCATTTGGCCTTATTTCACTTTGTCAAAGTGAAATAAGACCAACTACTGAAAATTGGCCTTATTTCACTTTATCAAAGTGCAATAAGGCCAATTTTTGAAAGTTGGCCTTATTTCAATATAGTTATTCCATCATTTAGATATCTAAACTCTTCACGGTTGTTCTTTGTACACAGCATTCGCTTTTGGAATTCTTTGCCAGTAAGCATAAAGCGGATAACAGATGCAGCAAGATTTAAGTCCGAATTTTTCAAACATTTTTCAAATAATTAGGATATAAAATAGGAAAATAGGAAAAAATCGCAAGAGCAGAAAAGAAGAAAAGTCAATAATAAAAAAAAAAAAAATGTACATAGGTATACCTAATTATTAAATTATTAATTTTTATTTAGAATTAATTAACATATAATTGTTCAACCAACTTATAAATACTATAAAAGACATGTTCTTAGTGTATTGTTTACAATAAAGAATTGAATTGAATTGAATTGAAAAGCGATGCGATACGAGGAGCGATTCAAGATGCAATAACTTGATGCGACATAGTGCTCACGGTAAAAGCGGTTTTGGGCGGTTGTGTTCTTAATTCCTTTTGCCACCAAAATTACAAAAAGTTACACCACACAACACAAGCACTGAAATAACAACATTTTAATCGTTTGATTTTTTCTTTGACCGTCAAAACAAACAATACGAGTATAAACCTTCTCGCACAAACTTGCTTGAAAAAGTGGTCAAAACATTTTGTGAGCGAGATACTTGCGATAGGTATGCGAGAAACTCGCATCAAAAATCGCTTCACTGTGCGCACATATATAAGAATCAATGTAAATATTTTTTTTCGCACACAAACGCTTCTCACATCGCATCGCTTTGTGTCGTAAGTGCGTTGCTATTTTTTCTGTTTTGGCTGATAGTCTTGTCTTTGTTATTTTAGGAAGCAGAAAATAAAATATCGAATGAATACAAGTATCTTGGAGTAATATTTACGAGTACTTATAATATATCTTGATCTGAATATCTGACAAAAATATTGACAACATCAAGAAATGCTATAAACACAACTTGGTGTAGATTCATTTAACATATGCATTTATTCCACACTCAGCCACGTTCAAAGTACATGATGCGAACGCTAGGTCAATAATGTATTACTGTGCATAGGTGTGGGGGTACAAACAGTGAACACAAGTTAAAAAGCTCCAAAGATTTTTTTACCGACAGCACACCAAACTATGTCGTACATAACTAAACTGGTTTCTCACGACAATCGATTTTCAACTTACGCAAAGTATTTAGTCTACTCGAGTCCTTTCGAAAGCGATACGTCAAATAAAGATGATGAAGCCTTAACCAAGAAGCACGAGTTGTGTAAAGCCCCGAATTCCCATCACACTCTTTTGGACAAGCTTAAAGAATAGCACTGGAACTTTTTACTCATCGTGCGTTCCAATAGTAATTAAATGATTAGTACTGTAACCTATCCTTCACAGAGGAACGAAATTACACTTGTCGGTTTATGCACGTTGTATAATCTTGATGCAACAGAAAACACCTACCACATCGTCAGCATTTGTCATACTTTCAAGCCTACCGTACAAAGTTTATCAGTATATTAAACGGCAAATGTTACTTAAATTTATTTAATTATTTTATCTTTATATCTTTCTAGAAAAGATAAACTTATAGGCATTCCAAAAATTAATTAAATCGAAAAGGACTACATTGATTGGTTAATCGTTTTTTTAAACGTGTTTTTCATTAAAACGCAATTTTCACGTAAAATCACTCACAATTTTAATAAAATTTTAGTACATCGTAAAAAAGCTCTAAATAACTGTATTTCAATACACAGTTATCGCTCATTTTAAGTAAGAACCATAGTTTTTCAATCTTAATGTTAGCTCATTTATACACTTAGAAATTAAAAATTCCGTCACGCCTGATACAAAAAAAAAACTGTAATACCATTAAAACAATATGCAAACATTATGATGTTGTTGGGTTTTGTAATAGCCAGCGTTTCTCTTATACTAATCAGTAATCAGTTAAAACTTTCTCCTGCCGTATGTTTTCATTTAGTCTGCATTTAAAATTGATTAATGTTTGGCTGTATTCATTCATACATAACATTTTTTCTATTGTTTAGTTACGCACAAGGAAGCATATTAGAACTTGAATTGTATGAAGGTACGAGTATACTAGATTTAGATTTATTATTTGTTGCAGAATATTTAATCGTTTACTTATTAATCATTGTTATTTGTACCCGTTTTTCGAGTGTCAAAGCAGCCAATAGAAAGAACTTGACGTTCACTTTAGTTAGTACATATTCCATGTTACTCTTTCGGCAAGTCGAACATTTCATAAACGTTAGCATAATAGGAGACTAATTGCCAAATTGCTTTGATCAAGATTTGGACAGTCTATATAAGTAAAGTCTGGAATGCAGATCATTGATATAGTTGAAAGAAAAAAAAAATCTAACCATAAAAAACGCTAATTGATGTTGATTGATCAGAGATATAGTGAAACTATACACAACTGCCATATAATGAAGGTAACCACATTTCGGTTTCAAAATATGTTTCCATTCTTTAAAATTGTGCAAGAACAGGGTGTTTATGAATAAATGAAGCACTTAATCATAACCAAGTGTTCGGTACTTAATTATACTGAACGAAATGGCTAAATAATTTAATTAAGGTTGTAATTTTCCTTTTTCAAAAATATGTTCACAGAACAAAGTCCATTTGTTCAATGCGGGATTTAGGGTTAACTCGAGTTAACTCACTAGATTTGAGGGTTTATTTAAATAAACTTCGAATCTATATGGAATATTTCACACTGAAAAACTTTTGTATTCGATTCTATAACTTTGCTTAGAGACTAGAGTTTCTGACATACTCGTAGGTATATCAAATATAAATACAGTTCAAAAAAATGTCGCTATTAAGCATTTCCAAGGCAATTTTATAATATTTGTTAAGTTAGAATTTAATTACAGATGTCTTTTATAGAAAAGTACGTTTTTCTGATTTACAACTTATATTTTAATTATATTTATTGAAATGGTTCGCATTTGATTAACATACCTTTTTGTGGTTCCATAAGGCATTTACGCTGGGTTTTCCTCGTCTGAAGTCTGATTGATCTATAACGTCATCGTGAACTAAACTCGCCGAATGCACCATTTCTGAGAAAAGCGCTATTTGTCTTTGCATTGATAGAATTTGTCTGAAAATATAAATTTTTATATAAATATATATAAATTTACAGTTACAAAATAAATTTAAATAATATATTTGAATTAATTACTTTAATTAATTAATTTCTTACGTTATATAATATTAAGGTTTTCCTTGTTTAAAGATAAAAAAGGCATTGTTGCAACTTGCTTTGGAAACATTTAGCTTGAATAATATATCGTGAAAGCATGGATGTTTACAGAAACATGTTCGAAAGCATTAAATTATTTTTTTTAAATAAATTATATATTATATATATTTTATATATATATTAATTATATAAATGTCATATTTTATATATATATTAATTATATAAATGTTATATTTTAATTATATATATGTATATTATATACTAATTACATATTATTAATATTATTAATTATATAGGTATATGTTATATATTAATTATATATATATTTTATATTGATTATATATATATTATATATTAATTATATATATATTATATTTTTTTTTTATTTATTTAATTAATTATATATTAATTTCATATATATTTTATATATATTATGTATACATAAGTAGCCGCAAGGCATATATCATGACATCGAATACAAAAGTCTGGCCGGTTTTTTTTTTTTTGATCGGCTTTGGTCGGGGGTGTAAAGTATCGATTGCTTTATTTTTTTAAATATATTATTATGCTTTGTCCTAAGAGATCATCATATCTTGTTGTTATTATCCTGACAAAAAAAATAGGAATTTGTTCTCTCCCACCCCACCTAAGACGGTGGAAAAACCTGTCAGTCTTATGTTTTCTATATCATGAAGCTTGCATCTTTAAACGCACATACTCTTATTTTAGTTATACATCCACTAGTTAAATTTCATGTCGGCTTTTAGTCCGTGGGGGTTTTTAATAAAATTTTTATATTAAATTGCGTCATATTGAATAACACCTCATATTATAAACACAAACAAATGTTACCATCATTCTTTGGACCAGTTTTTGAAAGAATTGAGACTTTCCTCAATGGATTTTTTAAATTTGTGTGGGAGGCACCGTTATTTTTTGATAAATTAACAATTTTTTTAAATATCTAATATATTAAAAACCCCAAAAGGTGCATATTCTGAGAAAAATCAAACATGTCTTTTTCGAAGCATTGACTTTCCAGAATAAAATTGATTTTATTTAAAAACCCAACTAATATTTTTTTTTTTTTGAAAATTCTAGCGCGCAAATACTATTTAAAGTTTTAAGAAGCTTAAAAATTTTAAAAATAAATGTTTTTAGATATTATTAGTTAGAGATTAAAACCGAATGCCATATGAATTCTTAAGCAAATTTTAATTTATGCAGGAGCAAAAATTATAAGTCTTTGTAGCGGTTCCTTAAAAATATAAGCTTTTATATAGAAAATTCTTAAAACATTTTAAGGACAAAATTTTGGTGCGCTTTACGTTTTTATTATTCTACGACTAAAAATTGAGATATCGAATTTCCAACAAAAAATAATTGAAATTTTTTTTAAAAAATCAAGACATATTTGTTTTTAAAGTTTTGAAATGTAATGTTTTTCAAACTCCTTGGAAGCTTCTCTATAAAGAATTGGATTAAAATATGTTATGCCGTTAATGAGAAATTCAAAAATTGAAAAAAATGGTTTTATTGTGGGTACCTACAGTCAGTCTTCAATTTTTGCTTGCGACTTATAGGTACTATAAGGCAAGCTATGCATTCGTAAAAAAAATCAAAATCGAGATTTTGATCAAAGTTGTCATTACGATAATAGCGAAGACCAAAAAAGTGGGTCTTGCAATTCTATCTGTCTGCTGTTCGACTATACTACTATAGCCTAAACGGCTCGGCCGATTTTCTTTAAACTTGGTAGATATCATTTTAAATTCTCCCCCACACGTTTTTCCTTTTTTGTTAAGACCAAAAATAACGGTACCTGCCATACTTTTTTTTAAACTCTCGACAGATTTAAAAAAAAATTTAAAAAATTCATTTAGTTGGAGCTTGGTAATGGTTGACAAAAAAAAAACAATCCGAAAAATGGTTATTAATGGAACAATTTTTTTTTGTTTCCGATTTTCTAAAAAACGGTACATTTTTTTATGCTGAAGCTTCCCAAAAGTTTGAATATTATGTATTCAAATTTTCAAAAAAAAAATTTGTTTTCAAAACTCCGTATTTCGAAACCCCCATGCTCGATTTTTTTTAACTTGAAAAATAAAAGTTTATTAATACAATCTACAAGACGTTAGAAAAAAAATTGAATTTTACTTAAAAATAACGGTACCCACCATACAAATGTTAAAAAATGGTTTTTGAAAATCGTATTTTTCTCGAAAACGTCTCCTAGATTTTTTTCTAACGATTAATTTTTAAATAAATATTTTTAAATTAAATTAAAAAAAATTTCTGCAGAAAAAAAAAGTTTTTAAAAATTTTAATTCACAATACTATTTAATTTTTTGGATAGCATTAGCAGGATCAAAATGGTTGTACCGTTTTTGAGAAAATCAAAAACAAAAAAAAAGTGGTTCTATGCGGGGTGCCATTAATATCTCACCATTTTTCGGAACCAAACATTACCTAGCTTTAACCAAATGAAATTTTGTGACTTTCTTTTTAAATATTTGGAACAGTTTTTGAGAAATTTCGAAAAAAAAATTCGTATGCCAGGTACTTTAAAAAAATTTTAAAAATATTTAGGTGGAGGGGGATTTAAAATGCTATCTACCTGTAGTCCAACAGACAGAATTGTGGGACATACTTTTTTCTTCTTCATAAATTTTTTTTTTCTGATGTAATGCCTGTTTTCCAAGAAACAAACAAATCCTCCAGCTTCTGCTCCTCCTCCTTTCCCATGAAAAAGTTTCTTTTATTTGTATCTTAGCCATTCCTGCCGACCAACAACATTTGCAGTTGTAAGGTCCTGGTTCTCCTTCTACGCGAGTTGTAGCCCCAACATAATATATTATTTAATACCAATAAAATAAATAATAATTCCTACAACCGTTGATAGTGGCTAGGTTTGCTTTAATGGCAGGAAACAGTATTGAGTTTTTGAAGCATTAAATTATACACTGTTTATGATTTCAAGATCAGAATCTAATGAGCTTATCATACGTTGTCTTTGGACTTCATCATCTGAAGAACAAGGATATGAATCTAAAAACGGATTAAATGAATTAGAAGTTTCAGATTGATGAATATAAAAAAGATAGTCATAGACAGAACGAAGCTTCAAGTTGCATCAATGTTTATTTTATGATATCAGACATCAAACCATCCAATACGAATTGTATTGAGCTGTTCGAATACCAAATGGATGCCTTTTCGATAAGAGAGCTTGATACCAAACCCTATAAAATGCTTTTAAAATATCAAGTGCAATAATCTTACTTTTTCCAAAACGATGTAAAAATTTGCTCCTAGGTTCGGTGAGATATACCATCAGTAGACCTCCTGATACGAAAGTCATACTGCCAGTCATTGAGAAGTTTTCGTTCTATATAGTGTTTCTAATTTTATTAGGCTGATAGCTAATCAGTTTTCATGACCTTAGAAAGAAGGAACGTAAGTGCAATTCTTCGCTACTTAGGAGTCGAATTAACAGAAAACCGTGCTGCAAGCAAATTGCCTTTCTCTAAAGAGCTTATTTGGTATTTGGATTTCCATCAACACCCTAATAAAGTTTAACTCATTCAAGAATTCAATCCAACTGATCACCGAATGCGTGGAACATGCGCGTTAGTGGATACACTAACAAGCAAATCAATAGATCAGTAGAACCCACCTTCGTTCGTCAAGATTGTTATTCTTTAAAGCAAGTAGATATATCGATGGATTTCGATAGTTCAACTTAATAAATTGATTTTTCGACTGGTGTATGGATGAAGTTTTTCTCCAATCCAAAATTAAGATCGTCATTCTTTTATAGCACGTATAGTAGCAAATGGCTTAAGGAAAACCAAAATAATTTCATGCAATAACTCTAGATTCTTCTAGGGACTTTTAAATCATTGGAATGTTAGATTTAATTAAAATCTCAATTTTTTGTACAAGACAATACTTGTTCTATATTAAATGCAAAACTATCATGGTATTATAAGACTTAGACTACAAATGAGTAGCCCAAATGTCTAACTAGAAGCAAAATGTGAAATATATTTTTAAGTGCAGTTTAACGTTTTGTTAACATCGTAATCTAATCTTTCAAAAGCGTTGAAGTTATTGCTATTAAAAAAATTAACATTCACTATGTACTAAGTTAGACGAATTTCAAAATCTTTTTGTTGCATTTAACAGTTCGCTGAGTGCACTGCAATACTTTATTGCAAGCAAGTAGCACTTTTAATTTCGTTTCCACCACTTAATTCCGGCACCCAGTGCAATAAAAGCAGAACAACACATCTTTTCTCATACATTATAACAAAAGGGGGTTTTAACTTTAGGCTTAAATTAATGTTAAACACTACATACATTTTTCCCGCATCTTACCTTGATTCTTTGTTTAAATGGTAGTTTATCGCTCTTGCCATTAACAACGATACCATTGGCCGTAGTGCTTTACCTTGTCCATCAAAGTAATATGTTGCAATTGTTTCCAATTCAATTTGACTCGTACTGTGCCGCAATATCTGAAAATTTGACGGATAGAGCGATAATTAAAATCGATAAGTTTTAAGCAAAATGTTACGTTGCTAATATTATCACAAAGAAAATTCAAGTTGAGGATAATATTTGAGATTAATGAGGCTCTATAATTTCTTAATCAATTTTAGGCTCCTTGAAGTCTGTTGATCGATGGTTGTTAAAACGTAGTTTAATTCTAAAATTTTACTAGCAATCTGACAAGTTCCAGATGCTGAACTGTTATCATGATTTAAACTGCTCACGCATCTTACATATTTGTGTTCAATGTGTACTTAAAATATTGAAGAGGCAAGCAAGGATAGGGCTAATACTAAAAGCAATTCTGATATGGTAAAACTAATATAAGAAAGACCAAAGCCTTTTTGAAATAATATGGTGTAACGGTTACATTGCAAACCATCTAGTTTTTCGTGCTCAATAATGGAAGTATTTATAGGATAACCGTTTCGTGACTCCATTTAGTCTGGGTCTAGATATTTTATCTTTCGAAAGATCTTAATATGTCTACCATAGAAACGAAAATATCAAAATCGCTTTTCGACTTCACTATTTTGTATGAAGGAGAAACGAGCTGCATGATAAAGTCAAATCTTTAGCATTTTGTTCAATCAAGTCCGACAAGAACCCTTTGGAGTATATAAAAGTTTTGAACTTTCTTTTGGAAACAAGAAATGACATGACATTTCATTCCATATTTCTAATTAAGAAGATCTTAGAGCACAAACATTTTTATATTTTTTGAAGACGATAGGATAGGGTTGAATTGTTTAAGTTGAGGAAGGCAAATAGCTTTTTGGGTAGAACACTCTTTTTAAAAATAACTGTAAAATAATGAAAAACAATAAACAATGCGCCGCACCGCCGCTGCTCGAGAGATTCAAATGTTTCTGTTATATTTCTTTCACCTATCATTTTGAAGCTCTTTTTTTTATTAGAAAGGGTAAAAAATTTCTTCTAAAATTGAACGAAACCTAAACATCGTTTTTGGCAACGTCGAATATGAGTGGTCACTCCACTGTGAACTGGGATCGATAAAAGTTCTTTTCATGGATAGCGGGGGTGGGTTTCGAACGACCGAAGAGGTATTGAGTTTTTGAAACATTTAGTTCTACAGGGTTTAATTTTCCCCATTTGAAAATTCTATCAAGATCAGAATTTCATGAGCTTATCATACAATGCCGTTCTAAATCTGAAGTACAAGGACAAAAGTCTGGTAACGAATATATGAAACTGAGAATACTGTACAAGATAAGACAATGAAAGTTTCTGGCAGCAAACAATGCTGCAAGCAAATTCACTTTTTCTTTTGAGCTTTAAGGAGTGTCACTAAACAAGAGTGTTTGAACTGAAGACAAAGTAGAATTTCATAAATGGTTCACAAATGGTTACTACCTGTGTGACATTGTAGTATTTTTTGCATTAAATGTTCGTCATGTAAAAATTTGATTCGTCGAATATGATTATTACAAATGTCTCTCTACTTTCCTTGAACTTATTCCGTTTTTTTTTGTATAGGGTTGACTTTTAACATCGTATACTTACTTTTTTACCTTAATAACATCCTTACAACTCGAATCAAATCAAGGATTCTCTTTCGCTTAACTCGGTATATAATAAAAATATGTAGCATATAAAACCTCAATCGTAGAAAAAAAGCAATAATGAATTGTATCTAACAAGTTTATCCTTACCTGTCTTACATCATCATAAAAATTTTTCAATTGGTCATCCAAAAGAATATATGGGTCGACTTGTGCTTCAGGAACGGATCCAATTGGCAATTGTGTATGAACTGAGCTATATAGTCTGTGGCACGTATTAGAATTGACTAAATTCTTTGATGGTAATGTTCTACTATTTTGTGTCTGAAAGAAATAAAATATAATTTTAATAATTAACTAAAACAAATTCAACATAATCTTGTATAATAGTTTAAGCTTAATCTATAACAACAATTGATATCTTTAAGTCTGAAGATACTTTGAAAAACGATCTCAGTGTACAAATAAATAAGAACAGAATTGAAATTTATTAGATTGGATGTGCTACAAGGGTCAGTATTTTGACCCTTGGTGGTTTAAGAAGGGGTTTACTAATGGAACACAAAATGATATAAATTGAAATCTTAGTGTACTTAGCATCTGGTTTGCTAACCATAAATTGATTTTCAGATCGAAAACAATTTTGAAATTGATGATTTTTACCATCTACCTGAATGTCCCAAATTCAAATTATGTAACTGACCATGTGAAGCTAAATCATCTTCTCATTTCAATTATTTTCAAATTAAAAATGTCGAGATATCTACATACATATATAAATACAATACTTGATTTGAAAATGAACTTTTTTAGTACATTGAGGCCAGTTATTCTTCTGCATACTAAGACCCTATTTATCTGGGCACTGTTTGCTTTATCAAAACTTTTAATAACATCTATTATGATTTATTTCACTCAAAAAATTAAGTATGGTATAACATGAAGCAGCGGATTTTACACTAAGAATATTTAACTATTTTTAATTTTACAAAATACACATATAATAAAAATATGCAGAAATTTGAAAATACTTCCCCAATTGTTCTATTGAGCTGAAAACATTTTTGTATTAAATCTGAACATCGTTATTTTAGAATTATTGATAAAAACGTAAGGAAACCAATTTAAATAAATTTAAATAAAGCTATTTATTTCAATTGAAAGCTCAAGTGATCTCAACTCCAAGGTGCGTTTCGCCCAGGTAAGACAATTATTAAATTATTAAATTCAATCACTTCACTTAAACCGAAATAATTTTCATATCTTCATTAAAGGAATTTAATTATTTGCTTTGTTTAGATCATGCAGTTTTTGAATCCTTTTACTAATTCTCTTGCTAAATAATAAAGATTATATTTGCGGTACTGAATCTCACTTAAAATTGATTTTTTGTTTTCGTTCAGTGTGGGGAAAAAAATTGAAATTAAATTGATTTAGACTTGAAAATGTGAATAATTTTGTATTTAATATTTTTATTTAATTTTGTGTTTTTTTCTAATTAAAGGTCCATGCAATATGGTATTCATTTTATATTATGTCATTTCTTTTTATCAAATATATCCGTATTTAGTTTAATTATCTTATATAGATAAATTGTTTGAGAGAAGTAGATTTAAATACATTTTTATTACCACAAAACATTTTCTATTATACATATTACAAAAATTTATAAAAGATAATTGTATTTAATGAAATATTTTTAAATAAGTGCAAGCAGAACATAGCATAATAGTGGTTTTTTTTCCTTAAATTGTGTTTTTTATTATTCGTTTGCGTGCCATTGTATAAATTTACCAAAGCCATTTTATCTAACACCCTTAATGATTGATATTCTTGAATACAACTTTTTTGGTAATTTTCTCTGTGTCATCCTTGTAGCTTGTAATTTTATTCATCGGTTAAAGATGAGGAAATATACGGTACAACTGAAAAGTCCTTCGGAAACTTTTTTAAATATTATTTTTATACAGGGTGTCCCGTAATTCGTGTGCCATACTTTGGAATGTGATTCTTGGTCATATTCTAAGAAAAAAATTGTTCTACAGTAAAGTCTGATTTCCAGCTTTGACATCACTTTTTGACGATTTAAAAAAAGGCTAACTTTGGTGTACCCTGACCCATGTTAAGGTCAATTTCTCTGTTAGTACTAGCAGTAGGGACCTCATTTTGGACTTTTTTTTTAGAAGAAACACTAACCTTTCAAACTGCTTTTAAATTGAGCAGATGTATTTTTAGGGTTGATAGATATTCAATTTTAAATGGTGTTCAATTTTTCTTGCCCGAGCAAAATTTTGACTTTGAGGTAAATTTTTTTCAAAAAATACTTAATAAACATAAAGTTTTCTTATTTTTACCTGATGAACAAAACAATAATAATAATAAGACTTAACTTGCTGTCAAAACCCTTATTACCTTACCTCTTCTCAGGGAGAGTTAAATTGGGGGTATAAATGTTTAATGGGTAAATTAACTAAAAAAGTGGTATAAAAGAATAGAAAAACAATTTCATTCATAAGATTATCAAGTAAAGTCACGATTACAGTTGGATAAGAGCGGCTTTTGAAATGCTTTCATTTACGAGAGAAGAATACGCAGACATTTTATTCGTTTATGGGTTGTGCAATGGAAATTCAAGAAGGGCACAACGAACATACCCGGAACTTTATCCTAACAGACGACTTCCTTCTTGAAATGTTTTTGGAAATACCTTTTGAAGGCTTCGAGAAACTGGATTAGTTTCAGTGTCAATATGTGGGCAGGTGTAATTGGAAATAAATTAATCGGGCCTTTCAAATTACCACCCCGACTTAATTTTACTAACTATCTGGAGTTTTTACAAAAAAAATCTACCAGACCTATTGGAGGAAGTTCCACTGCTTCAACTAATTTCATCATAGTACCAACAATATATGTAGTGCTCCGGCCTCATAAAGTTAACGATTGGCTGGATGAAGAATACGGTTATCGAAGGATAGTCAGAAATATACCAACTCACTGGCCTACACGATCTCCCGATCTCACTGTACTGGATTTTTTTGTATGGGAACGAATGAAAGAAGTTGTTTACTCATCTGAAATAAGATTTTTAACTGAATTAAGACGACGTATTTCAGAAGGATCACTAAAAGTAAGGCAAGAGTTATCGGGAATAAACATTCAAAATGAAATACAAAAACGGGCTCTAGCATGCATTCAAAACGCAGGAGGGCACTTTAAGGACTTATTATGACTGTATTTGTGTGTACATAAAATAAAAAATTACTTTTAACTACAAAAAATATTGTTTTATTCAAACCCTTTATACCTCAGGGCAAAAAATCATTTTTTTTTATTTTTACCTGTTTTAGATTTTCCCAAGTATCATAACATGTATGGGATTTTTGGTGCGCTTATAAATAAGTTTTTTTTTACTATTGTTTTGTTCATTAGGTAAAAATAAGAAAACTTTATGTTTATTACGCATTTTTTGAAAAAAATTTACCTCAAAGTCAAAATTTTGCTCGGGCAAGAGAAATTGAACACCATTTAAAATTGAATATCTGGCAACCCTAAAAAAACATCTGCTCAATTTAAACGTAGTTTGAAAGGTTTATGCTTCTTTAAAAAAAAAAGTCCAAAACGAGGTCCCTACTACTAATACTAACAGAGAAATTGACCTTAACATGGGTCAGAGTACACCAAAGTTAGCCTTTTTTTAAATCGTCAAAAAGTGATGTCAAAGTTGAAAATCAGACTTTACTGTAGAACAATTTTTTTCTTAGAATATGACCAAGAATCACATCCCAAAGTATGGCACACGAATTACGGGACACCCTGTATATAAAAAAAATGATATTCGAGTATGTAAGATAAGGTGTGCCTACAACTGTCAAAGTTACCAATGAGATCCAGCTGTCAAAATATTCAGTAAGGTATACCATTTTATCTAGTCGATCATGAACAAAGCCGTAAGTTGGCTAGTTTGGCGCTGGAAGCGTTGGCCGGAGATCCGGACTCAGCGGCTATGTCAAGAAGCAAAATTACCGTTATTACAGCGAAAATAATCAAAAAGTGTTCGGTCAAGCATCAATGTATCCACAAAGATTAGGTGTTTTGTGTAGACACCGTAACCGTTAAAGATATCAGGTATATAGTGATGTTACTTAACTTTCTGCAGCCAGATCTCGACAACATCGATATTTCCGAGCGAGGTTCCAAAAAAATGGCTTTCTACATGCTATACAGCGTTCGAAGTTGTGAAGGATAAATTTGACGACCACATCATCTCAACGCGAGATTTCATCAATTAGCTGCCGCCATCAAACGAATTGATCCTACTCGATTATTTTATCTGGGACCACATCAAGTCCTTAGTCTAAGCTGTTGCGAGCCGCTATGGCTGCGAGATATCAAAAATTGAACCGACCGCTTATAGCAGTCGCTAAAAGAAGTCGAGCCGACCATTTTAATTATGTGCCATTCCATACATAATGTCATGAATGTAGGTTAAAAATAAAGCTAGAACAAATTTCGCAAAATCATTTTATAAAAATTCATGGTTTATCGTATGTTGGACATAAAAGAGCACAACTGCAGTCATTTGATGAAGCAATCGAAAGGTTTGAATATATCCATGTGGATATAGTTGGACCTTTACCACGATCATCGCCCGGATTTTGTTATTTATTAACAATAATCCCACAGACGAGATGGCCAGAAGCATTTCCCTTAATGGAAACTACTTCTAAAGTGCTTGTTCTGGGTGTATCTTGCGGTATGGTGTTCCATCACTATACAAACCGCAGCAGGAACAAAAGAGCGACTCAAAATTCAAAAAATAAAACCACAGATACCATAAATTTAATCATTTTACAGTAAAAATTGAATTATTGATTTTTTTTTTACCAAAGCTACTCGTATATTTCAGATATTTTTTGAAGTACTAGTTTCAAGTCTATTCAGCTCTTTTCTAATTGTGGTGACTCTTTGACTGCTACACGTCATGTATGTATGTATGTCGGTCTGCGTGACTGGGTTCTAGTTCTATCACATCGCTCAGTCACAGTGATATCGTTGTACGTTTCGAGAAGAGATGGAGACAACTCTTTTTTACTCTTTCTTTTATATCCACGAAAACATGTCAATAATGAATATAGCAACAAATTGCGATTCTAGATCAAAAAGATGTTATGCAATTCGCTTCTACCTTTGATTGAATTTTCTTAATTTTGAACATGAAAGTACCTAAATATTACTCAATTCCAAAAGTAATATTAAACATAGTTGAAAAGGCTATTTTTGCTAATAAATTATTTTATTCTTCATTTTTTTTAACCAAACGGATTCTTCAAACGCCATTATCCGTAAGTATATTGTTAAGTTTTAAACAAATTTGTGTTGGTTCTAATTAATTAAACAGCGGCTTAGGCTTAAGGCAACAACTCCCATCAACTTTTCAGTCTCCTCAGTCCCCTTTCTAACTCTAACACTTTATCATGATTCTTCTATGTATATATATATAGACTTCTCCCCTTACAGATCTATTTTCTCATGATTTTCTATAAAAAAATTTATTTCAAATTAATATATGTATCAATGGGGTTTCCTTTAATTTTGACAACCTTACTGTAAATGGTATAATCACAGGCTACGATCGTTGCGAAGCAAAATGGAAATGTTCCGATAACTATAAATTAAAGTTGAGTGAAACGGATTATTCCGATTCAAAAATAAAACCACCATAGTCTGGAAGCAGATGAATTGGTCTAAGTTGAAGTTTTTAAGTATATGAAAGTGTTGATGAGTTTTCTACATCAAAAGTGTTCTTAAACTCCTAATAAAAAATAATGGCAAATTTGCTAAAATCTTGGATATTCCAACAACCAAAAAGATCAGAAAAAGATTGATATATGAATAAAATGTATGCTTGCTTGAATAGCAAAAGTGTAGGCTAACCTATAGCTGAAAAATGTTTGTCTTAAAAAGAGTTGATATCATATTTTTTTATTCTCGCCTAGCTCTATTTTTCGAACCATTGACTCAGTAGTATGCTACATTCGAAAAATCGCACCGAACGTAACACATTTTAAACATCATCACCTCAATTTATGACAGGTAAGCATGACGTTTCTGTTGGGCATATGTATGTGCAATGCGTTGCGGTATAATCGCAACCTGTAAAAATGCATTTTATAGAAAACTGGCAATGGAAATAACTCCATACTTATAAGTACATAAATCAAGCAAGACAAAATGTCCCCTTATCTTCTCTTTGGTATTTGAAATTATAAACAGGAATCCGAAGATGTTGACACGTTACGATCAGAGGCGAATAAAATCAACGCTGAATTCTTTGTCAATCAATTCGGTACATTCTTTGTCGGAAACTCGGGGCAAATTGGTAAGACGTTTCAGTTTTTACTGTTTTTCGTGTTTGAAAATTTCAATTTGCAAAAAAAGTTTTGAAGGGCAAAATTCAAATACATATGTTTTGAAACAAATTTCGTCAAGGTATAGCATAACCGTGGAAACAGCAAAAGACCTATTTTCTAAATTTACAAACGAGAATACATATCTCAAAAACGTGACGTCAAAAAATATTTGAAACTTCCTGCAGCATACCGAAAGCTTTCGGAATAGTACATATATTTTGGTTTCTGAACGAAAAACCTTTTTGACTAATGTAACAGCGTAAACTAAAACATAACCATGGAAATCGCTAAATATAAAAAATAATGCATTTTTTAACCCGTCTGGTTAATATAAAGCATTTGTATGCAAACAAAAATTCTTAAAATTCTAGTTCAGATCATAAACAAAAAAAATACAAATTGACAAAAACAAAGGCGAATATTCAAATACATTATGTACATATGTACATAAAACTGATTAATGTGTTTGTATTATTAAAAGATAAGTTTTATTCTTTTCTAGGAACATCGATGTTTGTATTTTCATAAAGTTATTAACCCATTAATTATTTGTTTATTTAATTTATTAACAATATGATTAATATTATAAATATACGAAGATTTTAAAAAGTAGTAAATTTTTTAATGGATTTAAATGCCGTTGATGAGGGTGGAAAACAATAATAGACCGCTTATGTAGGTACTCGTATGTTAATCGGAAAGAAAATGTCTTGCGATACAAAAAGTCGTTGCATGTTAAATGTTTTAGGTGATTTAAGAAAAATAATATTTAGCCAAGTTCCGATGGGAAAACTAATTTTTATCTAAAGCGACTATAAATACTTTAATCAAAAAATGTTTTTGACTAAGTATAGCATAGTTTGGAAATAACAGTAGGGTCGAGTGGGGTAATTGTAATGGATTTTCCAATTTCTGTTTTTCTTTAACTTGAATTGTTTATAACAGCTTAACTATATAATATTGAGATTTTTTTTTGATGTAGTATTCGTTTGGATTCTATCACCTATTGAAAATTAATTATTTTCAACGCGTTTGTTTACTAGTTTTCATAAAATTTGGTATTTACATTTACCCCGTCTTTTTTTAGCAAAACCAGAAAAATGGGGTAAATGAAAACAAAGAACTCAGTATCTAGAGCAGGTAGGATAAAAACTTCTGGTACAAAAGTGCACAAAATGGAAACCAAAATGTATGATGAACAGATGTAAGCAAAACGATGATGTTTACAATTACCCCAAATGAATCTATTACAGGACCAAAATTTCAGTGCTCTTTATTTTAAAACAAAAGATAAGAAACAATGTCCTTAAAAAATGTTAAATTCAAAAATTACATTTCAAAAACTGGTACTTTTGCACTAAACTCCACAGTTGTAATACCTTCGATAACAGTAGTTTTTGGTTCTGGCAACAATCCACAGATTTGGTTTATAGAAACAAAACTCTTGTCGCTTTCGACAACTTGAAATATTGTTTTGGATGAATCCATACTTTTAGTACCGACCACTTCTATTTCCTCTTCGTCCTCTAAAACTTTGGAAACCACACAAACGTACTTATACGTAGTAGCAAACCGTTTTCCACCCTTAAAGTTGACAACGACAAGCATTCCTTGTTTCAATTTGTTGATACCATCAATGTCCACGCATTCAATTTCCTCCACTTCTTCTTCACCTTCATTCCACAAGGATTCAATGCTTGGAATAGATACATCGTCTTCATCTGATGATGAGCCTAAATTTTGTATCTTCTTGATCTTAAGTTTTTTGGGTTTTAAGATTTTTACTTTCTCTTGTTTTTCTTTCTTAGGTCGCTTTTTTGATAGCTTTTCAGCTTTGAGCTCATCAGCTTGTTTTAAACGGCTAAGAACATCATTTGTGGTTAGAACTTCTCCGTATTTCATTTGCTTTAAGCGTGATACTACCTTCTTTTGTTCTTCAGGCTTAGTCAAAGTTGACGAGGATGCTTTTTGTAGACCGAAAATATTTTCCAAGAGTTCTTTAAAAAAGGAAAAAAGAAATTAAAAAAGTCAAACTAAACTCAAGAGATAAATGCAAGAGTATTAACTTACCTTCAGGACGAGGTATCATAGTTTGTGGAGATAATAGTGATTCAGTCTGATCAAGGCTTAAGTCTCTGTTGTTCTCGAGAGTTTGACAACTACCTAGATGTAAAAGTAGAAATTGGTTCCTAATGAAAAGAGCAAATTAATCGGCTGGAAATTTTTTACCATTTGATGTGGATGGCATCTCAATCTGGGCTGCACATGATAGAACGGAAGTGCTGACACACATTTGTGGAATATGTACTGATTGTCTCATAGCTTCAACAAAGTCAAGTGGAAATGAAGATGTTGGTTTTTGTTGCGGCACTGCATTAGATAACGCTGCTTGTGTTGGCGAAGCAGTTGTAAAGGCTTTACATAGTTCATTGTAAATAGCTTCTTCTTTTGCGTTAAATGCCTTAAATTTAGTCGGATCAAATGGGAAAATTCCAGTGGATTCAAATCCTGATATAATGTTTGAAGACGTTAAATTATTTTCCCAAATTGGTTTCAGTAGTGCAGAAAAGTCGCCTTTTGGAAGCCGGCAACTTCCGTGACCCATCATCTTTTTACCATAGTTAACAAGAGCTTTGTCCCAAGCCGTTTTAACTGGACCAAAAACACATTTGTCAAGCGGTTGTAGTTTATCCGTTAAATGGCTCGGGAAACGAACTAATTGGATGTTATTTTTGAGAGCCTCTTCAACGATCCGAAAGCTGATATGGCTAGAATGACCATCGTAGAGAAGAACGGCAGTTTGATCTAATTGACCTTTTTCGCTTCGAACTTTTTGCACGTGAGGAATGAGTCCATTTGAAAACCAATGGAAAAACTGAGGCTCTTCCATCCAGCCTTCCTTTGAAGCAGCATAAAGAGTTCCTGGAAAACAATCAATTGAGGTCCATCGTGCTTGAACTGCGCCGCCTTTGAAAATAATTAGTGGAGGTAGCTTATCTCCACTAGCAGATACACAAGCTAACACCGTTGTAGACTCTCGGCCAGAACCACCAGAAACCCGGTTTAAGGGGACACCCTTTTCTCCTATGGCTTTGAGACGGCTTGGATCACTGCCAAGACCACTTTCATCCGCGTTCAGAACAAAAGCTGCCTTATCAGAACTAAGAAATTCGAACTCATCGTACAATTTATTTAATTTTGTATAAAAGTCAAATATGATATCAGCTTTACGAGCGTCTTGGCGTGCTTTTTGTAAGTGTTCTGGCTTTTTTAAGGACAGGTTTGGATGTCGTGACATGAAGCCCCGGTACCATTCGCCTCCGGGCCTTCCATTTTGGAAAGGAGTAACCAAGTTTATGGTTCTTATGTAGGTACCCACTAAATTAAGGAGGTCCTCCTTATCGCAAGGGTAACCAGCACGTGACCTTGAAATAAGGCATTTTGCTATGGTGTCTTCCACGCTTAAGGACAGTGCAGGTTTTCTGCCTCGAGATATAACGGCAGTAGGATTTTTCCTGCCACCGATCCGATTATAAATAACCGAAATTGGAACACCGTAAGCTTCTGCGGCCTGTCGATAGGTTTTGTTTTTGTTAGCAACGTCATTTACTGCACGAACAATATCTTCTGACGTGTATGACGGACCTGACGTTTTTCGTTGATATGAACGTGGCATCTTTTTTGATAAAAAAAATGTTAGATCAATACCAAAGCTATTCAAAAATGGATGTTTACAATTACCCCAAAATGTTCACTTTTACCCCATTTCGATGTTTACATTTACCCATGATACGAAAAAAATGGGGCAATTGTAAACAGCCAATAACTTTAAAAGTTTGTTATGTGAAACAATTAAGACATATAGCATGTATCAACACTTATATTCTACTTATTTAAAAAGAAAATTTAACTTACTTTGATCACTTTTATTTGTTTTGTAACAATTTTTGTAAGCACCAAAAAACTTAAAAACACAGAAAAATTAATGACTGACGCCAACGAACGAAACACAAATAACTCTTTGACAGATAACGCCATCCACGCGTCCGCATATTTTAAATATAATGCGTTTTCAAATATTTTCATGGCATGCTTCGAAATATAAACGGTTTTAAGAGAAAAAAGCGTGTCTACAATTACCCCCGTTCACAATTACCCCACTCGACCCTACAATCAATTTGATCAAGTAATATTGCTTGTAAGATAAATCTCTGTAAGAGACTAGCAAGCCACTCCTCAACTCATGATATAATATTATTATGTATAGTCAAGTTCATGTGTCATGCTGTTCATCTTCAGTCTTTTTAAAAATATCTTACCACATACCTTTTGATTTGCATAACAGCCATCCTTATCTATTATTCATTCCACACTACTTTTGGCACCAAAAAACTAAAATATGAAACATAATGCCAGGATAAAAAAAGTGATCTGACAAGCCGGATTTCATTTAAAAATTCTTTGATGATAGACTTGACACTAGTGAAATAGCTATAACTCCAGCCTTTATAAACTTGGTAGTAGCTGAACAAAGCTATTGTTGTTTCTTTCAATATGCATATGAAAAAATCGAATTTGTTGACATACAGGAATCCTTTCATATTTTCCTTTCATAAATACCTATAAAGCATTGAGTATAATACCCTATGGCGTAATGGATAGTGCATTGGACTATCTCACCGAAAAGTGCTTTTTATCTTAGGTGGTCGGGCTCGACGGATAATTTTAAATCCATTGCATTCCTAGGGACGCAAATTTTTTATTTTGTATAAACACAAAGACTGACATTTTACTTAAAAGCATTCGAAGCGCACCCACAAACTGCTGTACTTACAAAATGATGGAACATGATGATCAGCTACTATAATACAACTACCTCGAATAGAGTTTGGCCAAAATTACCAACAAATATCATAATATAATAATAATCGCCTGGATATGTCTTGATAGCACCGTAGATGGCGCTCCAACACTTGTGGGTCCTGCAATTCCGTCTGCCTGTCTGTATGTCTGTACCTCGACCTGCAGCCTAAACTACTGAAGCTATTTGCTTCAAACTCGTAACTTCGGTGATTCCCTAGAGAAGGCATTGGATTTTTTTTTGTTCCAAAACTAACGGTACCTGCCATACAGTCGTTAAGCTAAATCTTACTTATCTCGAAAACGGCTCTAACGATTTTGATGGACATGGACAACATTTTGGTCAAAAAAAAGGAAAATTATTAACGGTACCTATCACAGAACTGGTTTTTTATTATTTTCGACTTTCTCATTAATGGCTCTAACGATTTTGACCAACATTTTTTTACAGGTGCTCCTTTGAATTTAAAATAATATTGTTTATAAAAATATTCGTAAAAATATATTTTGGGTTTAAAAAAAAAATCCAATTTTTTTATATTCAAAAAATCAATATCTTGTAAACGTGTGAACGATTATTTTTTTAAATTATTTCCTAAAACCTATATGACTAAATACTTAAAATTTGCATCCCAATTTTTTTTCTATTTTTTTTGTTTTTTAATTTGTAACATAAAAAAATAATTTAATAATAAAACGATTTTTAAACTTTGTTTGCATAAGTTCACAATTTTCTAGAAATCAGACCTTACCTGGTACCTGTTTTATATATAACAATAGTGCACCAATTTTATATACAAACATATGTACATGAAACCGTAAAAAACGAACTCATAAAGATAAAGAAGACAAAGAAAGATATGGCAAATCTGTATGTTTCAGTACAGACAGTCTGACCAAAAGTGAATATACCTGGCTTTTTTTTTAATTTAAGATATTTTTTCTTAAAAACTGTAAAGAAAACTCAACAATTTCTTCAATTATAAGCGAGTTTAAGGTTTAAACAAAAATTCTGAAAAATGGTAATTAAGGGTAGACCCACTAGAGCTACCTTTTTTGATTTTCTCAAAAGCAGTACAACTGATTTTGATCAATTTCATTCTAAAGCTTCTAGAATTAAAATGGGGCTGTGTGTTCTTTCTAAAAGGTGTAAAAAAAATTTTCTTTTATCCAAAAACCAACCATAAAAATGTTAAAAAATCTCCAAAACAGCTCCTAGAACTTTACTATAGGTAAGTACGAGTAGTTCAATTAAAATAAAGTGCACGTCTGAATCGCACTTGATATTATGGTACTTTGGAATTTAAAAATTGTTTATAAATAAATGCGATACATGGATTTAGTGAGATAAAAATGTTCAAATGCATAAAATTGGTAGTTGATTTCTAGACAAGTATAAATTTAAATTATTTTTTATACAATAAATTTCTTCAAAATTGTTCAAGAAAAAAATTTGTGATGCCATTTTTATTTTTATTTTTTATTTTTAGGAAATAATTTTAAGGCCCTTGTTATTGCTTTCATTGAAACGCATCATTGGAACAAATCAGTGGAATGCTGACTTCATTTTTTTGACAAGCCAGTTATAGCAATCATTGAAAATTTGCTTTCAGTAAAATATCCTGTCAGTGACTGATAACAACCAATTCTATGCATTTGAGGTTAGAGTTGATCATTGAAAGGAAAACTGACATTTGAGAATAGAAAGAGAATCGAACACATTCAGTGGAACGATTGTGTTCCATATTAAAGAAACGAAAATCAGCTGTTCATTGAAATTGATTACTATCAGTGAAATAATAAAAGTGGATTTAAAAGAAAGTTTAAATCAGAATTTTGTATTTTATAGACTACAAAAATTCTACTACTCATTACCTTCATTTTGGTACCCGATTAAAGCCATTGCTTATTTTTAATTAGTCTTAAAAATCGAAATGAAAATTTTCAATGATGCATTTCAATGATAGCTATAACTGGCCCCTAAAAAATAATCGTTCACACGTTTTCAAGATATTGATTTTTTGAATTAAAAAAAATTTAATTTTTTTTCCAAAAAAACTTAGAATTTTTTTTTTTTTCAAAAAACCCAAAAAATATTTATCGAATATTTTAATATACAATATTATTTTAAATTCAAAGGAGCTCCTGCATAAAAATTTTGGTTAAAATCGTTAGAGCTGTTACTGAGAAAGTCGAAAATCAGAAAAACCGTTATATGACAGGTACCTACAGTTAGTAACATTTTTTCCTAAAATTTCGTTTGACCAAAATGTAGTCCATGTCCATAATAGCACACCTAAATTTTCTTTTTAAAAACAACTTTTCAGTCCCAGCAGCGTAAAAATTCATAAATTCAAGATTGCAAGGAAGCAAACAATTAGAATTTTTGTAAAATACAAAAGCTTATTTTATATGATTAACATTCTTTTCTTGCTCATATTATTATTGTGAATTATACAAAACTGCAAATCAATGGATTTATGCAGCTTTTTAGAACACACTATGAACATTACTTTTTCAGCTAACAAAAAAACTTTTAAATATACAGTTTCAGCTGATTTTTATAAGGTTTTCTTTAATTCCTGCAAGTTTCCAGTCTCCACAGTATTATAGGTACAGCTTCTTTATAGAACAGGTACAATTATTTTTTTTTTTGTTTTGATTACTTGGCATGTTCTTTGATGGGATTGCATTCGGAGTAGCGAAGCATATTATCATCGTTATCACAATATGAAAAAATCTACCCGTCAGAAAAAAAATTTACAAAATACATAATTTTTGTTCATATCAATTTTTTATCTGACCATAATTATTGATATTTGCAGTGTTTCGAGTGGAAAAGGGTTAGTGTAGGAGTATACTAAAGAAAACGGTTTAAAGAAAGGAAATGATTAAGTATGTATGTGTAGTAACCTAATTTCTTCGATGATTCTACGGTCATAAAAATCTTTTTGTGGATGAAATTATTTCAAAAATTCATACAATTCAAACATTTCATACAAAAATATCACAATCTTTTATGAATACAATCTTAAAGATCTTTGATTGAATTAGATCAAAAGATTTCATTCATTCACTTCACTTTGAGACTGCGTCTTCAGTTCACGTTAAAAAGATTGCAATCACATTTTATCCGATCACTACACAGTGACCAATTGATTACAATCTTCTGAGAATTCATGCATTTCTGGAATTCTTTTGCATTCTTTGCATTTATTTGAATTCATTCGAAGTATTTGCATTCATTTGAATTCTTTGCATTCATTTGCAGTCTTTTGCATTCTTTTTAATTCTTTAAACGAATAGTGATCTGAATGCAATCTAAGCTACTAAAAAGAAAAATCCACAACCAGATGCATATTTATGGTCAACAAACATTCCATGGTTTGGGTATCACGTCACGTCTTCCTCAACCAATTACCAATTCACCAAGCCATATTCAAAGGAATGTTATACATAGTTACATATTTCAAAATATTATTTTCTTTCCAACTAACAAAAAGAAAGAAATAATGACAAAATGATAACTGAAAAGATTGAAGACTTTAGTTTAAATTTAACTGCTTCTACGACTTTCAGTTTTAATATTCTGACAATAAACTGACTCATAATCAACGCAACGTGAACCTCTGTGCAAATTCCAAAGCGAGCACAAGGCCTTTCGTTACATATTTAAAAACAAAAACTCAGAGGAAAAGGAGAAAATAAGTTTACAGTCGGTTGCGTTTTAGTTCAACGTTTTAACTTTTGCTTTCAAACTATCAACCGCTTCTTAGCCAGGCTAGGTGTGTTTTACTCAAATTGAAGCTTGCGAGCTTGTGTATTTGTGGTCGATGGTATTCTTCATTACTCTCTTTTTCGTAAACCGTTCGTCAGTCTAAAATCATGGCTGTCGCTAAATTTGCTTTCGATGCGAAAGTAAAATTTTTTTCCATTTTTTTTTTATTTCACGAGTATTTTTTTTCAGAGCGATTTTTTCTTCTTCGTTTTCTATTAACCAAGCCGAGATAAAAAAGAAGATAACTAAGTTTAAGGTTGTCTGGATTCATTATGAAGTTGTGCGTCTCTCATTGACTATTTTTTATGTATATTTGATGACTTTCACAATGTTCGATGGTTTATTGAAAAAAATTTGTGTATACAAATGAATAAATTTGAAAAAAAGTTACATAACTTTATTTACTTCATAAATCCTCGTAAGTCGTAATACGTGGTGTGATAATTTTGTATCGTTTAGAACTTGCATTAATGCATTCGTCTATGTCATATTAATAATTTCAAAAAGAATTATTGACCAAGGGTTTGTATTAACGCGAACGGTATTATTGAGATACCAGTTGGCTTGTTTTCTGTCTAAGAAATTGATTATGCATGTACATAATGTATGGATATTTAAAAGAAAGTTGGTAGTTAAAAAAAGTTCTATGTGATGTACCGTTAATAATAAAATCTTTCAATGTAATTACAAAAATAACTGTTAACTATTCAAACCTTTATGTTTGCAGTCATAAATGTATTTTTTTACTTAATCAATAAAAGTGTTGAGGACTATTTAGTTATTAAGACACTACTGTAATTCATTATTTCTCCTTGCTATTTGTGGCATACCAATTAAATAATTTATTGGAAGCTCGCGTATCTGAGATAAATATAAATATACTTTTAATTTATTGAATGTTTTTGTTTATTTTTTTACAAGGACCTACAGTTAGGGATTGTAATCGTCGAAAGTATTATGTTTCGAATTGATATTTTAGTTTGTGAGTTATTTGCGAGTGAATATACTTACATACATGTGCTATAAATTAACAACTTGTCAGGAAAGAAGTTCCATTATAATAAATTTATACAAATATAAATCTACTCAAATTTCACTATACAAATCGTAGAAGAACATATTGAAGGTCACAACATGACTCGGTACATGGTTGGTAATAAATTTGTGTTAAATTGTCATAGTTTTTGTTATTTTTCAGTATTTCGTTTTTCATGTTTTAAATTGTTTAAAATGACACAAATTATAATATTAATCAAAAATAACTACATATATGAAATAGAATAGAGTAATTGAGATCTATTATGCTAGATCCTCGAATGTGACAAATTTATGATAACTTATACTGTTTATAGTTTTCAGTTTGAAGCCCGAATCATGTACAACATACATACATATATTTTTGGCTTAGCTATGAGACTGAACTCTATATTTATGTAATAGACATTGTAAAATATTGTATGTTTCTTGTGTAGAACACCCAAAGGTTAATCAAACCCACCAATTAACTCAAAATGGGAAATTTTATGCAATTATGCTTCTGACATGAAGATGACGAACTCAATGCTGTTCATCTTCTTCTTCTAAACTGCATACAAATGTTTTTGTATGGCAAGTCTTACCACTAAAGTTCATACACAAAAAAAACATAAAAACTACGTAATTTGTAAACAATTCAAGATTATAGAGCACATTATATACATAGGTCAGATTTAAGATTTCGCCTTTATGAAACAAAACACTAAACACAGATTATCACTTCACTCTGATTCATTTTATCTTTTGGATTGAATAACGCATGAAAGTGAATCATTCAAGGTTTGAACTTAACACTATAAATATTGAAGGCCATAGAAATCGAATTGAAATTTGTAATAAAATTAACATCTCTTTTGAACTGTCACTTTATAAAGCATAAAGGATGTTTTGCATTCGAAAAATGAGCTCAAATTTTGTTTGATCATGAGGATTTACTTTAAACTTAGCTTAAGTATTTTGTATACTCTCCAGGGAGTTTTGAAGATTTTTGTTAAAGCCGAAAATTAAAGCGCTTTCTATTACTGGCCATGCACAATGGTATATGTTGATACAACTACATATATCTAAATTTATATTTTTAATGTAATCAATTTTGTATCTTAAACTAAAAAAAACTCAATACATCATGTGATCCGGCATCCCAATGTTTATAGATATGGCATCGGCCGTTGATGTGCTGCACCTATAAAAATTAGTTTGATGATCGTGTTGCGTGCACCACCTCTACTTTATTTGTATTGTTTTCATACACATTCAAAACCTCTTTTAACCATAATAAGTGCTCTCATCTGTTGATAAATATCAGACCAAAAACATAAATGCATAAATAAGAGCCAAGTTCTTCTATACAAAAACCTTTGTCTAACAAGTCAGCCGTGAAAAGTACTGAGATCTAAAAGTACGCCAAGTTCTTACTTCATGAAGGTTTAATATCGAATATTCAAAGTAGAATAATATTGAAACAGCTACAATGTAATAGAGAAATTTTATTATTTAATGATTACTGACTTAAATTTAATGGGTTCACTTGTCAAGTTTTTAAAACCTTTCGAATTGGGCATAAAAAAACTTGCCAAGTAAGCCCATCAAATTTTAGTCAGTAATCATTAAATAATAAAATTTCTCTATTACATTGTAGCTGTTTCAATATTATTCTACTTTGAATATTCGATATTAAACCTTCATGAAGTAAGAACTTGACGTACTTTTAGATCTCAGTACTTTTCACGGCTGACTTGTTACACAAAGGTTTTTGTATAGAAGAACTTGGCTCTTTTTTTAACATTTATGTTTTTTGGTCTGATCTCACTCCTTTTTGCAAAGATTTTAATATTTTGCCATGTCAAAATCTTGAAAGATACGGAATGATAGAAGGGTGAACTCTACCTACTAAAATCAACTTAGTTTATAGCTTCCTATTTCTTTTGGTATATTTTCTTTTTGCTATTGGTGTTTTGATTTGTGCTTCAATTGTTTCTTCTTGTCCTGGAAAGATACCTTACCCTAACATACCTACCTTAATTATAAATACTAGTACCTACATCCGCTCAAAGTCATAAAAAAGCAATAATTGTTGAGGACGCGATGATGATCTTGTTGCAATTTTAAATTCTTTTTTAAATGAAGGTAGCCCACCAATTAATAGCCTAATTAGTGGTTTGATTATAGTTCACGTTACTTTTAAGAGTTTTTTTTATGTAAACTCATAATTTTTTCAGGTATGCAAATGTTTTCTTTTTTCATTCATGTAGTTCTAAGAAAAGTCATGAATTTTCAAGCTGCATGTATAGTTTCAAAATGGCAAAATGATAATAAAAAGACACTTCGAATGAAAAATCTTAGATTTTCTATTTTTCGCTTCAAATACATTAAGTTATACCTCTCTACCAAATTTCATCAATCTATAGAGATCGTAAGTGCTTCATATAAATAAACATTTTCTCAGAAAGTGGGCGGATACCACGCCCCTGAATGGAAAACGTCAAATTTTATATTTTGTTCTTTGTATGCAGTTTTAGCCCTACCACTTTACCAAGCAGTTGGAAGTGCTCCATGCAACCAACACCAATGCGGAGAAAGTGGACGGATACCACGCCTCCTGAATCGAAAACCTCAATTTTTATTTCTGGTCTTTTCTAAACAATTGGATCCCTACAGTTCTACCGAATTTCATTGTTCTACTGCGATCGGAAGTGTGCCACATATAATTTATATCAGTTCTGAGGAAATGGGCGGATACCACGCCCCTGAATGGAGAACGTCAAATTTTATATTTTGTTCTTTGTATGCAGTTTTAGCCCTACCACTTTACCAAATTTCATCGTTTTACAGCAATTGGAAGTGCTCCATTCAACCCACAGCAATTCGGAGAAAGTGGGCGGATACCACGCCTCCTGAATGGAAAACCTCAATTTTTATGATTGGTCTCTTCTACGCAATTTAAGCCCTACCGTTTTACCAAATTTCATCGTTTTACAGCAGTCGGAAGTGCTCCATTTAACCAACACCAATTCGGAGAAAGTAGGCGGATACCACGCCCCCTGAATGGAAAACCTTAAATTTTCGATTTTTTCCTCTGCTTGCATGACAAGACCTACCGTTGTGCAAAATTACAAGGTTCTACGATGTCGGGAAGTGCTCAATAATTTTGATGATCTGTCAGTCAGTCAGTCAGTCAGTCAGTTACAGTTTTTGTGATTTTTGAGGCCTTATATCTCAGGAACCGCTTAAGATAGAAAGTTGAAATTTGGTGAGGCGCCTGTGCCTGACTAGCTTAGCAAATATTCGGAATTTAAAGTTTCTGACTTCATTGGTACTGAAGATAGGGAGGGGTCAAAAATCGCCTGAGTTTGTTCCTGTAAAAAGGGTGTAGTGCCAGAACTTGGCTGGGCACTACCATGCCCTTTGATGAAGACATTTAATTTGTCAATTTTGTGTTTTAAACTTTCTTCTGAAATCTAGCATGTATGTAACTTATATTGCTTATGATTTAATATAGAATTAAGAATTTCTTTATAGTGAAATAAACATCTTTAAATTAGAAAATTCTGATACATAATCATTTAATTCAATTGAAAGCTCAAGTTACCTCTACTTAACCGAAATAATTTTCATATCTTCATTGATTTAATAGTCTGACTACGGACACTATTATTCTAGGTGTCTGAATTTAATCAAATTCCCCTAGAAAAATAAATTTCACAGTCTATTAATGCTGTAAATTTTATAAGAGTAGGTAAAAATCGACCAATATTTGCGTCTTGGAAGGGTACGGCAGCATCTAACTGATGAGCCCACTGTCGTACCTGGGCGAAACGCACCTTGAAATTGAGGTCACTTGAGCTTTCAATTGAATTAAATTGAATCACTCTACTTAAACCGAAATAATTTTCATATATTCATTGACATAATAAATTAATAAGTGATATCAATTTTATATTTGGGTGAGAAATTCAAAGTGTTTTTACTTTATAGAGAATATAGACGAATGCTATATTTAGCACTCCTCTTCATTTTTATAAGGACCACATTTCTTACTTAGTTCTTGAATTCGAATTGCTGATAGAAGATTTGTTAACATTTCTTACAGATTACAGGTGGACCTGTAAGGTGAAGCGTGATATCCGACTACGATTATATTCGCACTAATTAGTCGAAGTACCAGTTCCCATGTTTCATTTTTCTTAAGACCTTCAATTTCTCCTCCATTGCATTTTTCCATTTTTCACGATATTTGCATTTTATGTTCATTATAATAACACCAAAGCTCATTTATAAAATCTGATTGGTGGTATTCCTTTATTGGATCTGCTTGACCTTTTTAGAGGGATATCTTCTGTTGGTTGTTGTTACTCTTCGACACTTGAATCATTTTTGTTAAATCTGGTCCAGACTACAAATAAATGCTTATAATAGGAATGGAACTTTGACTTCTAAATCCTCCTTTTTGGTGTCATCAGTTATCTCCGTACGAACGGTCTAGGTTAATGGTAATTTTCATAGTTGCTTTATCGACTTGACAATAATGTTCGAAGTAGCTAATGAAAATCGTTAGCTTAGCTCTATCATCCATCTAACTTTCTTTGGGTTTCGGGAGGAACATAAACAAAAGCTTTCATTCCAAATACACGAAGATGGCTTAAATAAGTTTTCTTCCTAGGTTATAATTCGAATTACGCTTGACGGTAGTATGTTTTGCAAATATTTTGCCGTCATAATTTTTTTCTCCAGATTTGCTTTAATCTACATACAACTAGTCTTCTCAATCAGATATCTATTATTGCGCTCGTCCTTCACATTCTCTTAACGGGTATAAGGTGTGGTTTGTTGCGTCTTCCTTAACCAAGAACCTTAAGACTCTTGCTGCTGTTTATTCGCCCCCATTATCCGATCTAATTACCTTGGTCTTCATTGAAAAAATATTTTTGGGTTTTATATACTAGATAAGAATTCAAAGACCTCGCATTTGTCTTTAAGGATGTATACTACCGTATATTTACTAAAGTCATCAATTAAGTCATTACTTAGCAAATGACAAATGGGTAATACGTAAATCAGCCATTTTCTTCATTGCTTCTGAATTTCTGTGATCAAACAAACGGTGCCGCTAATGAAGACAGTGTTACTGATAAATTTTTGTTCTTTACATGTACATAGTATTTTAAAATTAATGTCTTTAACATTTAAAACTTCAGATCAAGTCTTCTACAGCTATTCTTGTCCATCTCTGGCGCTGATTGTATAAATTTTGTCTCGTAAGCCCACTGCATTTACTTTGTCATCCAGTTTTCTAACAGATCAATAGTTTCCTTTAATATCAGAGATATAAAGGTCATCTTGAATTCGAATAGATGTTTTTTTCCTATAATTTTTGGAGTCCAGACTTATAAAGTTGCCGATATTGTTGGTTATTTCATTATTTGAACTGTTGCTCCTGAATCGATAATCCAGCTTTCACATATCCCGAAACCAAAACAAAAGTTGTGTGTTGATTGTTCCCTTTTCTTGTAGTTTTTCCAATCTATGGAATTGGCAATCATATGAATACTTGTATTAAAAAAGGAACATTTAGTAGATCCAATTCAATAATTATTAGATAAATATATTTTTAAATAGTTATTTAATGCATTTTAGTATTTCCGTTAATTTGCCTACTGAACTTCTCTGAACTCATCAACGATATCCAAATTCAATTCCGCTAAATCCCTTGTTTCTGGGGCAGTGACAAGATTGTAATACAACCAATGCAATCTGCTTAAAATTATGGCTATTGTCTAACTCCCTGATCAGGGTGGTCCCTGAAAATTAAAATAACTGGCTTTGCCACCTCAAATCTATCATTTTGTTTGTCAAAAAGCATCTTTTAAAAGAAATCACCCAAATTTTCAGACAAATATGTCAAATATGTATTTATGTTATTGATATATTGATTATATCCATTTTCGTTAAAAAGTAAAAAATTTACTTCTACTGGGGGGTCATTCCGTAAAACGATTATCGTCGGACGATATCGTTTTGACGATAGTCTCACTTCACGTAAGACGATAATCGTTATGTTTTTCCATATTTACGCCTTCTTCAAGTCTAACGCTACATATTTGTCACTATCTTTCTTAATCCATTCAGCACTTGTTGGATCTAGTTTCGGAACGAGAACAACTTCCCATAAACCATCTCTCCTGTGTAAAAACTGAATTATTTCATTAAATTAAACTACATTCCTCAGCAGAGTTCCATTGCCAAAGTGAACCCATCTAGAGCTAGTCTTTAACAGGCTGTTAACCTTAAAATACATCATTAGAAATTTATTATGTAAGTTTTCATTGAAATCACTCATTTAAATTTTTTTCATTGACGAATACAATTTAGATTATGCAATAGAGAATTTATTCATTGATTTCGATCACTATGAATATTTATCCTAAACAATATTACAAAATCATTTGTCAGCTTTCGAATCATCTTATTTACAAGGAAATTACTATTTTATATGCATAACGGTTTCGTTTTGTTGTTTTTCTTTTTATTTTAAAGGTTTCTCCACAGCGCACTGGTAACTCTTAAGTATGGATATCATAAAATAGCAAAACTATAATAAAATTCTATATTTTATCGTGACTATATGTGTTAAATTTATATTTTAAAATTTAAATTAGTACCTGATAATAATTGCCCGAAGATTTTATGTAACTGCTATTGTTTTTTTTTTCTTTAATATTTTGTCGGTTGCTTCTTCTCTTCCTCATGATAGTTAAACATTTATAAACAAGTTCAAACCTGTTTCATTTTGAAATTAGGCCACAATACTAAACAGGTGCAAGCAATGGATTGGAAATAAAACGAAAGTGATGAAGATGAAAGTAGTGGTTAATGAAGATTGAGGTATTGGAATGTGAGTGCTCAAACAATTTGTGTACGATTGAGTTTAATACAAATTGACAATGTGCGCGCATTATGTACATATGTGCTGAGAAAGTTTTTGCTCCAAAAAATTGTTTAAAGAATCTTTTTAAAATATGAATACTTTCTTCTAAGTCTATATTATAAGGGAGTCGACCATTAAATTACACATGTATATCATCAAGAGACTGTTGAAAAAGAGGGTATTGACCAACGTCTGTAGATCATACATTTACAAAACATTTGTATTGGATAAGTACGTCTATCATGTTTCACTTTGTTAAGTATTTAACTTTAAATACATTTTTTTTAAATATAAATTTGAGTTGGTTAAATATGTTCGAAAGGAAAACAGTATCTATGGAAGGAAAATCTTAAGGTCAAAGGCTTTGGCCAAATGGTTAGCTGTGAAACTTAATACAAAGTAATTCGAAAAATTTAATTCAATATACATTTATTTATCTAAATATGTATTTATGTACATACAGTGATCCACAAAAGTCTGCGTACAAGGAAGATATTTTTTAAAAATTGCTGTTATTCACAAATATAAAGTGAATTATTTAAAAAAAAAAGGTATTTTTCATTAAAAAAAATTCACTACGTTTTTATTTTCAACAAAAAAAAATACAAAAAAAATATTCGTATCACAAAAAATTAATAAAAACAAAATGAACCTCTGAAATTCTTCCACAAAAGTCTGCGTACAGGTGAATATTTCTTGCATTACACTCTCTTTAAGTATCGATAAATTTGTTTTTGCATAATATGATTGTTTGTTTATTTTTAATCGTTCTAAACGCGTATTGCAAATCATTGTCTTTGGTTTTTTTTTGTTTTTAAAGCAAAAAATGGCAAATAAAGAGTTAAGTTTGAGTGAGCGGCAGTTGATTTATTAATCTTTACGTTAAACAAAAAAAGTCGTATGGCGAAATATCAAAAATAACCTGAAGAGCTCGGTCAACGATACAGAGAACGGTAGATAACTTTAGAAACGCAGGACAGATTAAATCGGAGACAAGATAAGGCCGACCTTCGAAGCTCTCTGAAAGGGATAAGCGTGTGATCAAGCGAATGGTGGAGCAAGATCACTTTATAACGGCTAAGACGATAAGCACACGGCTCGAAATATATAACAATACAATGCATCCAGAAACGGTAAGAAGAGCTATTGTTCAAGAGGGGTTTAAGTCACACACACCCAGGAAAAAACCATTGGTCAGTAAAATAAAGAGAAAGAAACGGCTAGCATTTGCAAAAGAGTATGTTAACAAGCCTCCGGACTTCTGGCGTAAGGTTATATTCTCCAGCGAATCAAAATACAACATTTTTGGTTCTGACGGTCGTTTGAGGGTGTGGCGACGAGCAACCGATGCTCCTAATCCCAGATGCACAATTAAGACTGCCAAGCACGGTGGTGAGGTGTTATGATTTGGGGCTGTATGGCGTCTTCAAAAGTAAGTAAGCTGGAAGTAATAGAAGGATCAATGGATCAATATGTATACATCGTTATCCTCAAAAGAAATTTGAAAACAAGTGCTGAAATTCTGGGTATATCCAATGACTATTACTTCTAGCAAGATAATGACCCCAAACATACCGCCCACAATCGCGCATGTGGCTGGCATATAACACTCCCCACCTGCTACGAACTCCACCACAGAGTCCAGATATTAACCCTATCGAGCACTGCTGGGATGAATTGGAAAAAAAGATCCGAACCCACGATATCCGCAAAAAGTCGCATCAGTTAAAAGAAGCCTTGTTGCTTAAATGGAGTAAGATCAATAGTTCTATACAGAAAAACTGGTAGGGTCAATGCAAAACCGTTTGAAAGAAGTTATAAGGCTAAAAGGGTATCCGACCAAATATTAACAGCGAAAGTAGTACAAAAAAATAATTATTTGTCTATATTAACTAACTTTTTACAGCTTTACGCAGACTTTTGTGGAAGAATTTCAGAGGTTTATTTTGTTGTTATTAATTTCTTCTTGTTATGAATAATTGTTTTAATTTTTTTTTTGTTGAAAATAAAAACCTTGTACATTTCTTTATTAAAAAATATTTTTTTTTAAACAAATAACTTTAAATTTGTGAATAACAGCAGTTTTTAAAAATATTTCTTCCTTGTACGCAGACTTTTTTGGATCACTGCATATAAAATCTATGTTCAAAACTTGTAAATAGTAAGTTCAAAGCAGTTTATTAAATTCTTTATGTTTCCTTAAGTAAGCTTTGAAAAACATATTTGTAATTATTATTTCAAAGGACCATAAAAAGAACTCCAATGTTGATAAACTTTATAAATTTAAATTCGGGAACGCCTCGTTTTTTTATAAATTCCAACAGATATGATTGGTTCGTGTAAAAAAAAAATAGGAATCAAAAATAAAATTCAGGAACGACCGAAAAAATCTCTTGAAATTTTCACGAATAAACCAATCAAATTTCAACGTTCGACAAACTCTGTAAAATATTATATCGAATTATATTTATATACTATCCATACATTCATGTTGGTCTAATTTACTTTTTTATTTTCTAAAGATACTTTCATAAAAACATTTTTATTCCATGTTAATGTTTACTTTTCATCAAATTCTTATATTAATAACTTAAAAAAGATTAGAAATAATTAGAAAAAAATCAAATATATATTTATATATTTCCATTTATGTAGATATGTATATCTAAAGGCCAGAAAACATATTAAATTAATAAAAACATACATAATAGACATGTATACACCTTCGTATCTTAAAGTGATTAAAATAAATAGCCAAAAATATGTTTCTCAAAAAAAATGAAAAAATTGGAAAGTTTTGTTAACTTAAAAACTTATTTTGTAATAAAATACCCACGCTGCCAAATAAAATACTTATTTTTGGGGTATTATTTTTTTACAAGCTTCCATTCGAGCACCGAATGCCATTTTTTGACTTTATTTAACGCAAAATCGTCTTAAAAACAATGTATCAATTTATTATTTTAAAGAAAAGCATGATTCGTTCGTTGATCGTTTTCGGTTGTATGAGAAGATTAAGACTGTGTTTTACAGTTGTTGCAAGATATTTAAAATGTCAAGTAATCAATTTTATGTAAATATCATTTAATTTAGTTACAAAATTTTGAAGAACTTTTCTTTTAATTTAAATGACCATTTTACATCTGAAATAGGTTAAATTTTGATTTAACAAAAAAACAAACTAAGCTTTTTATTGGAAGTGCAACATTTTTAAACTTCTTATTTTAAAATTAATTTATTTCATTGTTTCTAAAAAGTTTTTTTTTAACGTTTTTTTTGTGTAAAATTACATAAATAACTCTTTATTTTTTAATTCAATCATTTTGTTTTTCTTTTTAAACAAATTTGTTAAACTGTGCTTGTGATTTATTGTTTCAATAAACAATCCCTTGATAAAGACAGCAACCCCTGTCGATACGTAGGGAAAAGTAAATGAAATAAACTAGTTTCATTGCGCATGTGACCAAAATAGCCGAAGAGAAACCAGATTCTTCAACAAAAAAATATTTCAACCTAGTCAAATAAAAATAATTTAATGAAATAGGTTATGTCTCAGAAGTAATCTCTTTTTTTTACCGGTCAATCCAGAGATATCGACAAATCACAGGAACACATTTCCATATAGGAACACAGTGAAAAGGTAATAAATAAATGTTTTTCGTAAATTCAAATATATGTAGGTAGAACAAACAAATTATTTAAAGATCAACGGCTCGTAAAAAGCCCTAAGCTAGGCACTTACACTCCTTTACAAGAACACCCCGAACAAAAAGTTTGCATCGAACGCATACCTTCTAAATAACAGCCCATCGCACTAATTGTTACGTTCTACCTATCTATTAATTTTTATTGTTATTATTATTAATTAGTTATTATTAATTTTTTCTCAATACTTAACAGACAAAAAATATACGTACACATTTAAAACGTGGTCTTCAAATTTAAACTAAGGTACCTATCTTCAATCTTAAAACAAATTTTGACAAATCTTTGCACTTCTTAAGAATCTATTTGTTGCATAAGAATATTCAAAACAAAGAGAAATAATAATAAAATAAGGAACTAATGATAGGAAATCCGAAAGCGACTGGCGCAGAATCATCACCTATGTAGGTATGTACATGTAAAATATAAAACATGAATTTGGGAAACAGACAATTTTAAGCAAAACAAAGTTTAACTTGCATAACATCACAATAAACTTAATTAAAAACGATGCCATTCTTTTTTTAATGTTGCATTTGTATACAATTCGAATGTAAAAATAAAAAATCCAGTTGCACAACGAACAGGATTTAAGATTAATTGAACGAAATATCCTGTTGCCTTTGCTGTAACTGCGACACTTTCGCAATCCCCGAACTAGTTACGCGCTCAAAATTCGAAAGTTTCTGTCTTTTTTTAAGGAATTCATACAAGGTAGCGGCTTGCAATACTGCACTGCTTTGGGCAACAACTCATGCGTTTATAGTTTCGAAATCGCCTTCTTTTTTTGCTTTTGGAGCAGGTTCATATTTATCAGTAAATCGCCTATCTTGCTTCCAGTTAATACAATATTTACAATTATGTAATCGAATATGATCCTCTTTCTTACCTTTGAGTGGCAGTCAAATGAAGAGTCCTCAACAGAACGCCTTGAAATTAGAGAATTGTGAAAGGATCTCGTGAACGATAGAACCCCTGGCAAAGCGACCAAATATCTTGGAGAAGCAATAGTTTTATTCACGATGCTGCGATTTAAAAATAAATGACACAAAAATGTATCCGCCTGCGACCGACGAATGCATCTGAGACTAGAACTCCCGAAACAAGCCATTAGGTGTTTTTAATTGATAAGATGTGTCTTTTTTGTATTTAAAAGATACTGGCTGCAGATCAAAAAAGAAAACCAAAGTAATGACAGGCAAATGGATTGAACAAAAAAAAAAGAAAGTAATGCACAAAACACTTGCGGCGACGTTGGAGGAACAGACTACTAGTGCAAAAAAAAATATCTCGAACGTATAATCACCACACTTAAGTTTAACCCGCAACTTGTTAATATTTTGGTTTGCCTTGGAAACTTCTACCGGACTTAACAATTTAATCGACTGAATGCTTTCGGGAGTACCGACCAAGTGCTTATGACCGAAACTTCGGGCCACAGCTAACACCACGATGTTAAATGATTGGATTTCTCTCTGGTTGCTGCAGACGACCAAGACGAGGTTGCTTTCATCACAACACGACCCAGTCAATTTGATTCGACTTTGTTTGAGCTGTGATCGATCCACACACAAGCTTTAACAATTCAATGGTTAGCTTTATCTTTTGACTGGGCCAAGTACCAGAGGAAGGTAGACAGCGAACAAAATTCTTCAATTGTATCGCAAAATCCACCGCACTTCACTATCTTATTCTTATTTCAGCTTCTCAATTGGGGTTTTAATATAACTTTTCACTCTTCTCTGTTTGTATGTTATATCAATTAATTCAACCTCTTATTGATTTTTTTATTAATTCGTAACTATGTTCATGAATTATTTTTGCACTTAGTAGTCCTATCTTATTTGTATGGAATGGATTGTTATGTTAAAATCAAAATAAGAGGATTATAAAATTTTCGAAAAAAGTCAGCTGTTTCCTCTAGAAAAAGTCAAAAATTCTCTGATAAGAGCGGTGCCCGTCATTATTGGTATAAAAAAGGGGTACGTTCGGTAAGTTTGATTGGAATTGTATTGACTGCGTCCAATGGCAATTTGAAAATAATACGATCTGGAATTATGTCGTTGAATGCGTTGTATTATAAAATTTTAGTCCTAAGGCATTTTTATGCTGTTTCAAATTCTTGTAATTACAAAAGGATTTATTTTTAAGGTAAATAATACAGAAATTTAATTATGTTCCTTAATTTAAAATTCAGCATACAAAATTCTGAGAAATAAATTATATACAATAAAAATGACCACCGTATACTTAGCAGCGTGATATCACGAATCTAAAAATCTTTGATTTCTATAATTAGATGCACATTTGGTGAAATTTGTTGAATTATTATAAGAATTTGGTAAATCTTGGCTTAAAAGTTATTAACAATTTGTGTGCATATTCTTAGCAGGTGATGGAAACATAAGTAGTCTTCATTGGTAGCAAACGATGAAAAATCGGTTTGCAAATTTAGTCAGTCGTCTCGAATTTAGTAAACAAGTAGTTAAAAATATATTAAAAAATATAAGTATAGTAACAATTCTATAAAAAATTGTATTTACATAATAAATATAAATACGTTTTGTTATGTTAAGTTATTAAGACTCTCATAAAATAAAACAAAACTAACACATGTATTGTGCCGGTTATAGCTTTCATGAAAAGACATCAGGAATTTGTTTTCTCTTGGATAATTTAATGTGTTATCATACTATTTGTAATATAAAAACGAATTGAAGAGAAATCACTTTAAATAATATTTTCACAAACAAAATTTTCTTCACAACAAATATTTTTTCTAAGAAAATCATTTATTAATTTTACTGACGAGAATTCTTTTCTCTATCAGCTGATTGTCATTTTAAATAAAATGGAACAATCTTTGAATATAAAGATTTATAGAGAAGCGAATGACGCGCCACCTCCAGAGGTAGGTTGAAATTTTTGCGGTAGAGTTGTGGAGAGTTGAGGACATTGATAAATAAGAAATTAAGAATAATATGGGTTATAGGAAAGCAAAGGATATTGAACATTCAGACAAAAAAAAAAACTATTTTATGTTTTCCTTTGATTCATTTTCTAGAATATTCATTTTAAGTATAGTGTAGCTTTTTTTAATTATGTATAGAGAAAAAAAAACGTTTTAATATTTTTCTTTCACTGAGATGTATGGGTATGTCCATCATAATTATGTAGAATATGTATGGAAATATACAAACTTAAGGGTAAATATTCCAAAGAAATAACTTTTAGGTATTTAGTTATTATTAATAAAAGTTGATCTTATGAAATTCTCTTTTGATGTACATTTACAGCCCTATTAATTAGAATTTGCTAAACGGGTGAATAGCTATGCAGTACGTAGTGTTTTGGTAATCGCAATATTTTAATGTGATTACAAAGTGTAAGTGATATATCGATACTAAATGTCCTTATATAGGCATTATTCAACCTCCAAATGCGTCTAGCTTATAATGCCTCTATTCAAAGTAGCATGAGTTTTATAAATAATATTTTTGCGTTTAGAGGCATTATAAGGGCTGTATTACTTTATGTACTCGCTATAATAAGTTTATAAAAATGGCTGATAGTGTACAAAGTAGTCATTCTGCAGTCTCGTGATATATTATATCAATCATTGTGTATATTGCATTCTATTACTAATGAAACCAATATTTATGAAATAATGCATTTGAAATAGGTACAAATGCCTAGGTAATAAATTTTTGAGCTAAATTTTCGAATTCAGAATTTTGAGCAGTAAAATGTTGAAGTACAGAAACTCAATACTTTGAAATCTACATTCTTGATGATTTTTTGAAACTTTAAATAAATATATTGTTTTTTATTTGCAAACAAATGTTTACCTTTTTTTGGATTTTTTTGAAAACATTTGTGGAACTTCCTACTTAAGATTTTTTTTATTTAACACATAAGGAAAACAATTATTCTTTTTCCTTTCGTACCTTTTGTTGAAAATTTTAGACTTTTTTTTTTTGAAAACTCAATAGTATTAAAACTACACTGTCGACTTTTTTTAAAGTTTTGTTAGATAAACATACAAAAAAATATTATTTGTTCAATAGAAAAGGCTTACGATTACATTCCACAAACAACAAACGTTGCTACATTTAAATGTACATATGTACATAGATTCGAAGCTACTTTTAATAGATATGTAGGTAGATAGGTATTTTTCAATACATTTTTGTTGGGCTTTGTGTTTTTTGATTGCTTTTATGTATTATCTATTAGTTTTGTTCTTCAAAAACAGCAAAAATAGTAATAACATTCCTCCCCTTAAACAATTTAACCGTAATTCTCGCGCTTTTAGGAATGCTCAATGCTCATCAGTTTACCAAAGTATATATAATAGTATATATATAGTAGTATATTTGCTCTATGAGTTTACCCTTGAGTATTCTGAGATTCTTTTTTCACAAGGACTACACGAATGTGGAATGCTCTACTTAGCACTATTTTTCCTTCCCATTCTTCTCCTTTTAAAACCTAACTTTTCTTAACGCTCTTACTGTAATAATTATTTTAAGGGTAGTAATAACCCCTTGAATGCGCGGTTATTATTAAAAAAATCTACATTTGTGACCATGTACACTAAAATCATTTGGTATCAAAAATACCAATTTAAATATCAATTAATTATTGACAAAACAGTTTTTCAATGAAAAACAATGTACCTCCTGTTGTTTTGAACAAAACAGTTTCTCTATAAGTACCTACAGAAAATTGTACATTTGTATAAAAATTATATTTTATATTTTTTTTTCAAGAAAATAGTTTTTACACACAAATTGTACAAAATTAAAAAATAAAAATTACATTCATATGCTAATTTTGAAGAATTATCGATTTTACACACATACACTCGCCAACAAAGTAGTTTTTAGACAAATCTATACATTTTTAAAAAATCGAAAAAAAATACTTTTTACTCGCGGATATTTTCATTCGGTAGATTAGCACTTTTTAATAACAAATACAACAATTTTAAAGTGAGGAAACGTTTATCACTATTTTAATTAAGTTTTAAAGTTCTTCAATTTCCATATACACAATGCACCTTTATGTCGGGTTATTTTTGGGATATTATTGGAAATGTTTCTTTTTTGTTAATTAGCTAAGAGAATTATTTGTTGATTAAAGGGAAGTTTCTGAACCCGCAGTACTTTTAAGATAAAAAGCTGTTGCCATTATAGGCGCTTGCCTGGCGAGGTCGACTAAACGTACCCTAAGCGGAGTAACGAAGTTGTGTGAGCGGGTGTGGCCCCCGAAAAGGGGCTTAAAATCCTGAGGACCCGCAAAGCGGACCACCCTCAGTACTATTAAGCTAAGAAACTGTTGACATAGGCGGCCGCTTGGCGACTTTACATAAACTAAGCCGAGCAACAAAGTTACATGAGCGGGTGTGGCCCCCGAAAAAGGAGTTTAAATGACCCACAGTACTGTTAAGCTAAAAAACTGTTGATATAGATGCCTGGCTGGTAACTTTACATACCCTAAAAGGTATTAAATATCAGGGGTGGAATCGCGTAAGGTGATAGTTGACTATCAATTCGTTGATTGTCGTTTTTGACTATAGCTGTCTCTATCATATCAATTAAGAATTATAGAGAGAGCGATGGTCAAAACGACAATCAACAAATTGATAATCAACTATCACCTTACGCGATTCCACCCCAGTACTTTAATATTTTAAATCTGTTCTATTGAGACCACTAGCTAACTGTAAAAAAAAGTACTATACGCTTGCTATTTTTAAGGAAAGTCGACCCCTTAATTTGGTTGGATCTTTAACGGATTATAATTAAGATGTTCTCTTATTGATTTGAAAAATCTTAAAGACCGCAGGCAAGTTCAATGTTTCTAAATGATATCTTTCATGGAATTACTTCCTTTAATTCACTTCTTTGTTCCCTCAAGAGTGCTTAAACATAGCAGTGAACACATTAGGTGCGTTTTATTATTCACAAATCTATCGGGATCCGGATCTGGATTAAGTTTTAACATGTATTACAAAAACAATTTGGGATCCTGTTTTCTATCGGGATCTATTTCAAAGATCCAAAAATTAGTTATTACATTGGCGAGTAGATGGCTTTTATGATAAGGTAGTGTAAGCTACAGTGTAAAGAAAAGAGACAAGAAATAATTGAAAATTTACAAGCCCAAGGATAAAAAGAGACGGGCTTATAACACTGCTGTCAGTAAGATTCGTATCGTTTTATTTTCAAGGGAAGATCCCGATCCGGATCCAGATAGATTTGTGGATAATAAAACGCACCTATTATGGATTAAATGAACCTATAGCATGTTCTTTAAAACTTTTGAATTTAATGTGTAATGATGTTTTGTTGCGGGCGCCTGATTAGAATTTTAGTAGTCCACCGTCGAGGCCAAATATGCTAATGATAGATAGTAACCTAGGAAGTAGAAAAGAAAAAGAAAATATGTTAAACACTGGGAAAAAAATGTAAGCAAACTACTTACCCTTATTGTAGGCTAGTGGTGGCTAAATCCATCGAGTAGAGGGCATCTGCCAAAAGAGAAATGTAAATGTCAATTTTTAAAATCATTTAAACAGTAAATTTGCGTATAATAACAACCAAAGAAAAGAAAAAAAGTTTTTGGCACTTACCAAATGAGACGTCCGCCATGGTGTTTGCTGATATTTGTTGTTTACAAATAAAGTCTCTTGATGTTGTTGTTGTTTGAGTCCATCTTCGTGTACTTACCAAAATTTTTATATAAGAGACGGCAAACTTCGGAGTTGGGCGCGTTCAACGTAGTAAGATTTCGTGGAGATTTTGGATACGCGAATTGTGGAGAGTTGGTAGACAACTCTGTCAATTTATTTTATTACCATATATTATTCATCAATCGTTTTCGTTCTTATTTATTTTGGTCAATTTCTGTTGTCTGACATGTTTTTTTGGTTTCGTCGTGTTTAGGTGGTAGGGTTCGTTTTTTTTTATTTGGAGATTAAATCCGCATCATGTCCTGTCATGTAAATCCCATGAATGTCTTCAAGATAGAGCCCAAGTTCGGGTTGAAGTTCTGAGCGTTGAAGTTGAACGTGCCCATGGAAAAGCCAGACTACCGGAGAGGAAATAATAACTCATACATACGTCGATCTATCGGACGATCCATTTACATATGGGTATGATGATCGGCTGATATTTTGACAGTTAGGAGAGGGATAGTAACTTGTGTTCGTTCAGGTGATGTGTTCCTGATGAGAAACGATTAATGTGTAGTTGACTTTCGTACCCCTAGCCTGGTAAATTTATAAACAGAAAAAGTGAATTCATTTTAAGTGAAATTTGGTGCGTTTTTCTTATTTTTTTATTTGCGAGGGTTCAATTACAATTTTTGTTCGTGTTTTTTTTTCGTAGAAATAGTGAAATAAATTGGAAAAAGAAAGGAAAAGGCAAAAAAGATTCCAGACTATCAGGGTAGTTGGAGTATATACAAATAAAAAAATTTTTTTTATACGAAGTGGTGAGTCAAGACTTGGAGTTTTTTTTTGAACTGTGTGTGAAACTTGAAATTTCTTAGGTGAATTCTCGGCGGCCCCAGATAAGCGACCGAGCACTGGGCCGCCGCATCTGTCTTTTTTTTTACTGTGTTTTCTGGAATTCGCACCAGCTTAAGAGTGGCCAGACTGGAGTATCGGCAGTGATCAGATGTCCATAAAAGGGGCAGCGGTGCAAACATTTTTTTGGCAAAAGCCCTGAAGCGCACTCCATTTGGAACACTTACATATAAGTATAGTTGCGACAATAAAACCAGCCACAGTGAGTTCGTATAAAAAGAAAGAAAGGCGATCAAAAACAAGAAAGACCCATAGCGGTATTAAATAAATTAACGAACATCCTATTGGATTTAAGTGTTTGTGTTTGTCCTTCATTTAACATTTAAAAGAATTTTTTTTGTTTTGCAATAGATATAAGAGGCGTTGAAGATTTTCAGTTTTGTTTTCATATAATTTTTTTTGTTAATTATTGTTACTCTGCCGAAGATAAGTGATTTGGATTGTGAGTGGAAAAGTCGTGTTTCCCTCGGGTTCTTTATATTTTTGATAAAGTGGAAAAAAACAAGTTTAATAGAAAGTTTATACCACCTCCAGCGAGCTCCCTGCAGGTAGGGCATTTTTTTTAGCTACCTAATTTGAATCGCCTATAGATGCCAAAAAGGGCACCGTTAAGTGTCAAATAGGGGAACATGTCTCGGACACATTTTTTTTTTATCTCTTACTTTGAGGTTTTTGTTTGATGTTAGTTTTAGTGTTCTAGATTTCTTATTTAAGTTAAATAAAACTTCAATACGCCGGTTTTAACGAAGGTTTAAATGTGTTTTTGTGTTTCGAGAAATCGAAACATGATATTTTGAAGACCATTTTTCAGGGGTGCAGAGGGTAGCTGAATGTCGGTGAAGATGGCGTGATCTGAAGCCGATCATCCACCATCTTGGGGGAATCTAAAAATGGCCGAAGATTCCTATGGTAGGGTGGGTAATGGCCTCACTGCAACAACATCCGCAGTGCCCTTGGTGTGTCGATAGTCCGTCCGTCTCTTTCTAGTCTGAAATTTTCCTGTGTTGTTTACCTGGCCTGATTTATGTATTTGTTTGCAGGCGAGGTTAAGTTTCGGGGGGCAAGATCCCCCCCGTCCGACGAGCTGATGCCGTGCACCGCAAGCAGGCCGCGTCCTCCGAAACTTAGCATTCCTACCCTTTTCTAACCTATTCCTTTTCCAGTTTCCTAACCTTTCCTTTTTCCTACCTAACCCCAATACCGACACTCCTCCGCTCCTCTTGCCACGCAACAAATTGGTTTTTTTTTTTTTTTTTTTTTTTTTTTTTTTTTTTTTTTTTTTTATGTCTCTCAGAAACGAGAGGAGAATGTAAGACTCTTTGCCGAACAGATGAGTTCAAATTCTGTGTAGCCGATCTAGTAATTCTAGTCTTTTCTATTTCAGAATCCCTTATTAGCCGACTGATGCGTTCTTCTTCCTCTTTGTTGGAGTACGTAATTTTTTTAAATATTTAATGTTTTCGGATTCAACCAAAAAAAAAACGAAAGTTAACGACAGCAAGTGCAAAAACAACAAGCGAAAATGGTGAGTCAAAATAACTTTTTCTTCTAGAAAATGTATGCAAAAACAACAAAAAAATGTATAACTAAACGAAAAGTATGTAAATCTGTCCAAAAGCAGATGTTGTAACAAAAAACCTAGCTATTATAAACAAAATTTATTAAATTTTACCAAAAAAAATTTCAAAAACTAAAAAGAATTATCAAAATTAAACTAACGAAAATTACTTTGGAAAACTTTAGCTGAAAATCTGTTCAAATTGAACCAAAAACAAATAATTGTAAAAAAAATACTAAACCAAAAAAGAATAAATAAATAAATAACAAAAAAATTGTAAACTTTATCAAAAACGAACAAAATATTGAAATAAATAAGAAAACGAAATATTGAAATCGACAAAAAAAATAAATAACGAAAAAAATTAAGAACTATCAAAAAAACCTTATTGTAACAAAAAAAACTAAATAAATTTAAAAAAAAACTATCTAAACCTAAACTTAAACCAAAATTGAAAAACCTAAACCAAAAAACTTTCAAAAAACTTAACTGAACAAAAAGAATAAATAATCTAAGACCTATTGAATATAAAAAAAATATGTATTACAAAAAAACTAGAAGCAAAAAAAAACAAATATCAAGAAAACTTTATTCGAAAAATCTAAAGTACTTTTTCTTTAAGAAAAAGAACCTAAACTTAACAAACTAAATATTTTCTTACGTAAATTAATCCTAAACTTAGAATTTTTTTCTCAAAAAGAACTAAATTTAGAAACAAAATTAAATAAGTAAATAAATCTGACAAAAACTATGTACCTAAAATATGTAAATGTAACAAAAACAAAAGTAAACTATCTAAATTGATCTAAACCAAGCCTATAAAAATCAAAAAAAAACTATAAACTGAAAACTATTACTAAAAACTATCACTAATGTTGAAAAAAAAACTCTTTGCTTTTTGTAAATTTTAAATGTCCAAAAACTTAACTTAATTTCAAAAAAACGAATAAACTAAATAGGTAATCGAAAACTTGTAATTTTCTTTAAACTTCAATATAAGTTTCTTTCAATAAAACTATATTTTGAAACAATAACTGGTTGTTCTATTAAGAAAACGAAAAAAATTTAATAAATTTGGTTGCAACAAAAAAAGACTTAGAAAAAGTAATTACGTAAGTAAACGCAAACAGAAACGAGTTCAAACAAAACAACAATGTATAATAAATATTTGAAAATCTTTTGGATAAATTCAAAATTCACTAATTTTAAAATTTACGTCAATGAAATTTAACTTTTCTTTTCAAAAATGACGATTTAAAAAAAAATTGTATAGATGTATAGGTTTGTTTCATAGACATTCGGGGCGCTTCAGGTAGCTTCTACGGTGGTTTCTTAGCGACATGGCATGATCCTACTAACGATATCACTAAAAGAAACAAGACATCAGACAGACGAACAAACTCCCCTGATGTGACGATAATAAAACTGGAAAACTACTAGAGACACTAACAAATTACATTACAAAGCTTTCCCTTACCGTTCCCGCAATCCTAGACTGTCTTAAGGACCTTGCTAGAAGACATGAAACGGTGAGTTAAAACTTACAAAAATTTGGAACGATGATGTTGGACTAAACGTCACGCACAATCAATCGTCCAAGTAGAAAATGACAAGACTATAGGATCTGAAAATTGAAAATTAGAAATAGAAAAGTAAAGAAAAGTATGGATAGGAATAAGGAAAAACGATACGAAAATACGCTATCTGTAGTTACTGCAAGTTTCCGCAAAATAACGTCGCAATACACCTAAGTTCGTCTGAGACCTTCTTGGTGCAGACATACGCATCTTGCAGAAGCTCAAGTAACCCCAGATAAACGCAAAACAAACACTAACCGCAGTCACTCTGAATTTTCAAACACTCGTCGCAATTTATCTAGGTTCGTCTAAGACCTTCCTGATAAAGACATACGAGGTTTAAAAATCCAAAGTAAGTTTGGTTGAAGACTTCACAACATAAACGAACTGAAACTAAGACTACAAAAACTATTTTGTCCTAAAAACGTTCCAACTAGGTTGGAGAACCGTTTTGGCCCCACGTTGGGCGCCAATTTGTTGCGAGGCAAGAGGAGCGGAGGAGTGTCGGTATTGGGGTTAGGTAGGAAAAAGGAAAGGTTAGGAAACTGGAATAGGAATAGGTTAGAAAAGGGTAGGAATGTTAAGTTTCGGAGGACGCGGCCTGCTTGCTGTGCACGGCGTTAGCTCGTCGGACGCGGGAATCGGTGCCGTATTGTTCCAACGGGACGAGGAAGGTGAGGAACTCCCCATTGCATACTTCTCCCAAAAGTTTAATAAAAGCCAGAGGAACTACAGCGTCACCGAGAAGGAGTGTATGGCCGCGGTGATGGCTGTGAAGAAATTCAGGCCGTATGTCGAGGGTATGGACTTCACCGTCATTACAGACCATTCCAGCCTTCAATGGCTGATGAGTATGAAGGACCTGAGTGGTAAACTCGCGAGGTGGAGTTTGTCGTTGCAGTCCTATGCCTTCGACATACAGCACCGCAAAGGCAGCCAGAATGTAGTTCCGGATACTCTTTCTCGGGTACATGTAGATTCTCTGGACATTGCAGATGTTGCCCCGTTGATTGACTTAGAGTCAGCGGAATTCTTATCCGACGAATATTTGGACCTAATCGAAACGGTAATAGAACGTAAAGACGAGCTTCCGGATTTAAAATATGAAGACCGATACGTATATAAAAAAGCTTTTAAAAAGTTAGGCGAAGAGGATATGTTAGAGCATTCGTGGCTTCTTTGGGTTCCATCAGGTCTCACAGAACAGATTATTAGTAGGGCTCATGATCCCCCTACGGCCGCTCACGGTGGAATAGCGAAAACCTTAAACCGAATTAAGCAATACTTTTATTGGCCTAATATGACTGTGCATGTTCGTGAATATGTTTCTAATTGTAGTGTGTGTAAACAGTGTAAGGCGTCTAATCAAGTATCTCGTCCCCCTATCGTAACGTCTTATTGTAGTAATCGTCCATTTGAGAAAATATACATTGACTTTTTAGGACCCTATCCGAGGTCAAAATCAGGAAATGTATATGTTTTTGTTGTTTTAGATCATTTATCGAAATTTGTTTTATTAAAATCGTTAAAAAATGCGAATACGTCTAGCGTGATTAAGTATTTGCGAGAAATTTTTAATATGTTCGGAGTTCCAAATATTATCCATTCTGATAATGGAAAACAATTCGTGGCTAGAGAATTCCAAAATTTCATTACAAAGTATGGCATAAGGCATTTCAAAACTGCCAATTATGCGCCGCAGTCGAACGCGTCGGAAAGGGTTAATCGTTCGTTGTTAGCTGCTATCCGATCATACCTTAAAAATGACCAACGTGAGTGGGATACCCACCTTGATGACATAGCGTGTGCTTTGAGGAGTGCTGTTCATAGTTCTACCGGTGTATCTCCATATTATGCCTTATTCGGGACTAATATGATGATGCACGGCAGCAGCTATGAACTGGCAAAAAAGTTGAACGCGATAGACGACAACGAGTTGCTAACTCTTCCCCGACAAAGTCGACTGCAGTGTATCCGAAACCAAATCCGCGAAAATATTTTGAAGGCCAACGATAAATCGGCGAAAATCTATAATATCCGAACCAAAAAAGTTCATTATTTACCCGGTCAAGAGGTATATCGGAGAAATTTCACGTTAAGTGACTCCTCAAAATACCTTTCCGCAAAACTTTCACCAAAATATATTAAATGTCGCGTAATAAAACAAATCGGTAACCAAATGTACGAATTAGAAAACTTAAATGGAAAACGAATCGGAATATTTCACGCGAAAGATCTAAAACAATGAATTAATTAGAAGTATCTAAAATTAAATTTCACTGAATATTCTATTAACTCGCACGTAATATCGAAATTTATTCTTCATGTTCTTTGTCTTTAGTCCTTGAATATGTGTTATTTATTTATTTTCACCTAGTACCTGATAGTTTGTAATTGGTTTTATTCACTTTCATACATATTTCGTATAAATTGCACTATATCTTCAAAATTCTTCAAAAAGAATTGTATTTTAATTTTTTCGCGATGTACCTGACGTTTGATACAATCAAACAACAAATTTCTTTTAGTTTTATTAATTGACTGCGTTAGCTTTTTATTCTTTTTGATTTTACCTATCAATACTTAAATTATTTTATTGAACTGTGATAATTTACTAACCCAAACATCTGTGATTACTAAGTATAAGTTACTAACCTATAACTCTGTGATATTTTAATAATTTTATTTCTTAAAAGACTGATAACTTACTAACTAATTAAATTATTAGTAGGTACCAACTGTGATATTTACATTTTTAGCTTAAATTATTTATAAATAACTGTGATATTAATTTAATTAGCTTAGGTATAGTCAACTGTGATCTTAGTTTAGTATATTTATTCTTTTTTTATTTAACTTATTTTTGCATGTTTGCATGTTAGTATTAATATATATTCTATCTAATATCTAGTTTTTAACATCCGGCCTTAATAAAAGCTCACCCATATAGAATTAAAGCTGACCTAGAAGCTACTAGGGCGGTGCAATAGGTTCCAGCGGCGATCGTGATGCTTTCAATTTAATCCTGGGTTCGTTGACCTTTATGTTTATACGTAGACAATCTAGAATTTTAGAGACAAATTATTAAAGAACAAACTTTACATAAGCGGTACTAACCTGTACGGATGAGTCGTCGCGTCGGTAGTTTGATTAAAATATAGTTGGGGCAGCTTCCTATTTTAACCCGGCTTATATCGTGGGTTGCTCCCCACCGTTGAAATTAGCATTCATAGCCTCTTGAAAAATCTGAAGAAGACTATCATTAGTACAGAAGTTAGGAAAAAACTATATATATAGACATACCTTTTGCAATTGTGGCTTTGGTTCTGTTGGGTCCGTTAGTGATGTTGTTAGCTTGGCGTCGGTTTACTTCTTGCTGGGTACACTTCTTCGGCGACCGTAGTTTATTATTTTTGCTTGTTATTCGGAATGTATCCGAATAATCAGCAAATTTTGTTGCGGGCGCCTGATTAGAATTTTAGTAGTCCACCGTCGAGGCCAAATATGCTAATGATAGATAGTAACCTAGGAAGTAGAAAAGAAAAAGAAAATATGTTAAACACTGGGAAAAAAATGTAAGCAAACTACTTACCCTTATTGTAGGCTAGTGGTGGCTAAATCCATCGAGTAGAGGGCATCTGCAAAAAGAGAAATGTAAATGTCAATTTTTAAAATCATTTAAACAGTAAATTTGCGTATAATAACAACCAAAGAAAAGAAAAAAAGTTTTTGGCACTTACCAAATGAGACGTCCGCCATGGTGTTTGCTGATATTTGTTGTTTACAAATAAAGTCTCTTGATGTTGTTGTTGTTTGAGTCCATCTTCGTGTACTTACCAAAATTTTTATATAAGAGACGGCAAACTTCGGAGTTGGGCGCGTTCAACGTAGTAAGATTTCGTGGAGATTTTGGATACGCGAATTGTGGAGAGTTGGTAGACAACTCTGTCAATTTATTTTATTACCATATATTATTCATCAATCGTTTTCGTTCTTATTTATTTTGGTCAATTTCTGTTGTCTGACATGTTTTTTTGGTTTCGTCGTGTTTAGGTGGTAGGGTTCGTTTTTTTTTATTTGGAGATTAAATCCGCATCATGTCCTGTCATGTAAATCCCATGAATGTCTTCAAGATAGAGCCCAAGTTCGGGTTGAAGTTCTGAGCGTTGAAGTTGAACGTGCCCATGGAAAAGCCAGACTACCGGAGAGGAAATAATAACTCATACATACGTCGATCTATCGGACGATCCATTTACATATGGGTATGATGATCGGCTGATATTTTGACAGTTAGGAGAGGGATAGTAACTTGTGTTCGTTCAGGTGATGTGTTCCTGATGAGAAACGATTAATGTGTAGTTGACTTTCGTACCCCTAGCCTGGTAAATTTATAAACAGAAAAAGTGAATTCATTTTAAGTGAAATTTGGTGCGTTTTTCTTATTTTTTTATTTGCGAGGGTTCAATTACAATTTTTGTTCGTGTTTTTTTTTCGTAGAAATAGTGAAATAAATTGGAAAAAGAAAGGAAAAGGCAAAAAAGATTCCAGACTATCAGGGTAGTTGGAGTATATACAAATAAAAAAATTTTTTTTATACGAAGTGGTGAGTCAAGACTTGGAGTTTTTTTTTGAACTGTGTGTGAAACTTGAAATTTCTTAGGTGAATTCTCGGCGGCCCCAGATAAGCGACCGAGCACTGGGCCGCCGCATCTGTCTTTTTTTTTACTGTGTTTTCTGGAATTCGCACCAGCTTAAGAGTGGCCAGACTGGAGTATCGGCAGTGATCAGATGTCCATAAAAGGGGCAGCGGTGCAAACATTTTTTTGGCAAAAGCCCTGAAGCGCACTCCATTTGGAACACTTACATATAAGTATAGTTGCGACAATAAAACCAGCCACAGTGAGTTCGTATAAAAAGAAAGAAAGGCGATCAAAAACAAGAAAGACCCATAGCGGTATTAAATAAATTAACGAACATCCTATTGGATTTAAGTGTTTGTGTTTGTCCTTCATTTAACATTTAAAAGAATTTTTTTTGTTTTGCAATAGATATAAGAGGCGTTGAAGATTTTCAGTTTTGTTTTCATATAATTTTTTTTGTTAATTATTGTTACTCTGCCGAAGATAAGTGATTTGGATTGTGAGTGGAAAAGTCGTGTTTCCCTCGGGTTCTTTATATTTTTGATAAAGTGGAAAAAAACAAGTTTAATAGAAAGTTTATACCACCTCCAGCGAGCTCCCTGCAGGTAGGGCATTTTTTTTAGCTACCTAATTTGAATCGCCTATAGATGCCAAAAAGGGCACCGTTAAGTGTCAAATAGGGGAACATGTCTCGGACACATTTTTTTTTTATCTCTTACTTTGAGGTTTTTGTTTGATGTTAGTTTTAGTGTTCTAGATTTCTTATTTAAGTTAAATAAAACTTCAATACGCCGGTTTTAACGAAGGTTTAAATGTGTTTTTGTGTTTCGAGAAATCGAAACATGATATTTTGAAGACCATTTTTCAGGGGTGCAGAGGGTAGCTGAATGTCGGTGAAGATGGCGTGATCTGAAGCCGATCATCCACCATCTTGGGGGAATCTAAAAATGGCCGAAGATTCCTATGGTAGGGTGGGTAATGGCCTCACTGCAACAACATCCGCAGTGCCCTTGGTGTGTCGATAGTCCGTCCGTCTCTTTCTAGTCTGAAATTTTCCTGTGTTGTTTACCTGGCCTGATTTATGTATTTGTTTGCAGGCGAGGTTAAGTTTCGGGGGGCAAGATCCCCCCCGTCCGACGAGCTGATGCCGTGCACCGCAAGCAGGCCGCGTCCTCCGAAACTTAGCATTCCTACCCTTTTCTAACCTATTCCTTTTCCAGTTTCCTAACCTTTCCTTTTTCCTACCTAACCCCAATACCGACACTCCTCCGCTCCTCTTGCCACGCAACAGTTTTTAAAAAAGGAATGTTAAAATTATGTACCTAATTGTTGTCGTGTTTTTATTTATTGCGCTATTAGGTGCGCTTTATTATCTACGGATCTACCTGGATCCGGATCTGGATTAATTTTTAACATGTATTACAAAAACAATTTGGGATCCTGTTCTCTATCTGGATCTATTTTAAAGATCCAGAAATTAGTTCTTTTTTTGCCGAGTAGATGGCTTTTTATGGTAAGGTAGTCTAAACTGCAATGTAAAGAAAAAAGGCAAGAAACATTTGAAAATCAACAAATATAAGGAAAAGAGAGATGAGCATACAATACTTCTGTCACTATGATCCGTAATGTTTTATTTTCAAGGGATGTGGATCTTTGGCGATAATAGCCGCATTTTGTTATCGCCAAAGATCCATAATAGATTAACCCTCGAAAATAAAACGATACGGATCATAGTGACAGTAGTGTTGTATGTTCATTTTCCTCTTATTTATGATTGTTGATTTTCAAATGAGTCTTGTCTTTTTTCTTTACACTGTAGTTTACACTACCTTACCATAAAAAGTGCTCGCCAGAAAAAGAACTAATTTCTGGATCTTTAAAATAGATCCAGATAGAGAACAGGATCCCAAATTGTTTTTGTAATACATGTTAAAAAATAATCCAGATCCGGATCCACATAGATCCGTAGATAATAAAACGCACCTAATAAAACGCGGCTATTATTAAGTCTTAAATGATATATTTAACATATATATGTATATACCTAAATACCTCCATATATTTATTTTTTTTTATTGTAAAGAAATTGTTATAAATATGCAAATAGTTATTATCTTTTGTAATAATGCAATCAGCAGATCTTGATGATATACAAAGTTTATTAAAATTAAATCGATTTGTTTGTTATCAATGTGGCTAACGTTTGTTGACAATGTCATTGAAGAGCATTCAAACGATCAGCAGCATTCATCGAACATTCTTTGTTTGTTTAATAAAAAGAACCTTTATATTTATGTCAATGCAGAATTGTACTGTAAACCGATTTTATTTATAATTTTAAAACACATAGAAGTATTAGCTAAACTAGTCGCAAGAATTCGATTAAGATGATAAGGAAAAAGTAACAGATTATTACTTTTTAATTGCAGGTCTCTTATAGTCTCATAGATTTTTTTAAAAATAGGTTGTTTGCTTAGGTGAAAGTATCCTCGATTTCCATGAAGTATACGAATGCCATTTGTTATGTTACAAACATTGACATACATACAATGATCTGGTCGATAATTAAAAATACAAGGAAATATATACAGCTTATCTAAAATTTAAAACAAGAAAATAAAAAAAAAATATATCAAACAATAATTATATTTCAATATACCGGGATGATAGAAAAATAAAATATTTATTAAATCCTGGTCTCCCCATGTTATCTGAGATTTATACTTCTTATAGAGAGGTAAAATTTCATTTTCCCAGCCGAATAGCCTCATCCTAGTTAGATTCATAAGCATCACTCCCGAGTTAACGCCTAGAGTACCATAAAAAGGATGACGAGCAAATCTATTGTACCAGCCAATTTGTGTGTCTTCATGCTCCGGTGATAGCCCTGCTAATTGCGAAGCATTAAAGTTATTGAAATGGGACCAAGTGTCGACAGCCGGAGATAGAAATACGATATCAGTATCGACGTATAAAGTGGCATCAGTGTTACGAAGCAGAGACTTTGTTAAAATACAGTAAAAATAAATTTCTATTAGATACCGTAAATAATTACAACATACCGGCAAGAATAATCTTTGAGCTGCACACGGTTTAAATAAATTTCGCCAATCTTTTTCTCCTGACTTAGGAAATTGTATAGAGTACAATAAAAATGAGAACTGATAGGGAAAGCTGCTTTGCCACTTCCCCAATTGATCCTCAAACTTATGCTTTAAATTATCTTCGGTAAAGATGTTGAAATTTAAAAATGTTTTTACAGTGTTATAAATAAGGGCTGATTTGATCATTGTTAAAGTTTCTTCCAGTTTTGAACCACAAGCTACAACAGTTATTGATACCTCGATTCTAGATCTGAGAGCATAGTCCGAATTCTTAAGATATGGAATTTTTTGGAATTCTATTTCAGTTTTCCTGCATATTATTAAATATATAATAACAAGAACTACGAGTATTGCCGTCAAATACAAGAAAAACATCTTTCTTAATCGGGTCATTAGAACAAATATAGTAAACAATATCAGTATTAAAGAACATTACAATTGATGCAGATGCATTTTTATGTTTTTCTTAAAAGTGTTTGAAACTTTCTTTCACGATATATTTGTTAAGTTTGGCTGATAGCCAAAGATACTTCATTCTAAAGTAAGAAACCTCGGCTGTCATTGTCATTCGGTGTTAAGGCCCATTTAGACTTTCGTTCTTCATTCGCTCTACGTTATTCGTTCTTCTCTCGACAACGAACAAGAACAACGAATACGCATTTGCATTAATTCGGTTTTGTCATTGTATTGTTGTGAACAGAGCTTTATACTACTACAGCGCCATCTGTTGGAAAACTGCATATCTAATTTATGGAAGAAACAAAAAGCTCTTTTCCAATGTCAAATGTATTTCCCCTTATTCCAAACATCTAGAACATTCCAAGACAAGAACTTTCGAGAACAACTAATTTGAGTATATAAGGGAGTGTTCACGGTGAGCGAGGAACAGTTGATTTTTGATTACGGAAGTGTGCAAAACTCTGCTTATTGGATTGTGTAAATCAAGTGTGATTTTAATTTGAATAAAGTATTAGAGTTGATTATAAGTTGAGATTTATTGTTGTGATTTCGAAAGTAAAAATAAAGAAGAAGTATTAGAAAGAGTGATAAGTTTTATTTAACGAACCTAGTAAAAATATTACATTGGTGTCAGAAAAGTGGAATAAAACTTATTGTGCAGTGAAGTGTGCGGAAAAAAAAAATAATAAAAAAAAAATGAGCAAGTTATTGAAAGAGCTCAACTGTAATGAGCTGAAAAGTGAATTAGACAAGCGAGAACTTTCTAGAGCAGGATCGAAAAATGAGCTTGTTCTGCGTTTGGCCGAATATTTGAAACAACAAAATGAAGACCCGGACATTTTCGTCTTTGAAGCTGACGCTGAGGAAGCAGACGTAAGTAAAAATGTAGATGTTTCAAATATGATTAGTCTTCTGCTTCAACAACAAAAGAATGTTCTCGAACGTCTCGAAGAGCAACGAAATGAACAAAAGAAAGAACAAAAGAATGTTCTCGAACGTCTCGAAGAACAACGAAATGAACAGAAAAATGAACAAAAGAATATTCTCGAACGCCTTGATAAACAGCATAGCGAACAAAAAGACCTTCTCGAAGAGCAGAGAAACATGCTAGAAGGCAAGCTTGTTAACATCGAGAATAATGTATCTGCACTTGATGGACGTGTTTCATTGCTGGAGAATCAAGCCGACAACAAAATGGAGACGTTTTCAAAAGTGTTAGATGAACGTGTTTCATTGCTAGTCGACAACAAAATGGAGACGTTTTCAAAAGAGCTAGACCGTGTTCGAAACATAAAGATTCGGGAAAGTTCTGGGGAAACTTTGAAAAAAAAAGAGATGCAACCTCCAACCTTTGATGGACAAACTTCTTGGTCTATATACAAGAAGCAATTCGATGCAGCTTCTACAGCAAATGGCTGGGATGAGGCTGACAAGTGTTTAGCTCTAACCCTTGCTCTTAGAGGCGCAGCTGCTGAGTTATTGCTAACCATACCAGCAGATAAGAGCGGCGACTTTAATTACTTGGTTGAGGCTATAGACAAACGCTTTGGTAATAGCCATATGAAAGAAGTCTTCAAAGTACGACTCTATTCCAGAGTTCAGAAGAGGGGCGAAACTCTACAACAGCTACAAGCGGACATTGAAAGGCTTGTTCATCTTGCATATCCAGATGTAGGAGAAGAAATCCGTAACCAGTTTGCAGTTGAGGCATTTGTTCGCGCCATTTCCGACATACATCTTCAAAGGGCCGTGCGAACTGCTGGAAAACAAACGCTTTCTGAAACATTAGCGTTTGCCTTGACAATTGAAGCAGCAGAGCAAGCTTCTCACGGAGTACATCGACTTAGAGAAGCCATCGTCGAAGAATGCTCATGCCGAAGAACTGATGTCCAAAGGAATCAACGAAACGGACTTGCAAAGTGCTGGAATTGCAACAAGACTGGACATTTACAGCGTCAATGTCGATTACCACCAAGAAGAGCTTGTCAACATTGTGGACACGGAGTTTCAAACTCAGAACAAGGTAACAAGAACACCAGTGTTACTTCCCGAACAAGTTTTCCATCAGAGAAACGAGTAAGAACCAACTTCGAGGAGCAGAAGCTGGTTTCTGGTACTGATGGCCCCAGAAACACCATCCAGGTTTCTCAGACCAAACGAAACAATAAAAGTCTGACTGTCGAGGCAACGTCAAATGGCAACAAACGCATGGTCGCCATCAACACTCTGCGAATAAGGGCTGACCCCATTTGTGGATGGAGCAATGAAGAAATAAGATCTGCTCAACAAGAAGACCCCGACATTGAACCTCTTCTCGCATGGAAGGAACATGAAGAAAAACCCGCATGGAATGACATTTCCGATAGGAGTCCAGTTTTAAAGGCCTATTGGGCACAATGGGACTCACTTCATGTGCAAGAAGGTGTTCTTCGGCGAAAATGGGAGTCCGCTAATGGTAAATCTTATGTGATGCAGCTTGTGTTACCTCAATCAAAAATCAAAGAGGTTCTTCGAGAGATGCATAATGGACCTTCAGGAGGCCATTTGGGAGTCAATAAGACTTTAGAAAAGGTGAGGCAACGATTCTACTGGTTGCATGCAAGAGACGACGTTAAAAAGTGGTGCCGAAATTGTGACGCTTGTGCTGCAACCAAAGGACCTGGTAGAAAACTGCAAGGAAAAATGATGCAATATAATGTCGGCTCACCGTTTGAAAGGATTGCTGTTGATGTAGCTGGCCCATTTCCGGAAACGAATGATGGAAACAAATACATTCTGGTGGTAATGGATTACTTCAGCAAATGGCCTGAGGCATACGCTATCCCGAACCAAGAAGCCAAGACCGTGGCTGACCAGATTGTGTCTAACTGGGTAAGCAGGTTCGGTGTGCCTATGGAGCTCCATTCTGACCAAGGAAGGAACTTTGAGTCAAACATATTCCAAGAGGTGTGCGCGTTCCTTGGCATTAAGAAAACGAGAACCACACCACTTCACCCCCAATCTGATGGAATGGTCGAGAGATTCAACAGGACCTTAAAAGAGCACCTCACTAAAGTCGTAGGCGACTATCAAAGAAACTGGGATAGGCACATACCACTATTTTTGATGGCCTACCGAAGTGCAATACACAGCTCAACAGGACAAACGCCATCTGAAATCCTGTTCGGAAGAAGCATACGGCTGCCTAGTGAGATAAGGTTTGGACACCCATCAGAAGAGTCTCAGGAAATTGGGGATTACGTGAGTGACCTAAAAGAGAGGCTAAACGACATCCACGAAAGGACCAGGACTAGAATGAGCGCTTACAGCGATCGAATGAAGACAAGGTACGACACAAGAGCAAACACGACAGGATTCCAAGTAGGAGATCGTGTATGGCTGTATAATCCACACCGTCAAAAGGGATTGTCGCCGAAACTTCAACAAAACTGGGAAGGCCCTTATACTGTCGTCACGAAAATCAATGATGTCGTTTACCGAATTCAAAGAGGGTTACGAGGAAAGTTCAAAGTTGTGCATAGCGATCGACTGCACCGATACAGTGGTGAATCTGGAGATAGAATTGTTCGGGACGAACAATCTTAAGAAGGGGGCAATGTTGTGAACAGAGCTTTATACTACTACAGCGCCATCTGTTGGAAAACTGCATATCTAATTTATGGAAGAAACAAAAAGCTCTTTTCCAATGTCAAATGTATTTCCCCTTATTCCAAACATCTAGAACATTCCAAGACAAGAACTTTCGAGAACAACTAATTTGAGTATATAAGGGAGTGTTCACGGTGAGCGAGGAACAGTTGATTTTTGATTACGGAAGTGTGCAAAACTCTGCTTATTGGATTGTGTAAATCAAGTGTGATTTTAATTTGAATAAAGTATTAGAGTTGATTATAAGTTGAGATTTATTGTTGTGATTTCGAAAGTAAAAATAAAGAAGAAGTATTAGAAAGAGTGATAAGTTTTATTTAACGAACCTAGTAAAAATATTACAGTATATATAAACTATAGTACTCTCATGAAGAGGAACGAACGACGCGGCACCATACGAGCGTATTCCATAACTTTTTACGTAGAGTTGTGGAGAGTGAGGACAGACGATAATCAGGAAGGGGTGATAATATTTTCGGTAAAAGCAAACCGAAGGTGCAGAACAAAGCGACAACAAGAAAGCTATTTTTTGTTTTGTTTTTATTCATTTTCTATACAAATAAGTATGATGTGGCATTTTTTGCTTCACGCATAGAGAAAAACTGTATATTGTTGGAATGAAGGGTTTTATTTTTTTCGTTCGCTGTGTTGTATCTATGTATGTTGGAGCAAATAAATACATATATGTATGTAGGTACGAGTAGAGGATTTTAATTCAAATACACGATTACCACTCAGAACAATTTTTTTGTATAGGTAGTTAGGTAATTATTTTTGTAAGCAGATTTTTAAAATGCAGAATTTCGAGAATTAGAGTATTAGAGTTCTGAAATAGGTACAGAAAAATTATATTGAAAGCTAAAATTTTGAAGAGTAGAATTTTGGAATGCAGATTTTTGGGAAATTAAATTTTGAAATGCATAAAACTTAATAAGTAAAATTTTGAACAACAGAAGCTTGAAAAAGGAATTTTGAAATGCAGAAAGCTTAGCACCTAAGTAAAATTTTAAAAAGCAAAACTTTGAAATTCAGAAATTTAGAAAATAAAATTTTGAAATGCAGAATTTTAGGAAATAAAATTTTGAAATGCAATATTTTGGAAAATATAATTTTGAAAAATGTACTTTGAGCAGTAGAATTCTGAAATACAGAAAACTTAATAAGTAAAATTTGAAAAGCAGAGTTTTGAAAAAGAAATTTTGAGAAGTAAAATTTTGAAATGCCATATTTTGGGAAATTTTAATATGCACAAAACTTAGTAAGTAAAATTTGGAAATGCAGAATTTTGAGAAGTAGAATTTTGAAATGCACAATTTTGAGAAGCAGAGTTTCAAAATGCAGAATTTTGAAAACTTTAATTTTGACAACTTTAATATTGAAAACTAAAATTTTATCAATTAGAATCTTGAAATTCAAAATTTTGAGAAGTAGAATTTTGAAATGTAAAATAACAAAAAAAAAATCATGTGATACATCACTCCCTACATCACGAGTATGCAATTTTTAACTCGCTAAGATGCCTAGTTTAGCCAGAAATCACATTTGAAAAAGTCAACTTTGGGGGGTCTACGGAGCTCCATTTAGTCGCAAATCGCATTTAAAGATAAACATTTGTTTTTCGTTACATGCGATACGTGGATTGAAAGGTGGCACTCCCTAGACCACGAATATGCAATTTTTAACTCGCTGAGATGCCTAGTTTAGCCAGAAATCATATTTAAAAGTATATTGGGTGGCCCGCTCTGCAGGACTTAAGAATTTTAAGTCCCTTTTTCGGGGACACACCCTTTCACGCGACTCCATCGATCCGCTTAGGGTATGTTAAGTCACCTCGCAGGCGCCAATGTAAACAATGTATGAAAAATCAAAATTTCTTCAATTTTTAAAATAAATATTTCAAAACTCAATATTTCGAAAACCCCATGCTAGATTTATTTTAAACTTGATAAATAAAAGTTTATCAATATAATCTACAAGATGTGAGAAAAAAAATTATTTTACCTAAAAATAAAGGTACCATCCATACAAATGTAAAAAAAAATTAAAAATGGTTTTAAAAATCGTATTTTTCTCGAAAACGGCGCGCCTGGAATTTTGATAAATTTTTTTTTTGTATGATCTTTAATTTAATAAAACAAATTTTGAAATTAAGATATTACAGCTTGTTCCTACCATAGAACCATTTTTCCAAATTTTGACATTTGACAATTTTCTCATTATGGAAATTTTTTATATAGATGCTTCCAAAAAGTTTAGAAACATTGCGTCTCAAAGCTTTGAAAAATTTTTTTTTTTTAATTTTTGGAAAGAAGTAATTTTTTTTCTTAGAAAATTCGATATCTCAAAACGGCTCAATATTTTATTTCGAAACCTAATTTCCATTCGTACAATAATAAAAACTTAAGGTTGGTGTACCAAATGTTTTTTTATTTTATTTTCACTTACAAAATTATGTACATAATTGCAAGTTTTGTATGTGGAAAAAATTTAACGCTAGATTTTGATCAAAGTTGACTTTACGATGATAGACAAAACGGAAAAACATTTTTTTATCTAAAAATTTTTTTTTGAAAAATCAATGTCTTAAAAAAGTTTGAGCGATTAATTTTTGAAAATATTTCTTAGAATCTTTATTTTTAAATACTTAAAATTAATATCCCAAATTTTTTTCTAGAACAATTTTAAAGAAATTTCTTATATTTAAAATTAGTTTAATAATAAAAGGTTTTTAAAACTTTGTTTGCATAAAATCGTACTTTTTATATTTATATTAACAAAATACAAAAAAAAACAAAATTTTTATTTTAATGAATTAATAATTTCCAAATTTGATGAAAATTCGTAAACAAACATTAAAAGAAATATTTGTTTGTTCAAAATTCGCAGGGCAAATATCTTATTTTTTTTACAAAATATATGGATAAAAACTATTTTTTATAAAAAAAATGTTTATTTTTATTTTCAAAGTTTTTCATGTGGGGTGTATCAATAATTTTTTTAAATTGACACCAAATTTCTTTTTTTTTTTTAATTTTTCTAAAATTGCTTATGAGCAATCTGTATATGCATACAAAATATTTTTTCCAAAAAAGGTATCTGATTTTTTTAAAATACCTATTATGTCAATAATAATTTTATTGTATTTATTTTAATTTTTTTTTAATTAATTTAAGTTTTCTGAAATTATTTTTTTCTCGAAAAACTTATTTAATTTTTTTCACAATTGCTTTATGTGAATATTTATACATTTTTGAAATTGCTTATACACACATAAAAAGTATTAAAAATTTTCTATATTTCTTGCAAACAAAGTTTAAATGAATAAATTTTAAGAACTGGTCTATATACCTATATCAAATTTCTTTTTTTTATTTTTAATTATATAAATATCTATCAACGCATAAAAATATTTTTTTTTGTAGATAATCAAAATTATTTTCTACCATACCATATTTTATATAGGTATGTACATATGTAAAAGCTATTTTCTTTAATACAAATAAAGGTATATGTTTGGCTGATTAGCCTTTATTGTATTTATAAAATTTACTTTAAAATTAAAATAATAAAAATGAAATAAAATGAAATGAAAAAAAAGAAACACACTATTTACACTTTGATTTGCCTTTTATTAATAATGTCGTTGACGTTGATGATTTGACTTTGACGTATAATCAGATTTATGACATTTTAAATTTCTTAAAGTAACATTTACATGTGCTGCTTTCATGTCCATTTCTTATTTATTGCCTTCAATTGCATTGATGATTGCTTTCAACATTCTCCCCGGGCGAAAGACAATTGGTGGATTGTTAAGTCCCTTTAAGTGCTGCGCTGTGTAGAAACCGCTGGTTATAGATTTTTGTCTTCTTCAACATGAAAAGAAACAACTTTAGTATGAATTCTCAAAATTAATCAATTAAAAAAAAAATTAAATTTGTATCAAGTTGCAAAGTGGTGAATCGATAACTTGGATTTGATCGATATCCTGAATCTTCGTAAATTGCCCATGTACATCTTATTCGTTGTTTCTATTGATAATATCGAGTAAGCACGAAGAAGGAGGCAAACAACAACAAATTGCTTGGTTGCGTTTTATGAATGGAAAATTCCATCGATTACGCTGTTGGTTTTGTGCTAAGTGTAAGTTGTATTTTTGATAGTGTTTGGTTTTTTTTATTTTTTTTTTTTTGTTTTTGTGATGTAATTTATGTAAAAAGTGTTTAAATTAAGAAAAGGAGTCCATTTTTCAGCAGAGGATCCAGGTAAATTTGATTTATAGAAAATTTAGAGTAATTTGATTTTTATTATTATTTGAAAATAATTTATATTCGAGTGTAAGTCCATCGAAGTCTGACTAAGGGCTGATTTCACCAGTCAGTTTTAATTTGATTGTATAAAAGTTGATTGTTTTGTTTTTTAAGATTTCGAAATTTATTTATTTATATTAGATAGACATTTTAGTTAAATTTTTTTTTTCGATTCCAATGATGAAAATTAGATTGAAATTAATATTGTTGATGAATGTATGTATGTGTTAAAAATGTGGATTTAAATGTGTATATTTACTTTTTACTGCATTTCGCGATTTCAAGTGTTATATGTACTCGTATGTTTTCATGTGAAAATGTTATTAATCATATATTTGAATTTTATTTGTGAAATAAGTAAATAAAGTTGTGGTCATATGAAACAAGCATTTTCAAATGGCATCGTAACAATGCATATGTGAATTGCGAGAGAGTCAAAGAAATATTTTGCCTTCGCATTGATGAAAACATGATGCATGTGTGTGTGTGTGTGTATGTGTGTGTGTGTGTATGTGTGTGTATGTATGTGTGTGTGTGTGTGTGTGTTTACGTTTGATTAGCTGTATTATGTAGCGTTTCGTTTGTTGGTAGCGGGCATAATTTCGTTATCGGTCGTTTTAACTCTCCTTGTTGGGTTTTTAGCTTCACAACTCTGATGATGTCATCTTTCCCTGGAAACGTTTCCAGAATTCGTCCTAGATTCCATTTTGTCGGGGGAAGTCGTTCATCTTTTATTAAGACTAGGTCTCCAATTTGAAGTTGCGGTTGCGGCTTTAGCCATTTTGGGCGTTGCTGTAGACGGGCTAAATATTCCGATTGCCAATGGTGCCAAAAGGTTTGCAGACTGAACTGGATTGCTTTCCACCGATCCAAATAGCTTGTTTTACCGATCGTAAGGTCTGGCTCGGGTACCGTGAACATTTCCGTTCCGATTAAAAAATGTGCTGGAGTCAAAGCATGGAAGTCATCGGGATTTTCTGTTAGGGGACAGAGAGGCCTCGAATTTAAACACGCTTCAATTTGCGTTAAAAGCGTGGTGAGTTCCTCGAACGTTAGTGTCCCATTTCCAATAACTCTTTTGAAGTGGTGTTTGACACTCTTCACGCCGGCTTCCCATAATCCTCCGAAGTGGGGTGAAGCAGGAGGAATGAAATTCCACTTTGTTCCTTGTGACGACAAAACTTCAGCAACATCTTTCCAGTCATGGGAGGCATTCTTCAAAAGACGGCACAGCTCGGTCTCAGCTCCTCTAAAATTCGTGCCGCAATCACTGTAGATCTGACCACAGACTCCTCGCCGTGATGTGAACCGCCGAAACGCTGCTAGAAAGGCTTGAGTGGTAAGATCGCTTACGGCTTCTAGATGAATCGCCTTTGTTGCTAAGCAAATGAAAATAGCGAAATAACCTTTATAAGACTTTGCTCCGCGGCCTTTCCAAGCCCGAATACTAATCGGTCCGGCATAGTCAACACCAGTATGTGAAAATGGTCTAGAAGCAGTCACTCTAGGCGTTGGTAATTCTCCCATAAGTTGACAAGCTGGTTTAGTCCTAAACCGATAACAGATAATACATTTGTGTATATATTGCTTAACTGCTCGCTTGGTTTGAAAAATCCAATATTTTTTACGTAGATAACCCATCATCAATTGAATGCCTCCGTGAAGAGTTTTTTCATGTGCATCGTGAAGAATCAATTTCGTTAAATGATGATTTTGAATCAGGATAATAGGATGTTGTTGATCATAAGACAAATTTGCATTCTTCAACCTTCCGCCAACTCGAATTATTCCGTTCGCATCAACGAAGGGATTTAAAGATGCCATTCCTCTCGACTTCAGAATACCATCAGGAAACATTTCCAGCTGAGCTATTTTTACCACAGCTTTAGTTGCATCGTCGAGCTCCTTTGGTGAAATCGGTCCAAATTTCTTGTTGTGTAAGTATTTTTTTAAATTATTGATGAAGCGCAAAATAATAGCAACAATACGTAACAATTTGCTAATTTCAGAGGATCTATTAATGAGTTCATTGATTGGAGCTAAAATCTGTTCGATGTGATGAACATGTGCCACTTGCCTGTCGATTTCCATCGTGAAATGTGATGGCTGGGTAGGACAATTGAAATTCCAGGAATCGCGTAAAAAGTTAGGCCCATTCCACCATAACATGTTGTCTAGCAAAGCGGATGGTAAAACACCTCGTGAAACCAAATCAGCGGGATTTTGTTGAGTTGGAATATGTCTCCATATATTGACGGGGGTGCGTCTTTGAATCTCTCCAACTCTATTTCGCACAAACGTTTCCCACTTAGTCGAAGATGCTCGGATCCACGAAAGAGTAATGGTCGAATCAGTCCATGCAAATCTTTTAATATCCGTGTTTCTGAACACTTGAACGACGTGATCCAGGAGCTTTGCTAGCATGACGGCACCGCATAGTTCCAAACGAGGAAGACTGACGGGCTGTACGGGAGCAACCTTTGATTTTGCGATAAGGAGGTGCATTTTCACCTGGCCTTTATCGTTCTCAACCCGTAAATAGACTGCTGCTCCGTATGCTTTCTCCGATGCGTCACTGAACCCGTGTAGTTCCGTTCGAGACATGTCACCACTCGTTCGAACCCACCTTGGAAATTGGATTTTGTTGATTGCCTGCAAGTCCTCGAAGAAGACATTCCATTGCTCCAGAAGTGATGATTCGATAGTCTCATCCCAAGATATTTTCTTCACCCACAGTTGCTGCATGAACATCTTGGCCTTAACGATACATGGGGAAATCCAACCCATCGGATCATAAAGACGTGCTATCGTTGATAAAATGAAGCGTTTTGTCGGCTGTGAATTGAAAGGCGAAGTATAGCAGAAAGAAAATATATCAACAGAAGGCAGCCAGTGGACACCGAGCATCTTAACTCGCTCTGAATTTGCCGACGGCATTGAGAATGTCGATTCCCTTTCTCCTGTTGGAATACTTGCGAGTAATTCGTCAGAATTGGAAGTCCATTTCCGTAAGTTAAAACCAGCTGTCTCTAATGTTGATTTAATTTGTCTTATTTTCTCTGCAGCCTCTGGAAGAGTGTTTCCTCCGGATATCAAGTCATCCACATACATTTCTTCACGTATCATTTTGGAAGCAAGCTGATGTCTTGAGTTATCCTCTGCTAACTTTTGCAACGTTCGGATCGCAAGATAAGGAGCGGCTGCTGTTCCAAAGGTGACTGTGTTCAGCCTGTAGACTTTGATAGGATCTCCAGGATTGTTTCTCCATAAGACCAGTTGATAATCTCTATCCTTTTCCGCTACCCATATCTGACGGTACATTTTCTCAATGTCAGCAGTGAAGGTGTACCTGTACAACCTCCACCGAAGAATGATATCGCAAACGTTTTGTTGAAGAGCTGGACCTACCATCATAACATCGTTCAAAGAAACGCCACTTGATGTTTTGAAAGAGGCATCGAACACCACCCTCAACTTTGTTGTCGAACTGCTTTCTTTGAAAACAGCGTGATGTGGCAGAAAAACATGTTTATGATCTTGCAGAAGATTTTTATCGACTTCGCTCATGTGACCCAGTTGAATATATTCGTCAATGCAAGCTATATACTGGTCTCTGACCTTTGAATTTCCTGCAAGACGTCGCTCTAAACTCTGAAATCGTCGAAAAGCACCTTGGAACGAATCGCCAAAAACCGGAGGTACGTTTCCTTTGAACGGCAATGCCACTTGATATCTTCCATCAGTTGTACGTTGAGTGTTGTTTATGAAGTGGTTTTCACATTCAATATCTTCTGATTTTTGAAACGGCTTAAAAGGTGTTTCTTCCAATTCCCAGAATTTTCGAAGTTGAGTCTCGAGATCCAAAGTTTGCAAGAAACTTCTAACTAGCTGATCGGATTGACGTATGACTGGAGCTTTTCCGAACAAGATCCATCCCAGTGTGGTTTTTTGCATGACAGGCATCGACTTATTTATTGGCTGAATCAGATCTGGCAACAAAAGATCGGCTAAAACGTCACTGCCAAACAAAAGATCAATTTTCGCAGATTTGAAAAACTCAGGATCGGCTAGCACAAAATTGTTGAGGTGTGTCCAAGTCTCAACGTGAAGGGTCCGGGCCGGCAAATGCCCAGACAGTGACTTAAAAATGAAGGCTTGCGTTGTTGTCGCAAAAGAGGAGTGCTGCGAAGCGAAAGTGATGTCTACCACTCTTAGACAAGTGCCACTGCTGACCAAACCCAACCCGGACACTTCCGTATGAGTTGCTTTAGATTTAAGTTGCAGCAATTGGGCAGCGAACTCCGTAATAAACGATGCTTCAGATCCAGAATCTAACAATGCTCGCAGCGTCAACCACTCTCCCAACGAAGACTTCACTTTGACAAGAGCAGTTGCCAGTAAAACCTGTGAGTTTTTGTTCGGGAAGCTGTAATGAGAGTGGTGAGAAGTTACACTGTTAGATGTAGACGGGTTGCTGTTCACTGTCTGGAATGAAGGAGCAGCTGCATTCAAAGTTGTGCCTTGTGAGTTTTGGTTGATACTCTGTTGCTGTACTTGGTGATTCGGGTGACTGAAATTTGTTGACTGTTGTTGAATTGGCTGAAAAGAGTTGTTAGGATTTTGCTGAAAGCGTGAAGGTTGTTGGCTTGGCTGAAAAGTAATGTTATTTGCATGTAATAAACTATGATGTGGTTGTTGGCAATGATAACATCTATGACCACTTGGACAATTATCTGTTACATGATTATAACCTAAACAGTTTCGACACAAACCCAATTTATTTATCACCTGACAACGCTCGGTAACACTCATTTTCAAAAATTTATTGCATCTTCTAACAGCATGTTTATTTTTGTGACATATTTTACAGGTCAGCTTGACGTTATCAGCTTGAGCATAAGCTATAAAAGTCTGCTTGTGAGAAGAGTTCCGTGACGAGTTGGTTGTACTATGAGTATGCTGTTGATCGACCGCCTCCAGAGTCCGGAATCTTGTTTCCAAGAATGATGTAAATTCCTTAAAAGTCGGCAACCTCTTCGGATCTTCTCTGTCATTCAGCTTCTCCTCCCACATTTGCTGTGTTTTACCAGGTAACTTTCTCACAAGCAAATAAATGAGCATTGGGTCTAAATGGTCTACTTCAATTTTCAGATTGGCAAGACTGTGGATTACCTGGGTTGACGTATATAGCAGATCCTTGATCGACTCCGCTCGCTCTTGTGTCAATGACGGCAAGTTGAATAAGGTGTTCAACTGGATATTGACTAGTACACGAGGGTGATCATACCGATCCTTCAGAATTGACCATGCTTTGGCGTAATTGTGACCTTGAATCTTCAAAGTCAACAGCAACTTCTCAGCATCTCCAGTTAAACTGGTCTTCAGATAGTGCATCTTCTGAATATCTGAAAGCGAAGCTTTGCTATCTACGAGCGAGACAAAAAGATCGTGGAAATTCGGCCAAGTTTCATAGCACCCATCGAAAACTGGTATTTTAATAGTTGGTAAATTAATTTCTTTATTTTGAACTCCATTTTCCTTAGCAGAGACTGCGCTGGACTGCTGGTTATTGCCGTCCCCAAGACTTGCCAGTGAATCCAGGAGCCTTGCTTGGAAGTCACAGTAATCCTCTCTGATTCTTTCATAAATAGATTCTGCGTCAGGTTGCTTAGTTACTTCCTCATCTTCAACTTCTAAAAATTCATCATAAATTTTGGACACGGAATCCCACAATTCGTCCAACAATTTTATGCGCGTTTGGACATAATTGCTGCTAATCGCCTTTCCTTTCTTTCCAAAATTTTCGATGTCCTTTTTTAATTGCTTATATTTCCCGTTTAAAATTTTCGTTGTCATTTTATTAAAGTAATTAAATTATGGCGATATATAAAAGATATGTAAACGAAAATAGTAAGGAAAATCACTTACTTTGGTTTTTCTTAAAATGGCGACGTTGTTCCTCGAAATGTTGTAGGTTATCCCACGTTGACACACAATTTGTAATCTTTACACACTTAAGTAATCCCTGTTAATATTTCTATTATTATTTAAGGGCTCGAAGGACCAAATGTTTGGCTGATTAGCCTTTATTGTATTTATAAAATTTACTTTAAAATTAAAATAATAAAAATGAAATAAAATGAAATGAAAAAAAAGAAACACACTATTTACACTTTGATTTGCCTTTTATTAATAATGTCGTTGACGTTGATGATTTGACTTTGACGTATAATCAGATTTATGACATTTTAAATTTCTTAAAGTAACATTTACATGTGCTGCTTTCATGTCCATTTCTTATTTATTGCCTTCAATTGCATTGATGATTGCTTTCAACAGTATACGTACCTATTAGATTTGCTTAAAGAAATAGTTTTATACCTATATAATATGTACATACATAATTATTTTAATTGCAAAAAAAAAAACAATTTCCACAACCTAACCACCCACTGCATCTAATGTAGGCAGATAAAATAGTTGATTGCAATTATTATTTTTGTTCTTCAAAATTACTTCAATTATTATACTTTTGAATAACAAAAATAATAATAATTGCAATCAACATAGATAAGTTACCTAATATATTAAGATAAAGTTCCTATGTAGATGTACTAAAATTCAAAAAAGCCTAATCCTATCAAGAATCAATTTTCAAAATTATTCCTACTTAAATCTTTTCAAATAGGTATGTGTGTCCATACAAATAAAAAGCAACGTTGTATTTTGGTTAGATATGCCGAAATTGAACAACGTTGCTTTGTTGCGTATGAAATAGCAAAAACAAAACAAATATTCTTGACAAAAAAATATAACAACAAAACACACAGAAGATCCCTCAAAAGGAAAATGATACAAAACAAATTTTATATGGTCCAACGGATACAATCGAAACTAGCCCTCGTGCCGACACTAGTGGCAAAAATAAACAACATATTTAACGCCATCTCTTGTTCTACTAGTGCCAACAGAAATGTTTACTCATAGAAACTAAGGACATCTATTGACATTGCTTTGAAGAAACGGTGCCCTCTATGGTTAGAGAGATAATCGGCTGAGAATAGTGCTAAAGGATCTCGAAAAAAATTCCCCTTTAAAATATTTTATGAATCATTTTGGTTTACTTAATGATTTTATTGTGTGCATTCTTTTTTGAGAAAATGTCGTCCATCAACGAAAAAATGCAACATGCAAACATGAAAAATTGACTAAGTTATATTACACTAACTGAAAAGATCAGACAAATCGTATCGTCGGTTGAAAAACGAAGTGACATTATTTAAAAGTTTAATTTTTTCGAATTAAATTCCCATAAGGATAAAAATAATGCTTATATTTATCAAGGCAAACATAATTGTTTTTAGAATCAACACTTTGAAAAATATACATCAATAAAAATATATCTTTAATTCTAGATTTAATTTTATAAAATGAAAAATCGATTTCAAATAAAAAAAATTGAATTATGTCACTTTGCAACCTTATCTTATCCTTATATTTTCCTTGAGTTTTACGCATTCTTCTCAGACTGTTACAGTTCTAGTTTAATAAAGAAAGTTTTCTGTAAATTTGATACAAATTGTAGGATTGGTTTTTCTCTAAAGTGAGTTGTTAATTTAAATCAAAATTAGGATTTATTTGCATAACTAATTTTCTTGCAAATATTTTCGCTCTAGCCAAAAAGATCTTAGTTTATCTCTTTATTTCTAGTATAAAAATTAAAATTATTTGTAAAAGTTTAAGCACATAAAACTAATTGCTTTAATAAAAGTATTTTTACAAACAATAATAATATATGTTAATAGATAATACAAGTACATGCAACGAAAACTGTTTTGCAGTATATAATTTATACGTTGAAAACAAAAATGAAAAAGGGAAAATTAAAAAGGGAAATTTTCAGATTTGGCAATTGGACTATTTGCACATTAGCCCCTTTAGCACTGGTTCCATTTCATAGTATTCAAATTTTCCGTCAGTGTCGGCACGAGGGCTATAGTGTCGTTTGGTAATCCGTTGGACCATTCTGTAATCAGCTACTAGCAGTCCATATCTAGTATGTCAATGGGCTCACAAATCCATTCACCAAGCAATAATATTGAATATTTATGAGCGCTCGTATAGCTTGAACCAATTCAAATGGCCAACGGCCGGTTGCGCAGAGAGAGGATTTAAGAGAACAAAAATGGTGCACAAGCTATTTAATGAGTAAACATTTTTCCTTAAATCTTACAGTGCCTAACTCAACTTTGCTTTGACAAATAGTTTAGGGATTATTGTTTATTTCTATGTTTTATGGTTTGTGGCTTAGCAACAGAAAGGTTCCGGGGGCGTTGTGTTTATATTTATTTTATGGCGTTAGTGTATATTTGATATATTTTTTTTTTATCTCACCAGAGATGAAATAGTTTTTTAGACATCAAGCTATGAAAGAAAAGTAAACCATGATCATATCTTATTCAAAGAAAGTCCATCACTGGAAATTCATTTCTATTTTACTCTGAGCGAAGCTATAAACAAAACTCACCCTCCTAAGTGCTTCAGTATGATCGCTAGAGTTGTGCAAAACAGTTCCAAAGGCGGAACGAACATGGAACGGTTCTTTTTCCGGTTGGAACTAGTTCCTGGAACCATGTCCGCGGAACTATTAAGATTTGATATTAAGTGGCATGAGCTAGACAAATCTCGGTGCGGTGAAGCACTAGTATAGCCAGAATTTAAAGATTTTTAAGTAACTTTATTCAATTTTTATATTTAACAAATAAATATTGAAATTTTGAACACAAAACAGTAATATGAAAAAAAATTCAGCTTTCCAATTGACATTTTTAACTAAATCATTATAAATATAAGAAAAATAATAAATAAATAACAGAACAAATATTGACACAAAAACAAAATAAGAATTCAATCTTAGGTAAATATTTTAAGGTTTTTTTCTTTAGTGTTACTATAAGATTTAAAATCTAAACTTGAATATATCAGCTCAGAAAAATAACAAATATACCTAATAGTTGATCACAAAAAATTTACATTAAAAAAATCAGTCTTTAGTCAACATTTTAAAGTATTTTGTTTTTAGTTGATAAAAATTTATTGAAGCATTAAAAGAAATTCAAAAAAAATACCATTGAATTGTTGAAGGGCAAATTATTTGTGTCCCTTTCAAATGTTTTTGTTTCGCTTTCCACATACAACTAAACATGGATGTTTTGCATGTTCATTTGGATTCCAAATGCACTCCTCTTCGTAGTGAAGACAATTAAAAATGACATAAGAAACCGTTCTGAGTTAAAAAAAATTAAATTATACAAATACCAAAATCCACCTAAATACTATGCCGAAATTGCAAATCAAATGGACAATAATTCACATTCACAACAGCAAAACAAAACAAAAACATTCAACAGTTGAACAGAAGAAAAAAATATAAAAAATAAAATTACCCCTATCCACCTGCATACGATTCCAAAATTCCAGATCAATTCACAACAGCAAAACTACTAAAAATAAAATGCACGACTGGGTCGCACGAACTTTCTCCTATGTAGTCTATTACATAGGAGCAAGTTCGTGCGAATTTTAAAAACGAATGTTATAAGAGAAAACTGTTCATATGGATAAAATAGTTTTTTTTTTCAATTCTTTTAGTAGTAAGAGATAAAAATAGAATGCGATGCAAATATGAATCGTTCTATTGGTTTTTTTTTTTGAAAAAAATAAGCTTTTATATACAAAATTTTTAAAACATTTGTAAGAAAAAATTGGTACGCCAACTTTAAGTTTTTATTATCGTACGAATAAAAATTAAATTTCCAAAAAAAATATTGAGCCGTTTTTGAGATATCGAATTTTCAAAAAAAAATGACTTTTTTTCCAAAAAATCAAAAAATATTTTTTTTAAGTTCTTAAATGCATGTTTTTTAAACATTTTAGAAGCATTTCTATAAAAAATTTCATTAAAATCCGCCATGTGAGTGAGAAATTCAAAACCAGACAAAATGGTTCTATGTAATATCTTAATTTCAATTTTTTTTATTAAATTAAATATCATAAGAATTTATTGAAAGAAAAATTCTTTTACCAAAATTCTAAGCGCCATTTTCGAGAAAAATACGATTTTTGAAAACCATTTTTTAACATTTGTACCTTTATTTTTAGGTAAAATATTTTTTTCCTCACGTCTTGTAGATTATATTGAGAAACTTTTATTTATTAAGTTTTAAAAAAATCTAGTATGGGGTTTACAAAATGTTGAGTTTTGAAAAAAAAAATTTTAACTTTTTTTAAAAATCCAAAAAATTCTTTTTTGAAAATTTGAATACAAAATACTATATGTATAATTTTTGGGGAGCTTTAGCAAAAAAAAATTATCAATCTGTGGTACCATTTTCGAGAAAATCAAAAACAAAAAAAATTGTACCTTGGGAGGATCTCTCAATAACCATTTTTCGGAACATTTTTTTCAACCATTATTTAGCTTTAACTAAATGAAATTTTTTTTTGTATTTTTATTTTTTAAATCTGTCGATTCGTATAGCAGGTACCGTTATTTTTGGTCTTAAAAAAAAAGAAAAAAAATGTGTGGTTGGGAAAAATTACAAATGATATCTACCAAGTTTCACGAAAATCGGCCGAGCCGTTTAGGCTGTAGTCGAACTGACAGACAGAATTGCGAGACCCACTTTTTTAGCCTTCGCTATCATCGTAATGTCAACTTTGATCAAAATCTCGAATTAAATTTTTTCCCATCCTAATAAGAAAAAGAAAGAATGGAAATACAATGAAAACAAAAGACATGGAACTATTAAAGGAACTATGAGTATGATAAAGAGATCGGACCGATTTATATTCAGCCGGACATGAAGGAACTACATACGACAAATGAACTATGTATACTCCATCTCCATACCTAAAACAAAAGACATGGAACTATCAAGGGCAGCGTTGCCGCGAAGTAAAAAGCGAAGAGGGCCATTTCGAAATTTTTTGAGGGCCATTTGACAAAAGTTGGGGCCAAATATTTTACTTACAAATCTGTTCTTAAAACATTAAACTACAATTTATTAATATTTGTATTTATTCTTTTTTATTTCTTAACTATGTAGTAGGCTGCAGAAGCAGATCTTGGCTCTGTCGTCTGATTTGTTTTCTTGGGAATTACCTGTTGGCTTTTCTAATGCATCGAGTCAAAGGTTTTTTTCGACCATAATTTACCAGGTGTTAAGGTTCATTAAAAAGGAAACGGAATCGCAGATGCCTTAACGGAGCATACACATTTACAAGAGACAAAAGAAAAGGGCAATTTATATGGGATATAATAATATCGCGCAAAAATATTATTGAAAATTTTTTACGACGAACGACAAGAGATTGTAGGCCAAGAAGTTGACACCGAGTTTTATAAGTTGGGGTATGAATATTCCAGTTTAGACGATGTAGAACGATGTATTAGAATGAACTTTATAAAATGAATCCCAAATTACACAGCAATATTCCAACGATGACCTTACATACGCAAAGAAAAGGGATCGAAGAGTAAAAGGATCAGTGAAGGCTTTAGAGTTCCGATTTATGAATCCTAACATAGAGTTAGACTTAGCAATCACAAAGTCTATATGGGATTTAAAGCAGAGTTTCGAATCAAAGATGATACCGAGATCTTTCTTTTCGTTAAGTATTGAGAGTTCCATACCTTCTAAAGAATACTGAAAAGGAATACATGATAAGCTCCTAAAAAACGATAAAGCTTGACACTTTGATACGTTCAAGAAAAGCTGATTAGCTAAGCACCATTCAGACAAGCGATGAAGATCACATTGGAGTAAATGACAATCATTAATTGACGTAACACTACGGAATATTATAATGTAATATTTAAACATCAAACAAGAAATTTTTTTAATAAATCACGGATAACATTGATCAGCAGCAAGAATAGAAGTGGGCCCAAGTGACTTTTTTGTGGTACTCCTGATGTGACCTCAATTACATCTGATAGTACGTCATTAATACGCACAAACTGTTTTCTTCGGTTTATATAGGATTCAAACCACTTTAAAATATTTGATTTGAAACCAATGGCAAAATCGGTATACATATATGACATCTCTTTGGAAAATGGAAATCATTTTCAAAATTACTAATAATCTGATTACTAAATATTGCGAGGTTGGTTGTTGTTGAACTTCCAATAACAAATCCATGTTGAAATGGGGAAATAATTTCTTTAAGAACAAAAGTAAGCTTATCAGAGACAATTTTTTCAAAAATGTTTAATATCGTTGATAAATTTGCTAATGAGGCGATAGTTAGAAACATCTTGCTTAGATCCTGATTTATGAATAGGAATAACGTATACGTACGAGATTTTCCAATCATCAAGAAAATAACCCTTTTCGCGAGAACTATTAAACAATAAAGTTAATGGCCCCGATAGAGCAGCTGACCAGTTTTTCAAAATGATCGGAGGAATACTATCGGATCCTGGTTGTTTATCATCATTTATGTAGTTTTTATTTGGCAATCCGGAAGCCTTCTGGACTCTTCTGAAAGTGTTCCCTTGGGAAAAATGACAGTTCTGATTCTGAAAAGAAGAGAAATTTGCTTCTGGATTTGAAATCAGAATCAAAACCAGAAGCACTCACACATTTATATACTTAAACGTCAAACTCAACACCTGTGAAGTTTTGTATCCTTATTTTGAGAAGTGTATCTTTCATCAAAAATTATTCTTGATTTCATTATTGTCCACATTTGATATTTCACATATACAATCACAAAAAACTTCAGAATCATCAGAATCAAGAAAAAGTGTTCATTGGGATTCCGGATCGGAGAGAGATTCCGGATTGAAAAATAAAAACGACAAACGAAAGTAAATGACGTGAGAAAAGTCAACACTGGACGAAATTGACGTGAAAAAGTCAAATCAATAAACAAGATAAATGAATGAATTTAGTTCCATTTTAAGTATGGTTTTTTGTACATTGTAGTGGCGATGCATTGCGGTGATTTATATTTAATTTTGTAAAGCTTTTCAATTTATTTTAAGCACTATATTATGTGATGTTAAATCTTCTAAAATTTAGATTTGGGGGCCATTTCTAATTGGCCCGGGCAAAGGGCCAAAATGCAAAACAGGGGGCCAAATGGCCCGATCGGGCACTTTGTGGCAACGCTGATCAAGGGAACTATGAGTATGATAAAGAGATCGGACCGATTTATATTCAGCCGGACATGAAGGAACTACATACGACAAATGAACTATACTCCATCTCCATACCTAGTAATAAGAGTGGAACTACGAAGAAATGTTGTAGGCAATGTGCTTGAAGAAGATATGGAACTATTTCGTTCCTGTATGTATCTACTATTGTCTTTCCAATCGGTGCGAACTGCGTTTAGGTAGGCAGATTTAGATTTTTGTGTAGCGCTCAACTCAACTCGTTCTCATACTTGTGTGTTGGCTTTGGTTGGGTTGGGAGTTTCGCAACATTATGTATGTATGCGTGTGTTTGTGCATTTCAATTTGTATCTAAACAGGCACAGAGCCATATTCGCTCTCGTTGGCTTTCTCGTTCTTCTTTTGTGTCTACATTGTCGGAACTATGGACATGTTTGAATTCAGTTTGTGGAACGAAAGGAAATGTGTCCGAGTAAGGACATAGTTCCTGGAACTATATAGGTCCGGAACGACCCAACTCTAATGATCGCAGCAGCTTCATTGACAACAACGCCGGCATGTACACAGACCCCTCTTTACCACTGGGCCCACTGGGCCCGGGCCCAGGGCCCCGCAATCACCAGGGGCCCCCAAATTGCTGGAACATCACTTAACCTCTATTGGTCTATTTTCAAGAAAAAAAATATTTCGATGCAATTTTAGATGCATAAAGAATGATTAGATTTCGCACTTTCCTTGCTGAACAACAACCTTTGCTAAACATTTTAAATCACATTCCCTGCGAAATTATATTCAAATTAAAACAGAAATATGAAGCACCGCATACAAGATTGCATCAACGCAGTAACTCATACTATAGTCATTTCATTTATTTATTCAAGTATCTTTTACAACAGACTTAAGTCTTTAAAAAACAAAAGTTAAACCAATTTATAAATTATTTTAACAATACAACAAACTAATTATTATTTATAGTCCAGTCAAAGCGTCATGAAAAAGGGCCTGACCTTGCGCGGAGAGGCATGGTCTATTTTTTTTTGATGGATCGATAGGTGCTTATGAGAAAAGCTCAAGACTAAATTTGCACCACATGACAACTTTTTTTACCAAAGTTATTTGTAAAAATGTGTTTTGTGTCATTTTTTGGTCATTTGCAAATATCTCGGCTCCACTATCTCATAAAACTAAAAATTAAACATATATTTATTCCTAATAACACTATCTATTACGTTATAAAAAAACATTTGTTTAAACAAATAAAAAAAAGTTAGGTATAGTAAGTTAAAATAATTTTCTGTTGTTAAAAAATCACTTTTTCGTGATTATTAAGAAAAAAGCTCATTTGACGATGAAATTCAATGAGATAGATGAAAGATTTTCACTATTTGTTCTATAGGTCAATAGTAAAGAAAAGGATAAGCGTATAGTCCAATCGTTTTCGCGCATGCGGAATTTTCAGATATACTCTGGTAGTGTTAGTGTGCGACTTTGCTCATTTGGTTTTTTGATCATCGTTCTGTGTAAAGTTTGCGTGTTTCATTTGTGTTTTTGAAGTGCATAAAAATATACTATATTAAATCAAAATACGTCTAAATGATCATACTCGTATATCTAAGTGGATCCGAAAAAAGGAAAAAATCTAAACAACAGAAAGAATTAATTGAAAAATTACCAAAACTGACATCGTATTTTACTTCAACTGTAGAAGAAACGTCTGTAAGTAATCAGTAATCAATACATTAATACCTACACTTATCTTCACCTTAATGAATAGGAGGCTAACATGGTCAAAAAATGGTTTCACATTATGGTTTCCTGAATAAAATTCGGCAACACCAATGACCATAGAATCTATAACAATTTCACATAGTGACTGCATGGTGCAGATTGAGAGTAGCGTCATCTATATTATTGAAGGGGGTTGGGTACGAAATCCCGCATCACAAAATCCCGATTCACAAAATCCCGCATCACAAAATCCCGATTCACAAAATCCCGAATCACGAAATCCCGAATCATGAAATCCCGCCGTTTCAATACTAAATTGACAGAACAGTATGGATTTTCATTTCCATAGTAATGGTGACTCGAATCAATCAGAAGCAACGAGAACGAAGTTCCCTACTATTGTACTGGAATATTCAATACGAAGAAGACCGCTCTGATTTCGTTCATTTTTAACGAGCTCTGATTGGCTTAAAGCTGAAGACAAGTAAAGTATGAAGTCTTAAAAGTATCTTGAGTCAAAAAAATAAAACAAAATAAGAAAATTACAAAAAAAATATCCAAAAAAGTTTTAAAAAAAATCATGTGATGATGTACTCGTATCTCCCTACAACACGAATATGCAATTTTTAACTCGCTGAGATGCCTAGTTTAGCCATAAATCAAGTTTAAAAGTACATTGGGTGGCCCGCTCCGCAGGACTTAAAGGTTTTAAGTCCCTTTTTCGGGGACACACCCGCTCACGCGACTCCGTCGCTCCGCTTAGGGTATGTTAAGTCGCCTGGCAGGCGCCAATGTAAACAATTTTTTTGATTGAAAGTACCTTGGGTGGCAAATTTTTGTCAAGAAATATTTTTGAAAAAAAATGTCCAGAAAAAAATGTATGAAAAATCTAAATTTCTTCAAAAACAAATTGGTAAAAAAAAATACTTTTAAAAAAAGTTTGTTAAAAAAAATTTTGGGCAAAAGTCCAAAAATATTTTGGTCCAAAAATAATTGGCCAAAACATTGAAAATCATCTCTCTAAAGATGGAGGAGGTTTACCTCCTCGGAGTTCTAACAGGAACTGAATTGTTCCTGAACCAACAGTTCCTTAAATACTTTCCATTTGTTTAAAAATAGATCAAAATAAAATATTTATTTAATAGTACTAAAATAGTATTGAAAATCCCGCCAAATATTTCCAAAAATATCTGTCGGCGAGATTTTTATTTTTATTTTCGGCGGGATTTCGTGATTCGGGATTTTGTGCGGCGAGATTTCGTTACTCTCCCATTGAAGGCACGAACAGTCTTTCCATTTAATTTTTCAGCAATGAAGCGCCGCAGATTTTACGGACTGTGGACACAAACACGAAATCTCAAATAATGCAGCTACTATGTGACATTGTAATACAAGGAACATTTTTGTTTATGGATAACAAACATCATTGTATTCATACTTATGTATTAAACTCTATTGTGAGTTACACTTTTATAGATTTCCGTCCAGAAAATATGTCAAATTGCATATAAAATTTTTATTTTTCCCGAAATCCAAAAAAGTGAAACTCACAATAGGGGTGATTATTTAATTCGGAATCAGCTATTCTATTATGATTCAGGAATTTTGAATAATACACAAATTTATGACGTAAGTTTGTATGGAAATTCAGAACAGAACAGCTCCTAATAAAACAAAGCAACGTATAACAATGATCTCTTAATTTTTACTTATTCATAGTTTATTTTTCAAAGCGAACTGAAATCGATGCTAAACTAAAGGGTTAGTAAATTTTAAATGAGATGGTTTTAAGAAAGAGCATAAAAGCTCGTTTGTGAAAATTGTTAAATACCGTCGAATTTTAAATTTCTTTATTAAAATATATGTATGTATGTGTATCCTCTTTGTAGCCGAAAAACAAATTTTGTTTTCTTAGCTATTTTCACAGGTATAAAAAAATCAAGTTTTTACATGGAAATTTCAATTCGCTTTGATTTGATGTCTAATGTCCAAACTTAGCTTCATTCGTAAAAAAAAATTAAGTTTTTTTTCTTTTTTAATTTTTTTATTTCCAGTATATAATCCAGAGTATAATCATACAGGGCAGGGGCCCCATTTTCGAAAAGTGCCCAGGGCCCCCAAAAGGGTAAAGACGGCCTTGCATGTACATCTTTTTTTTCTTTTTTTCAGTGATTTTTCTGTCTCTTTAAGAATTAAAGAGTAGAGCAAAGAAATTTAAAGAGACCTGCGCAGTAGAATTGCCAACTGAATTGGTTCAAGCTATAAAAGTTATGAGTGCTCCTGATCACTCATAAGTTAGGAGAGCTCTCTACGATAACTTGTTCGAAAACATTCGAAACAAACTGACTTTTTAAATTGTCACTGTCGGAATTTGAATTGTGAATTTAATTGCAGATATTGAAAAAACTTCAATCATAAATTTAAAAAAAATATCAATAATTAAAAAAGTATGATTCCGACGAAGACAATAACATGGTATGTTTGATATTTTCCACATTTACAAAAATTAATTAATCGTTTTCAATATCACATTTCAGAACGACGGCGACGGGGACGATGACGTGAATAGAATAAAATTAGAAAATAGGAAAAGAGAAAACAAGACGAGTCGGAATAGGACGATCCAGAAGCTTTGGAGGAGATTGAGGATACAAATGGTTGGTAGGCAAATTATTTCACTTAGAACTGTAACACTTTAGTATTTTTTTTTTAATGCAGAAGAAGAATCGATTCCTGATGAAGAAAAACACTATAGCCCTGAGAAAAACCAAATAAAGGTGATGAAAGTGCAACAGATGCCATTCGATTCGTGCTTGCAGTTCCCTTAATCAGCAGCAATATCCGGACAAGCAGATGAATTCAATTCACCATCGAGTCGAATTATGGTTGACTAACCTGTAAAGCGAGCGGTTTACTGGTTGTTTCGTTCTTCGATCAATAAAAATAAGTTGATAAAAATGAATAATAACATACGCACATAAATTTGTATGACTTTTATTTCACATTTGACTTCTAGGTTGTCAATAGCCGTGTTTTTTTGGAAAAGTTATCCGTAGTACAGTAGAATTTTATATGAATAACAAATACAACATCCACAGTAGGATCACTGCCGATAAAAGGAGAAGTGAAATCCTGCTGCGGATAGAGATTTGACGTTTATTCGAGTAGCGACAGTGATCCTACTGCGGATTTTGTATTTGTTATTCATATAAAATCCTAAAATCCTTTTCCAAAAAAAACACGGCTATCATGTTTGAAAACAGTTTGAAATAACAGTTTGAACATGCCTGGTTGAGAGAGAGTGGTTCTCATTTTCGGACTTCGATTAATACTTATGATGGGTTGGTGAATATCACAAATAATTTCTAATTTATGAGCCTCTTAAGAGCCGTTTATGAGCTGTTTATGAGAATACCGCCCTTAATCTTTGTTTCTCTTTTGGTTTCTTTTCGATTGCATAAATACTTTTACAGTCTAGGCGAATTTCAAGATTTGATGATTGTTGAAGAAATCTTCGGTATTTTGTCCTTTATTATAGTTTGAATTATTAACAAAAATATTTTTACGGATTTTACAAATAAATAAACTAACAGCCCGATTCTCCCCAAAGTCAGTGATGCCTCACAAGTCACAAGAAGAGGAGTAATTGAAGTTTTAAAAACTTTGAGAGATACAAATGATCCATTCGCTCTCCAAGACAATACAGTTTATAAAGTAATTTTTTCGTTTAAGCCTAGTATACAGTTCTTCTAAAAAAAAAACCAATGCATTTCTTATGGGAGAGTTTTTTCCCGAAAAATAACTTTTTTCATTTCACCAAATTGTAAACCAAAATCGAAAAAAAAATTTATACTCACCACGATTTTTTTTTACGCAAAACAATGTGCATCCCATTGTTTTGACGGAAAAAACTTATGCGCGGAACAGATTAAACCAGCAACAGCACCAGCATCGTCAACAGCCAACAGCACGCTGACCAGCAAAAATTTCTCAAACACATTGCCACCAGCAACGTCATTTCATCTGCTTGACATTTCATATGGAAAAAAAAGCTTTTCATTGTGGTGCCACTGAATATTGCAGTGGGAAAGTTGACAACACCGCACCAGCAACAGCAAATTTAGGACTTTGGCCTAACGACGCTGTTGGCGTTGCTGTTGCTGTTCTGTGTGTTGAACAATTGAAATACATTGGCTCTAAATTAATGGCGGCCGCTGTTGCTGTTGACGGTGCTGTTGCTGGTTCAATCTGTTCCGCGCTTTACAGAAATTTTTTCATGAGAACAAAATTTTTTTTTCACCACTCATTTTTTTTTCTTCAAAAAGAACTGTATACTAGACTTTAATAATAAGCACTTCAAATAATGACACTTAAAAATCTCACCATACTGTGGTGAGTTTCGTTGTGAGTTTTCTTGTGACGATTAGGGGGAGAATAACAAAATGTTATCGAATCACAACAATCCTCACAAGGAATAGTCACAAGTCCCTCACAAGGGGGAGAATCGGGCTGTAAAACAAATCCCAAATGCCAAAAAAAAACACGAACCAAAAAGTGTGCGTTCGACACTTCGTTTCCCACGAATTCAAAAGTGAACGACAAAATGAATCAGTTAATTTACTCTCATAAATACACATGCTATCAGCTGTCAAAGTCTATAGTATACTTGTATTTCGTTGTCAGAGAAAGTGGCAATTTTTATTTTTCTTTAGGCATATTTCTGTTTCTGCAATTAAGTTAGGGGGTTATTTATATTTTAAAAGAATGTCTCGTTTTATTATAGTCGGAATTTCTAATTTCCTTAATAAATTGGACTATGCAGTAGCCCAGATCTTTCGGGGTCCATTTCCAAAAGCTGGTAATTTGTACCTGGTTTCCTACCTAATATAATGAAAGCTATCCGTTTTTCCAGAATTTCTAGCTGTTGCGGGAACCAACCAAACATCTTCCATTAAATCAAAACAGAAGTTTTCTGCGTACAGTCTACAAAACCTCATAGGCGATGGAATTCTTTGGGCTGTCCCCAAACACCGAAGATCTGTAGAACGAAGGCTTAGTCGAAAGTTTGGTTATCTCGAATACACTTGGAAGCCCTTAAAGTTGAAGACTCATTTGCGTTCATGTAACAACTGTGGTCATGATCATGAGATTGGGGTCTTATGTCGTAATAAATTTCATTTTCATAAAATTACTCAGGAGGATACATATATTTTGATTTCTTAAAGCAAATTGTTATGCAAAGGTTCGCACTGAAACTCAACTCATGCAGAATAAAATCCAAGAAAAATTACGACTTAGTCCGGTTGAACAAGAAGTTATTGTACTCTATGAAGGCGAAAAACATGAACAGGTTATAAATTTAAAAATATAATATTGTGCTATTTGAATTTGGCTTATATTGAAACTTTAAACAGCCCTCCGAATTTCTTGACGGTAAACGCATTGTTGAAATGGAAAAGCCACGTCCTAACTGGTTCAGCAAGAATTTGATACAAAAATCAACTCAAAAACAAGCTACAACCAAAGAAGCCAAGCCTTCCGATCTTGGATAAGAGAAACAAATTTGTCATTATTCAATAAATAATTAGGAAAATAAAATTGTTTTTAATATTATAAACTTGTTTAAAGCTTTAAGGCCCATTTGCTTATGTGACAGTTTACGTAGAGGAAAAAGTAGAACATAAGCGCTTATAGTCCAGTCAAAGCGTCATTTGACCTTGCGCGCAGAGGCATGGTCTATTTTTTTTTTCATGGATCGATAGATGCTTATGAGAAAAGCTTAAAACCAAATTTGCACCACATGACAACTTTTTTTACCAAAGTTATTGGTAAAAATGTGTTTTGTGTCATTTTTTGGTCATTTGCGAATATCTCGGCTCCACTATCTCCTACAAACAAAAATTAAACATGTATTTATTCCTAATAACATTATCTTTTATGTTATAAAAAAAAACATTTGTTTAAACAAATGAAAAATAAGTTATAGTATGTTAAAATAAATGTTTGTTGTTTAAAAATCTTTTTTTCGTGATTATTACGAAAAAAGCTCATTTAACGATGAAATTTTTATTTTTTATTATTTAAGTTCTTGTAATTCCCTACAATTTAAAACAAAAATCAGCACTCTACGATGAACGAAAGCCGAGTAATAAATTATTGAACATAGGTAAGTCAGCGCACCCACGCATTTTATGATTTTATGTTTTAATTAATATCTCAGCCCCAGTATGTCGCAAAATGAAAATAAAAAACTGTATTGCTAATAACAATATTTTCTATCAACTTGCATTTAATTTAATATGTTTGAGCAAAAACATAAAAAGTTACCGTTGGTTTCAACGTTTTTTTTCTTGTTTTTAATACCTTTTTTTCATAGTTATTGAGAAAAAAACTGTATTTCACGGTAAATACTTTTCAGTTTTGGATTTTTATTTTATAGTGCTGCTAATTTTCTTCAAATTAAAAAAAAAAATTAGTCCATTACGACAAACGGGAGCCAAGATATTCATGATTTAAAAACTTAGGAAAGCTTACAATTTAGTATTTTAACCTTGTAGCTTGTAATTTTGGTGTCGCCAGCAACAAGAAGCAACAAATATGTGTAAGTATGTGTGGGCTGTTTGAAGGATACCAATATATCTTGTTGCTGGCGACACCAAAATTACAAGCTACAAGGTTAAGACACTAAATTGTACGCTTTCCTAAGTTTTTAAATCATGAATATCTTGGCTCCCGTTTGTCGTAATGGACTAATTTTTTTTTAATTTGAAGAAAATTAGCAGCACTATAAAACAAAAATCCAAAACTGAAAAGTATTTACCGTGAAATACAGTTTTTTTCTCAATAACTATGAAAAAAGGTATTAAAAACAAGAAAAAAAACGTTGAAACCAACGGTAACTTTTTATGTTTTTGCTCAAACATATTAAATTAAATGCAAGTTGATAAAAAATATTGTTATTAGCAATACAGTTTTTTATTTTCACTTTGCGACATACTGGGGCTGAGATATTAATTAAAATAACTATAAAATCATAAAATGCGTGGGTGCGCTGACTTACCCATGTTCAATAATTTATTACTCGGCTTTCGATCATCGTAGAGTGTTGATTTTTTTTTTAAATTGTAGGGAATTACAAGAACTTTAATAATAAAAAATAAAAATTTCATCGTTAAATGAGCTTTTTTCTTAATAATCACGAAAAAGTGATTTTTAAACAACAAAAAATTTGTTTAACTTACTATAACTTTTTTTTCATTTGTTTAAACAAATGGTTTTTTTTAGAACATAATAGATAATGTTATAAGAAATAAAAACATGTTTAAGTTTTGTTTTTGGAAGATAGTGGAGCCGAGATATTCGCAAATGACCAAAAAATGAAACAAAATACATTTTTACCAATAACTTTGGTAAAAAAAGTTGTCATGTGGTGCAAATTTGGTTTTAAGCTTTTCTCATAAGCACCTATCGATCCATGAAAAAAAAATAGACCATGCCTCTGCGCGCAAGGTCAGGCCCTTTTTCATGACGCTTTGACTGGACTATTAGGTTGAACATAAATATTTTTATAGTTTGTTTCGGGATTCGTAACAAATTTTCGATTACGATGGAATTCGTGATATGGCTGAATAAATATAATCAGCCCTATCACGAAAATCTATCACAAAATCCATCGTAGTGGAAAATCCAATACAAATTGTCATTACGAACGGATTTGGTGATAGCTTTTTTCGGGATTCGTAAAAGTTTCCGATTACGATGGAATTCGTGATAGGGCTGAATTTTAATTTACAAACGTTGGGTTTCGGAGTGTTCTCTATCTGAAAAGTTTAACGCCCGTTGACGTTGATGGAGAACTGAGAACAAACTAAAGTGAAATTTTATTTAAACATTTATTTAAAAAAAAAAAACAATTCTTAATTAATTAAATAACAACTCGGAGACAAAAACCAATATGAACCTTGTTTATATGGTTTAAATTTTTTGAATATTACAACAATATTGCAATATTCAAAAAATTCATAAATATATGAAGAAGCCTTGCAGGCAAAACTGCACCTATGTTTGTACTCATACAAAAACCCCTTCAATATGGCTTAAAGTTCAAGTAAGTATTTTTGACAAACAATTTTACATAATTTATGCTAGACATTATATAAAACATTTTAATTTGCGCTTTCCAGGGCATTAAACCTAGGCCCTCATTATAAATAGCGAATCGAACCAAAAACCTTGCGAATTCTATAGATTCTTATTATGAATAGAGATTCGCTTAGCAAATTTGCTTAGCGTGGGAATACTTAAAGGGAATGCTTAAAGTGTGAAATCCAATCGAATCTAATTATTTAGTGAAAACGCTAGCGAATAGATATTGGAGGACCTTTCTATCAATTGTTATTGTTTATTTTGGAAGTAATGAGTAATAAACGAAAAAGGTAGTTGGAAATAAATTGTGTTATTTTAAGAAAAAAAAAATTAAAATTTAATACTTCAAGAACTAGTGCGAATCATATTCCGAAGCTTCTAATAGAAAAAACCCTTATACATGTAACAAAGGCCATATGAGCGTTTGGGTCAAAAAAAAAAGTATTGGAAAAAAATTTTCAATATAACTGAATTTTCTTGCCCCTCCGTCAAAAGAAAAGGTTACAGTTGTATAATTTTTTTTTGTTGGACTTCATGCTAAAACTTAAAGCGGCAAATACACACGACACTTGTGTGCACACCGGTGTGCCTACACCGGTGTAGCGTTCCACCACACACGGTACACCGAATCGTGCACACTTTAGTTGTGCAAGAGATCTCATACTGGAGAGATCTAACCATAAGTGATATGGACGTCGTCCATTAGACGATGAGGTTGGCGCGTTAATGATGTCGATAATGAGTAATTCAAAATTTGAAAAAATGGTTTTATGGTAGGTACAAGCTGTAATATCTTAATTTAATTAAAGATCATACAAATTTATTGAAAGAAAAAAATGTTAAAATTCTAGGCGCCGTTTTCGAGAAAAATACCTACGATTTTTCGAAACATTTTTTTAACATTTCTATGTTGGGTACCTTTTTTTTTAGGTAAAATACATTTTTTTCTCACATCTTGTAGATTATATTGAAAATTTGAATACACAATACTTTTCAAGCCTCAGCAAAAAGAAATTATCAAAATCGGTGGTACCGTTTTTGATAAAATCAACAACAAAAAAAATTGTTCCATGGCGGGTACTCTCAATAACCATTTTTCGGAAAATGTTTTTAAATCTGTTGAACATTTTTTGAGAAGAACAAATATTTATAAAATTTCGAAAAAAAATCGTATAAAAGGTACCGTTATTTTTGGTCTTTTAAGAAAAAAGAAAAAACCTGTGGAGGGAAAAATTAAAAAGGATATCTGCCGTAGTTTAAGTAAATCGGCCCAGCCGTTTAAGCTATAGTCGAACAAACATATAGACAGAATTACTAGACCCACTTTTTTAGTCTTCGCTATCATCGTTATGTCAAAATTTCGAGTTCGATTTTTTTTCCGAATGCACAACTTATCTTATAAAACCTATAAGTCGCAAGTAAATTTTTCGACGTGCTTTACTGCACAACGATTCGGCTGCAACTGAATAGTGAATACTGAATAGCAAATGTGCGCGCACATCCCCATTCACATCACACCGATCGAGACACCGACACCAAAAATCAAAATCTTTTGATTTTACCCACACGATGTCGGACACCGAAAATCGGTGTGTGCACCAGCCCACAGACGGCACACATTTCCGTACACCGACACCGGTGTGCACACAAGTGTCGTGTGTATTTGCCGCTTAAGCAAACACTTTCGACAAACAAAAAAAATGTAATGGCTACTGGTGGAGGACCATGCGGATTATTTTTGTCTACTTTGTAGCAAATTGTAGGTTACTTGCAAAGTTTGAACCAGGCCAATTGTTAGGGTGTAAGTGAAACCACACAAGATACGCTTTCTACGAGTTAAACGGCAGTAGAATGAAATTGGGAGCGAATGTATCAAGGTCTGAAAAATCCAAATCTTTCGGAAAGCGAACATGGTCATTACTATAATTGTTTTTTTTACTTAATTAATTTAAAAAAAAAAAACCAATCGAAGAACAAAAAACAAGCTAAAAGAATACAATTTCACAATGCTAAATGCAATTTTCCATTGTTTGACGTTTAACATGTGATATTTTAATGGAATCAGATGTAGAATCTCGCTAACCATAATATCGCGATAAAAAAATCGCTAAATCATTCAACTTTAGTCGAACGTTCGGTTCGTTGTTCAAAATGAGGGCCTAAGAAGGTGCAGATACGCCTAATCCTTTGTTGAATTGAAGGAAATGTGTGCCAACAATAGTTTCTTCACTTCAATTATGTAACAGGGTATAGCACAAGAGAACAAGCGTCAGAAAACCAATGGCCTATTTCAGTGCTACTACATCAGGTTCAATGTATAATTTTAACAGTTGTATTACAGGTTTTGTTATATAGGTACGTTTTATTTTTAATTGTAGAACATCAGTGTATGTGTATACCATGGAGTATATAAACTCTATGATTTTGACGTTGAAAGTGTGCGTGGTTCTGATTCTTTTTTCAAATCCTGTTCTCAATCGATTTTCTCTTATTTTTAGAAGAAGGACTGTCATGTAGTGCCAAGCGAACGATTTCAGAATCATTCGGAATATTACCGGATGCTTCCAGGCGACCAAGTGAAAACTCTATTACTAAATTGAAATGGTGGTTACTAAAGATTTCAGATTTACCACCACTAAACTTGCTCGTTTCTTTCTTAGATTAAAATTTTGTTTTAAATGGGAAATTAGTTATTTTTGCGGATAATCATTCTGATTAAAATTGAAGATTAAATCTCTTTGGTCAGAGATTAAGGTGACGCTTAGATGGATGGACGAGAGTGCGATAAAAAGTCTGGATAATCATGTTAAATGTCATGTTGGAAGCTACTGCGTAGTATGGAGGATGCAATAGCCATGGTGGATAAATCCTCTCGAGGGACATCAGCACCCTGGAACCCTTACAGGAATCATAACACTTAGCTTCTTGGGTGAATCTTATCAATTATTGTTGAGCCCGATCTTATTTCACTCTCTCGCCATGGAAAATAATTCGTAACACCCCCGCCCCCTTTGGCGAGCTATGACATGCTTTAGCTAGTATTGCTTGCTGCCGTTGCCTGGATACCCTCTTCTCTTTGTGCCAGGATAAGCCTCATGTTCCTGTGGTTATAATGATAGTAAGGGTGGGAGAGTTCTTTCATAGCACGGGTTTTGTAACAAGCGTTTCTGAAATGTTATTTGGTCGTCTAATAAGTTTTGAAAAGAATTTTAAATTTTAAATAGTATAGAAACTATTTTTCTCTACCTCAATAGTTACAGCGGTTCTTAAATTTGAGTGTAGTCTTCTAATTAGTCCTGAAAAGATAACAGATTTAAAAAAAAAAATAATAAAATAAAATTAACATTTAACCATAATTATTAACTATTTTAAAGCACTTTATTCTTGAGCCCGATTATATTCAAAGACACCATTTCCTATTGGGCTGCAAAAAATTTTTCATTTGACAGAAGAAATTAATACTTTTTTGAATCTTTTTAATATTCGATAATATTTAATATTGTACATGTACGAGTACTTCTTATTGAACTTAAAACTAACATACACATCAGTTATTTAAAAAAATTCAAACACTATTTATCGCTTGCTTTATTCATTTAAAGAGGTCTTAGTTTTAGCATTGTCACTTTAAGCAACTGTTTTATCTCGTCAATCTTTGTTTTAGCCACTTTTTTCTTCCGCTTGAGCTCACCTCTCATCACTTAGTCAAGTCGTGTCGAACTCTGCAATGCTTGCCGTCTTAGATTTCTTATTGCCTGTAATAGACGGAAGGCATCATGGTGTTTATTTTTGCATATTTTCGTCCTCTTGATCATCGAGAAGTTTTTGGACCGAACCCAACCTTGGGATTCAGATCTCCGGAGATCACCTTTGCAATATGGATCTCCATTAATTCTAGATCCTTTTGTTATCTCGATTCTGATTCTCCGTCTTACTCCCCTTTTCTCTTTGTTTCCTAGATTGGGATTGGCCTATGTGGATGTTATATCATTTCAATTATTCTGAGAGGTTAAAAGCCTTCTGGATGAGCAATCGTGATTTTGACATATTAATTCTGCGAATTTAGTAGTCAGAGTCCCTATGGTTTAGAATCTAAACTTTAGAGCATTAAAATCCAGGATAGAACCAATTTTCCTTCAGAAGAGAACAGTCATTCTGAGAGGTTAAAACTTTAAATGCTTTTGAATGACCAATCAAAACACCATAAGAAAAAATAACACTTTAATAAAAAAATTTAATTAAAAAACAACGAGCTTTTTTCATATTTTCTTAAAAAACCATTAATGAACTCTTCAGCAGTCATAGTCCGCTTGCCTTCAACTTTTACCCTTAAAACATCAATATAATTACCGTCTTTGCATCGTACTTTAAAGCACCTGTCATTCCGAATAATCTCAATAGACCCGGGAATTCTATGACAGTCATGAAGCTTTGTTCCTAGTTTTATTTCAACTAATTTTATATTCAAATTTTGAAATCGAGTAGACAATGGTTTATAACCAAAAAGTGCTCTGTAAAGATTATACACTTCTTTTGCCGCCATTAAATTCCAATGAACTTCAGCCAAAGTGAACACAAATTTGGGTGCTAAAATAGGTGGAATTAATAAAAAAGAATACATATTTGAAAAAATAATCTAACCGTAAGTTGCCTCCTTATCATTTTGGGGAATCGGATTTTTGAAACTAGCTGGATATCCTTCCAGAGTAGATATAAGAAGATTCGCTCCTTCTTTAGATAAAATATTATGTAATTGAGGCATAAGAACATGGGGTCCAATAGCGATTTCTCTTTGAGCATAAATCTGATAAAATAAACTTTGTATTTATAAATCTATACAAAAACCATATTATGTCCTTACATCTCCAATATCAAACCTTTTTGGTTCTATTCTCATAATCGACACACCAGTTTTAGTGTCTCCTTTCATAATTGAATATATTATTGGAGCGGCTCCCCGCCATCGGGGTAGGATACTCGCATGAACGTTAATCATTCCTCTAGCGAGAAAAACTTCTTGTATTAGAATTTATAACAATCATGATATATAACTATTTACAAAGGAAATGCCTTAATAAGTTTAGTTGGTATCAAATGTCCAAAGGAAACCACTACTCCTAGGTCATATTGCATGCATATGTCAGCATCGATTGGCCACTTGTATGTTTGTATATTGTTGGTTTCTGCATAGCATTTAACGCAGTTCACAGGACTCTTGAATGACGTGACAACACCAAGAGTAGACACCTTTGAATTGTTAAAACTTTTAAATCTGTTAGCACATTGATTTATTATATCATAATTTATCATTAAACGAAGAACGAACACAAATACCTTGATTTATGGAGTGCCTCAATGCTGGGTAGTGAGAAACTATCAGTTCCAAAAAAAAGAACTTTAAGTTTATCTTTATTAGTTGAAAAGTTCCGAACAAGACAAAAACTTTCACAAATCTTTCTTTTATATTTATAAAAATATGTTTTTTCGATGATTTTTAGCAACATTTTTTTCTTTCGTTTAAAAGGATTTTTTTTAATGTCAAGAATTTTGACATTTGGTAATAGGTCGGTTCGTTCGTTTTCTTTCTGCAAAAAAAAATTCAAAGTATTTGAGTTCAATAGGTGCGTTTTATTAGGTGTGTTTTATTATTCACAAATCTATCTGGATCCGGATCTGGATTCAGTTTTAACATGTATTACAAAAACAATTTGGGATCCTGTTTTCTATCGGGATCTATTTCAAAGATCCAAACATTTGTTATTACACTGGCGAGTAGATGGCTTTTATGATAAGGTAGTGTAAGCTGTAAAGAAAAAAGGCAAGAAATAATTGAAAATTTACAAACCCAAGAATAAAAAGAGACGGACATATAACACTGCTGTCACTAAGATCCATATCGTTTTATTTTCAAGGGAAGATCCAGATCCGGATCCAGATAGATTTGTGAATAATAAAAAACGCACCTATTTAACATGTATTACAAAAACAATTTGGGATCCTGTTTTCTATCGGGATCCATTTCAAAGATCCAAAAATTAGTTATTACACTGGCGAGTAGATGGCTTTTTATGGTAAGGTAGTGTAACCTATAGTAGAGGTGCGATTTATTATTCACAAATCTATCTGGATCCGGATCTGGATCTTCCCTTGAAAATAAAACGATCCGGATCTTAGTGACAGCAGTGTTATAAGTCCGTCCCTTTTTATTCTTGGGTTTGGAAAATTTAAATTATTTCTTGTCTCTTTTCTTTACACTGTAGTTTACACTACCTTACCATAAAAAGCCATCTACTCGCCAGTGTAATAACTAATTTTTGGATCTTTGAAATAGATCCCGATAGAAAACAGGATCCCAAATTGTTTTTGTAATACATATTAAAACTTAATCCAGATCCGGATCCAGATAGATTTGTAAATAATAAAACGCACCTAGTGTAAAGAAAAAAGACAAGACATAATTTAAAATTTCCAAACCTAAGGATAAAAAGAGACGGGCTTATAACACTGCTGTCATTAAGATCCGTATCGTTTTATTTTCAAGGGATGATCAAGATCCGGATCCAGATAGATTTGTGGATAATAAAACGCACCTAATGTCCCTGTTTAGATTAAGGGTATTCACGGTCCGGTGCAAGTAATAGGTGCGTTTTATTATCCACAAATCTATCTGGATCATCCCTTGAAAATAACGCCGCACCTCCATTAGCAATATTTATTTCTGACATTATATCAGACACTATATCTGAAGTTTATATTTCTTTAACTCTGTGGGCAAATTATGTCGTGATTATTCATTCCTTGCCATAATCTCAGCAGGTTAGTCACGTCGTTTGATTTTAGCGATAAACGCAATAGAACAACTGGAAGAGGCAAGACGGGAAGAATACAAAAGGAAGCACAGGTTTTGGGTCAATCCATTTTTGAGCAAAAGAGATTTGCACGACCTTGAAGAACATTTGCTCCGAGACATAATTGAGTAGTCCCACAATCATGAAAAGTCTCTGAATGCCCTAACTAATTTTTAAAAAAATTATCAAAATACTTACTATCTTCAATGTTTAATACTTTTAATGTTAATTTTGGCCTGCAAACAACCAAACAACATTATGTATGTACTTCAACAGACAGTAAATGGTAGAAAAATTACATCTTGGCTTAACAGGACATAATTTCTATACGAAGTGAAAACATAACATGAGTTTGTCAATGAAATGAAGGAATGTTACATGAAAATGTGGGAAATTGGTGTCAAGACTCGACGTCTTGTGAGAAATTTGTGTCTAGTGAAGTCACGAGTCACAAAACGTCAAAATTTATATCTGCATTTATTTCTTCTACGAAGACAAGAAATAAATAGAAAAAATTATGTCTAAAAATAACAAAAATCGAGACATAAGGGGGCTCCACAAGAAATATTGGCTACATGACACATTTCTTGCAATCATTTATTTCAAGTGGAGGCTCAGTGTAAAACGATACGGATCTTACCGAGAGCAGTGTTATAAGCCCGTCTCTTTTTATCCTTGGGTTTGTAAATTTTAAATTATGTCTTGGAAAAACGATTTACGAATTTTCTTATGGAACGTACGATCGCTCTAAAGAGCTCGAGCTGCTCAGTAGCTAGCCGATGCCCTGTCAAAATATAAAGCTGTAACAGCTCTCCAAGAAATCAGATGGACCTGGAATATGGTGTTTTAGGCTAGCCGCGCACTAGCAATTTTTAGTTGCGAAACTGCTTGGTTCGAGCAACTAAAAAGTTTGTGTTTTGACACAAACTAAACGATTGCCTAAAATAAGTTCGCCATTTTATTGAACATATAATTATCTGCAAATTCCCCGACATTCAACCAAACAGTTCATCTGTTTTCTATAAGTAACCAAACAGTTTCGCAACTAAAAATTGCTAGTGCGCGGCTAGCCTTAGTATGTAATTATGAAAGCGAACCGAACAGTCCTTACATCTTTACAGCAAATCCATTCAAAAGTTTGATTCATTTATCTGATTTTGTTTTAAAAGTTTTTGCAAAAGTTTTAGTATGGTTCCAAATATAGGCACATCCAACTTAAAGTAGGAAATGTGTATGGCCGATCTTGACTTTTGTCTGAGCAAGTCCATTTAAAATCTGCACCCGGGAAAGATTTTATGAAAAAATAAATTTTTCTCGGGTTTCGGTTATGGTTTCCACTTAAGCCTAGTACGCAGATCGAGACAAGATAAATTTTATCTCTACAATTTTAATCTCTACAAAACTTTTCCAAATCTCGCGCAAAAGTTTGAAGTTGGAGAGATGAAATCTAATTTAAAGTGTTTTTTAGTGTATCTCTGGAACGGGTTTTCTTACATACATAAGTCGTTCATACCTTTTTGGAATCTCCTCTTGATGCTCTCAAGACAAGCATCAGCACCTTTTACATAAGACCAGTATTGACAAAAATCACTTTCGGAAATACGGTGGCTATCAAAATTTGTCCCGCAAAATAATGCTTGTATCATTCTTTTTCCTGGCAAAATTTATTGGAGACACATACAAAAGTATGAACTTTGCGCGCGAACTGCGTACTACTCGGAAAAATATCCAAGACAAAATTTGTCCCAGGACAAAAAATGAATGGGAGACAAAATTTCTCCCGATCTGCGTACTAGGCTTTACCTTGTTGATAAGAGGTATTGGGTTGGACTTGATATTATGGTTGCAAAGTTGAAGATATTGCTGGAAGATACATGTTGAGACGTGGTTACGTGGCGAGACAGTTTCGAAATACCGGTGAGGGAAACTCAACGGGTTTCATTTATCTAAGCTCCGCCCAGAAATAGAGGTTACTGTGATGATGACCTAACCTAGGTTATCGAAAAGCTGAGCTTAGTGGATAAGCCAACGAATAACAAAAGAAACCCAAGTAATATTTATCCATATATATTTTACAAACTTTTTTTTTTTGCTCGTGGGCAAAATTCCGAATTGCCTTGCGATACCCTATAGCAATATTTAAGGAAATTTTCATAAATATCCTAATTGCGAAAGAGAACCGAAGTCACAAGCCAGAAAGGGAAATTCAGTACGAGGTTGTGACTCGTGCTACGGAAGAGGTTATCCTACCCAACAACCGGAATAAGTAAAAATAATTGCCATAGCATACATTTAGGGATTTAGTGTTCTTGTGTTTTTTTTTTAACGTGGAGTTAAGACAATTTCATTTCATTCATTTAAAAATTTAATTTTCATATGTAAAAAAGGTTAAAAAGAGTGGAAAAGGAGGCGTTGGGTTATAGCGACTGACTCGACCGATTAAGGCTGGGTCCCCCCAAGCAAATCGGGACTTGTGTAGAAATAGCGTATATACTTCCATCCACAGAGCGCTCTAATGGTGGGAACGGGGAAAGACGTATGGTCTCGGTACAAGTGGCTACGGGTGCACCGGGGCTCAAACAAAAATATAGTGGTCTTCGGGTATGCTAAAGGTCAAGGTTACCTTCCTGGTACAACTGAACCAGAAAAGTGCCACCTGACCAGGGCAGAAAGGTCCACCCACAAATATCGCATCCCTTTAAAGCTGTTGTCATTTTTGGTTCTCTTTGTTGTTTTTTTTTTCGTTATACATTTTTATCCTGTATTTTTATTACTCTTTATTTGTAAATACATACATATATACATATTCCAGAAACTTAAATTTAAAATTACATACATACCTATACACTTGCCTTTTCGAAGTACTCGTAACTTACCCCGTGAGGAATTTACCAAAAAGAGTCATGAGGTGCAAAACAAATTTGTTGTGGATACCCAATCAAGGTTCTTCTTCGACTATAAAGCAGCAAGTAAATACCGGACGACGTAAGTCACTTAAGACTATCCTTATGCTAGCTACACACGAGCTTTGTATATACACTCTATAGTATTGTAATATTTTTGCTAGGTTCGTTAAATAAAACTTATTACTGTTTCTAATATTTCTTCTTTATTTACACTTTTCGAATCAAAACAATAAATCTCAATTTATAATCAACTCTAATACTTTTATTCCAACTTAAATCCACTTTTTTAATTACACTTTCCACAATCCAATAGTTCAGCTTTGCACACTTTCATAATCGAAAATAAACTGTGTTCCGCTCACCGTGAACACTCCCTTTTATACTCAAACCAGTTGTTCTAGAAGGTTCTTGTCCAGAAGGGGAAATTCTTATGGGGGTAGAATGTTCTAGTACTTTGGAATTAGGGGAAATTTAGATGCGATGGAAAAGAGCTTTTTGTTTTGTTCCCTCACAAAGCAGATACGTAATTCCCAACAGATGGCGCTGTAGGAGTATAAAGCTCTGTTCGCAACATTGCCCCCTTCTTAAGATTGTTCGTCCCGAACAACTCTATCATCAGCTTCGGCACTGTATCGGTGCAGTCGATCGCTATGCACAACTTTTAGCTTTCCTCTTAACCCTCTTTGAATTCGGTAAACGACATCATTGATTTTCGTGACGACAGTATAAGGGCCTTCCCAGTTTTGTTGAAGCTTCGGCGACAATCCCTTTTGACGATGTGGATTATACAGCCATACACGATCTCCTACTTGGAATTCTGTCGTGTTTGCTCTTGTGTCGTACCTTGTCTTCATTCGATCGCTGTAAGTGCTCATTCTAGTCCTGGTCCTTTCGTGGATGCCGATTAGCCTCTCTTTTAGGTCACTCACGTAATCCCCTGTTTCCTGAGACTCTTGTGGTGGGTGTCCAAACCTTATCTCACTAGGCAGGCGTATGCTTTTTCCGAACAGGATTTCAGATGGTGTTTGTCCTGTTGAGCTATGTACTGCACTTCGATAGGCCATCAAAAATAGTGGTATGTGCCTATCCCAGTTTCTTTGGTTGTCGCCTACGACCTTAGTGAGGTGCTCTTTTAACGTCCTGTTGAATCTCTCGACCATTCCATCAGATTGCGGGTGAAGTGGTGTGGTTCTCGTTTTCTTAATGCCAAGGAACGCGCACACCTCTTGGAATATGTTCGACTCAAAGTTCCTTCCTTGGTCAGAATGGAGCTCCATAGGCACACCGAACCTGCTTACCCAGTTAGACACAATCTGGTCGGCCACGGTCTTGGCTTCTTGGTTCGGAATAGCATATGCCTCAGGCCATTTGCTGAAGTAATCCATTACCACCAGAATGTATTTGTTTCCAGCATTCGTTTCCGGAAATGGGCCAGCCACATCAACAGCAATCCTTTCAAACGGTGAGCCAACATTATACTGCATCATTTTTCCTTGCAGTTTTCTGCCAGGTCCTTTGGTTGCCGCACAAACCTCACAATTTTGGCACCACTTTTTAACGTCATCTCTTGCATGCAACCAGTAGAATCGTTGTCTCACTTTTTCTAACATCTTGTTGATTCCCAAATGGCCTCCTGAAGGTCCATCATGCATCTCTCGAAGAACCTCTTTGATTTTCGATTGAGGTAACACAAGCTGCATCACATAGGATTTACCATCAGCGGACTCCCATTTTCGCCGAAGAACACCTTCTCGCACATGAAGTGAGTCCCATTGTGCCCAATAGGCCTTTAAAACTGGACTCCTATCGGAGATGTCATTCCATGCGGGTTTTTCTTCATGTTCTTTCCATGCGAGAAGAGGTTCAATGTCGGGGTCTTCTTGTTGAGCAGATCTTATTTCTTCATTGCTCCATCCACAAATGGGGTCAGCCCTTATTCGCAGTGTGTTGATGGAGACCATGCGTTTGTTGCCATTTGACGTTGCCTCGACAGTCAGACTTTTATTGTTTCGTTTGGTCTGAGAAACCTGGATGGTGTTTCTAGGGCCATCGATACCAGAAACCAGCTTCTGCCCCTCAAAGTTGGTTCTTACTTGTTTCTCTGTTGGGAAACTTATTCCGGAAGTAACACTGATGTTATTGTTACCTTGTTCTGAGTTTGAAACTCCGTGTCCACAATGCTGACAAGCTCTTCTTGGTGGTAATCGACATTGACGCTGTAAATGTCCAGTCTTGTTGCAATTCCAGCACTTTGCAAGTCCGTTTCGTTGATTCCCTTGGACATCAGTTCTTCGGCATGAGCATTCTTCGACGATGGTTTCTCTAAGTCGATGTACTCCGTGAGAAGCTTGCTCTGCTGCTTCCATTGTCAAGGCAAACGCTAATGTTTCAGAAAGCGTTCGTTTTCCAGCAGTTCGCACGGCCCTTTGAAGATGTATGTCGGAAATGGCTCGAACAAATGCCTCAACTGCAAACTGGTTACGGATTTCTTCTCCAACATCAGGATATGCAAGATGAACAAGCCTTTCAATGTCCGCTTGTAGCTGTTGTAGAGTTTCGCCCCTCTTCTGAACTCTGGAATAGAGTCGTACCTTGAAGACTTCTTTCATATGGCTATCGCCAAAGCGTTTGTCTATAGCATCAACCAAGTAATTAAAATCGCCGCTCTTATCTGCTGGTATGGTTAGCAATAACTCAGCAGCTGCTCCTCTAAGAGCAAGGGTTAGAGCTATACACTTGTCAGCTTCATCCCAGCCATTTGCTGTATAAGCTGCCTCGAATTGCTTCTTGTATATAGACCAAGAAGTTTGTCCATCAAAGGTTGGAGGTTGCATCTCCTTTTTCCTCAAGGTTTCTCCAGAACTTTCCCGAATCTTTATGTTTCGAATGCGCTCTAGCTCTTTTGAAAGCGTCTCCATTTTGTTGTCGACTTGATTCTCCAATAATGAAACACGTTCGGCTTGATTCTCCAACAATGAAACACGTTCATCAAGTGCAGATACATTCTTTTCGATGTTAACAAGCTTGCCTTCTAGCATGTTTCTCTGTTCTTCGAGAAGGTCTTTTTGTTCGCTATGCTGTTTCTCCAGGCGTTCGAGAACATTCTTCTGTTGCTCTTCGAAACGTTCGAGAACATTCTTTTGTACATTCTCCTGTTCTTTCTTTTGTTCATTTCGTTGCTCTTCGAGACGCTCAAGCAGAAGACTAAACATATTTGAAACATCTACATTTTTACTTACGTCTGCTTCCTCAGAGTCAGCTTCAAAGACGAAAATGTCCGGGTCTTCATTTTGTTGTTTCAAATATTCCGCCAAACGCAGAACAAGCTCATTTTTCGATCCTGCTCTAGAAAGTTCTCGCTTGCCTAATTCACTTTTCAGCTCATTACAGTTGAGCTCTTTCAGTAACTTGCTCATTTTTTTTTTTTCCGTACACTTCACTGCACAATAAGTTTTATTCCACTTTTCTGACACCAATGTAATATTTTTGCTAGGTTCGTTAAATAAAACTTATTACTGTTTCTAATATTTCTTCTTTATTTACACTTTTCGAATCAAAACAATAAATCTCAATTTATAATCAACTCTAATACTTTTATTCCAACTTAAATCCACTTTTTTAATTACACTTTCCACAATCCAATAGTTCAGCTTTGCACACTTTCATAATCGAAAATAAACTGTGTTCCGCTCACCGTGAACACTCCCTTTTATACTCAAACCAGTTGTTCTAGAAGGTTCTTGTCCAGAAGGGGAAATTCTTATGGGGGTAGAATGTTCTAGTACTTTGGAATTAGGGGAAATTTAGATGCGATGGAAAAGAGCTTTTTGTTTTGTTCCCTCACAAAGCAGATATGTAATTCCCAACAGATGGCGCTGTAGGAGTATAAAGCTCTGTTCGCAACAGTATTCTCATGAAACCTTAATTTAAGAGGACATCTATCGTCGGCCTGACAACTATTTCAGGATATTTCAGAGTGCAAAACTATTCAAAATTTTAAATAAATGGCGGTTATAAAATAAAGGGGATCAAAAAAGGACTTTTTCTTGTGTGGATGATTTTTGTTTATCTTTCTATACCTTTGTGTATAGATATTCAATACGTGGTGTCTGGTAAGAAGTGAGACGTGAGGGATGAGAGATTGCTTTAGTTTTGTTTTTGTAAATTTGGTTATGAAGATTTTTTTGTTGAGGTTCTTGACCTACCTTTTATTATGTGTATGTTTTTGTTGTTTTGTTCTGGTAGCTGGTGTTTGATGATTTTTTTCAGTTGTGAAGAAAATCTTATTTTAGCTTTCAGTATTTTATTAGGTAGGTATACTATTGTTTTTTTTTTGCTTTGTACGCGTGCGTATGTAGGTATTTACTTGGAGGATGGGGTTATCATTCATCGCGTTCTCGATGGCAAGGATTTTTTTTAGTTATCTGAGAATTTTTGTAGGTCAGAAAAATATATCAAGCAAGGTTTCAAATAAGAGTTTTGTTTGAAGGATTTCTTTGTTTTCATTTTAGGGTGAAAAATATATGTACATACATATAGGTATTTTTGTAATTTTTGTGATGAAATGGTAGACTTGTTGGCCTCTAAATGTACGTTTGTATTGTACGTGTGACATAGGTAGTTAGGTACAATATGGCATTTTATGCATTTGTAAACAAAATCGAAGTCGATATTTAAATCAGTCTTAACATTACGACTTTTACTTGCAACTTATGGGTACTATAAAGTAAGTTACACATTTGTAAAAAATCGAACTAGGATTTTGATCAAAGTTGATATACCTACCTAACGATGATAGGAAAGACGAAAAAAGTGGGTCTTGTAATTATGTGTCTGTTCGAGTACAGCCTAAGCGGCTCGGGCGATTTTCTTGAAGCATCGTAGCCGTAGGTAGGTATACCTATATACCTACCTACTATTTTTAAAATTGTCAATTTTTTTAATTTTTAAATAACGATTTGAGAAATTTGGAATTAGGTACCTACTTTGATATATTGTTTGTTGTGAATAAATTGTCTATATAATGTGTGTATGTATTATGATTTCAATGTTGTTATGTCGAAATATGTTAGGTAGGTACCTATCTACCTATATATCACTTTGGTCTAGAACTGCATTTGTTCTGTGTTTGTTTTTTTTATAATCACTTGTTTTGGTTATTTTCAAACGTCTCGAAGAAGTTTTTTTCTTATAACGGGTGATTTTTTAAGAGCTTGAGAACTTTTTTTAAAAAAAAACGCATAAAATTTGCAAAATCTCATCGATTCTTTATTTGAAACGTTAGATTGGTCCATGACATTTACTTTTTGAAGATAATTTCATTTAAATGTTGACCGCGGCTGCGTCTTAGGTGGTCCATTCGGAAAGTCCAATTTTGGGTAACTTTTTCGAGCATTTCGGCCGAAATAGCCCGAATTTCTTCGGAAATGTTGTCTTCCAAAGCTGGAATAGTTGCTGGCTTATTTTTGTAGACTTTAGACTTGACGTAGCCCCACAAAAAATAGTCTAAAGGCGTCAAATCGCATGATCTTGGTGGCCAACTTACCGGTCCATTCCTTGAGATGAATTGTTCTCCGAAGTTTTCCCTCAAAATGGCCATAGAATCGCGAGCTGTGTGGCATGTAGCGCCATCTTGTTGAAACCATATGTCAACCAAGTTCAGTTCTTCCATTTTTGGCAACAAAAAGTTTGTTAGCATTGAACGATAGCGATCGCCATTCACCGTAACGTTGCGTCCAACAGCATCTTTGAAAAAATACGGTCCAATGATTCCACCAGCGTACAAACCACACCAAACAGTGCATTTTTCGGGATGCATGGGCAGTTCTTGAACGGCTTCTGGTTGCTCTTCACTCCAAATGCGGCAATTTTGCTTATTTACGTAGCTATTCAACCAGAAATGAGCCTCATCGCTGAACAAAATTTGTCGATAAAAAAGCGGATTTTCTGCCAACTTTCTAGGGCCCATTCACTGAAAATTCGACGTTGTGGCAGATCGTTCGGCTTCAGTTCTTGCACGAGCTGTATTTTATACGGTTTTACACCAAGATCTTTGCGTAAAATCTTCCATGTGGTCGAATAACACAAACCCAATTGCTGCGAACGGCGACGAATCGACATTTCACGGTCTTCAGCAACACTCTCAGAAACAGACGCAATATTCTCTTCTGTACGCACTGTACGCATTCGTGTGGTTGGTTTAATGTCCAATAAAGTAAACTGAGTGCGAAACTTGGTCACAATCGCATTAATTGTTTGCTCACTTGGTCGATTATGTAGACCATAAATCGGACGTAAAGCGCGAAACACATTTCGAACCGAACACTGATTTTGGTAATAAAATTCAATGATTTGCAAGCGTTGCTCGTTAGTAAGTCTATTCATGATGAAATGTCAAAGCATACTGAGCATCTTTCTCTTTGACACCATGTCTGAAATCCCGCGTGATCTGTCAAATACTAATGCATGAAAATCATAACCTCAAAAAAATCACCCGTTAGGTACCAACCAAATATTAAATGATTATTTTTTTTGATGACTTTTACAAGGTAGGGAAGTTATACCTTGTTTTGCACTTTCAACCGTGAATTGAAATTAAGAATGATAAATTTAAATTGACTTCATTTGGTTGAAGAATTAAAAATAATTTATTTACATACATATTTTTGACTCGATTTTAGTTGTATCTTTATGTTAATTTTGGACTTTATTGCACTTCCAAGAGTGCAATAAAGTACAAAACTGAAATGAAATAAAGCCCAAAGAGAATAACACAAGAAATAAAAATACAAAATTTTATCTTAAAAGTTGGAATAGAAACTTTTTCATTAAATAATGAAACGACCAGCTCCATTGAAGGGTATCTATCATATAGCTATTTGTGCTCAAAACTTCAAAAAAAAGGAAACTTTTTCAAATTTTTGGACATTCTAAGAGTGTGCAAAATCTCAAAAGATGAAAGGCGCCATTCAGATGTATACGTACCAAAACAGTCTAGATGCTTAAAGGAAGATTTAGTGAAGTTTGCTTAGAAAAGCAACTGGAAGGCAAAATTAATTTGCAACAATGTATTAATCAACTCTCTTTAAGAAATTGAAGCCAACTGAATTTATCGAACCTGTAGCAGATAGTGGAAAAGATTAATAATAATTATGGTATATTTACCATTTCAGAAAATTGACTGAAATTCCTTTTTATTTTTTTGTTTTTGTTCCTAGTTTATTTTGCATGAAAAGATAGTAGTAGCAATAAAGTCTCCAAGATGTTAATGTATTTAGTTTAAATTAAAATAAGTTACCTACACAAAATATTTTATAATAAATTACAATGCGAAATGAAAATATGAAAATATAAATCTTAGGCCAGTGCTACAGTCGAGTTACTTTATCGAGATCATAATTTTTTAAGTTATGGTAACCCTGAAATATACAGGCAACTACTTTTCTTCTGTATATAAATATGGCTGCTGCTGACGAGACACTAGCTCTTCTAGTAACATCTTTATTCATTCTATAGGATCTTAGACGCTTCTTTGCAATTTATGTTTACTTACGTGAGAGTGAGAGGAGAACGTTGACATTAGAAAAGTGAAGTTTGTGAGTAGTTTTGCTTGTTGCATTAAGGATCTCATTACGATCTTACTGCAAAGCTTATATTCTTTGAACTCTAAATTGTTTCTTGATATAGGAGGTTTTAAGCTCAAATTCTTTTAGGGTTTTCAAAGTAGTATACAATTACCTTAACTCTTAAATATGACTTGTTATGGGATTATATGGACATATTTAGAGCACAGTTTTCAGAAAGGGATTCTTATAAAACTATAAGTTCATATAATCTTATTGCAAGAAGAGAAAATAGTTTTGGTATAAGATTTAAGTACTTTTAAGCTGGAAAAGTGTTTAACTCTTAAAATAAAAGTGTTATGAAATCCAGTGGAGTTTCATAACAAGATATTAATACTTAAGTATAGCAATGGGATATAAAAGAGTTGTATGGGAGTTTTTTCAGATTTCAAGAGCTAAACTCTGGAGAGTATGTTAGTTGGGCACTCGTACAACTGACATAAAATATATATACATACTTATCCTACTTATCCTATTTCTATAGCTCTGAAGTTCATTTGATTGATGGCGGTTCTAGCTTGTGGTCGTGGTCATACCTTTTAAAAAAAAAATAATTTTTCTATCATATTTTCCATTCAATTTAATTAAAAATTATTAAAATTTCAGCTTAAATTTTGTTCATATGTACAGTACAATTTTTTAATATTTAAAGATAGGTATGCGGATATCTCAAAATATATGTATATAGATATATAGACATACATAGGTACCTCATATTCCACTCACCCGATAAAAAAATACAGATTTAGTAATTTTGTTGTAGTTTTTTTTTTTTAAGTCCACAAACCATATCCTTTATTGAAATTGATTCGCCTCAAAAAAAACTTTTTGTTATTTCGATTTCGTTTTTTCCAATATAAACAATAGCTTTTTTTGGCCAGTTTCAGAAGCAATTTAAAACCAACAAATACATACACATAAGTACATATGCATCTGTGCATATAGGATATAGTACATGCACACATTTACATAAGTTTACATTTAGGTATATTACTGGCTTAAAACTTTGAAAAACTGGAAAAATTACTTGAAATTTTACGTAGCCTCAATGAAATCTACACATACATACCTACCTATTTTGTATTGCGAACAAAGAAATAGGTAGGTATACAAAAAATACCTACATCATTAGAAAGAAATTTAAGTCACTTACCTTCAAAACCTTAACACTACCCTAAATCGGTCAAAAAATCAATGAGTTAAAAATCGTTTAGTGCACGGTCACTCAGTAATTATTTATTTATCTATTTTTTTTTTGTACTCAAACAGAACCTAAAACCTAAATTAAAAAGTGTATGCATTTTAGTTTTATTTGTAGCATTGTCTAATTAAGTGATGCTGATAATATTTTGACAAGATTTGAATCAATTATTTGAATTAATACGATGCTAAGGCTGTTTTAGTATGAAACAAAGTTAAAAACGTTGATGTTGCAAATTTTGTTCGAATATAATCTACCCTTTTATTACAGTTAAAATCATCGTATTACCTATTTTATTCTGTTAGTATAGAGTTAACTTCATAAGACTCTTTGACATTTAGTGGTTAAAAGGTTTGTTTAATTACTTTTTTTTTAACAAACTGCCATTCATGAAACTACTTTAAAGTTAGCAAATTGTTAAGTAGTATTATACCTACTAATACCTTAATACATACCTACTAAGCTGTTTAAAATTTTGCGCCATTCTTTCTTTTAAACATAGCTACGTACCTTTTTACTTATTAAAAAGGTACCTATAATATTTAAATACCTGCTTAACAACATACATACATAATTATAAGATTATAAAGAATTAAAGATGCTTCGATTTGTCCTTAAAACTTGTCTACTTTTTTTGACATGACACCAAGAAAGCTAAGAAAAATATTTATCTTTGTTTTTAATCCACCAAAACAGTGAAAAACTAGCATATACCTAAATAATAAAATTCTCTGCGACAATCAAAATCATGTCAAGATCACCAAAAAAGCAAGGACAAAATATCCGAAAAGATACCTTTTCCATATCCTTGCATTTGTCCTACATTAAGCGATTTGTAAATTCAACCCAAAAATCCAAAGAAAACATTCTACCCAAAATTGCAAGGCAAAATACAATACGTAAAACTCACAATAGACACTTTTATAGATAATCAAATACGTACAAACCTACTATACATATTAGGCTCGCATTCATTCTTACACCTGCATCCATAAGCTAAAGAAAACGAAACAAAATATTTGTGAAATAATCAAAGAAAACCAACCACCAAGATCATCCCCTTACGTCGCGCACGCCGCAGCCATCCACACATTGGCAGACTGTTTGCAAGGGATTAAAAACAAAATACAATTTCCCAAAAAAATATCCTTGTTTATTTTGGTCAGGTTCAAATCTAAAATAAGCGATTTTGCGACATCTGGATCTCCATGTAACACTACAAAATCGTGTTGCATAGGAATACTATCTCAATGGTGATAGTAGTCGTTATTTTGTTCAATAATCACGAATACAGATGAATCTATTGATCACCTGTACCACTAAGGTTGTTGAACTTAATTAGTGATTCCCCCAATCAGATGGATTGCAGGCAATGACGAAGAAGATGAGCAACGGTTGCAGAGGATACTGTAACGACTTCATCATCTTCGTCATTGTAAATCGAACCACCTTGGAATCGACATCGCTAACCAAGTCTGGGATAAGTGACAATTTAAATAAAAAAAAAAATTTCTTTTAAATCAGTTTTGTTCTTAAATAAGTGAATTATAAATTAGTGATAATAGAAAATTGTCTGGGTGAGTGAAGAAAAAGGCCAAAGGGGATAGTATATAGTGAGATAGTGGATTTTTTTTTTTAAATTACAGTGAGGGCGAATATTGGCAGTTGGCAATTAAGGCTATAGGTCAGAGCCACCGGTCGATTCGTAAGACTTATGTGAGCAGCCTGTATAAAAGAGCGGTGAACAACGAGGGATTAAAAGAACCTGGGTACGGTTTACCAGAAAGGAGGCACCCGAGTGTTGGAAACGAAAAGGATCAAAATCCGTGAAAAAACCCGGATAACAAGTAACCCTATCCGAATATATTAAATTTGTTCTCGATCAAGTGAAGAAAGAATATAAAAGGGTAAACTGACCTGTCGTTTTGGGTGGTCGTATTTAATTTTTTTGTGCCCAGCGACTTCGCCCTCACCGCAGCAAACTTTATTACGTTTTTGAATTAGAAAAACTAAATATCACATTAAAACAAAAAGGATAAATTCGAAAGCTGCGAAGTGGCAGTGACGAAACCGCTCAGCAGATAGCGGTCACGGGAGTACGTCCGGAGAAGGCCCCAATCTCCTGATATATATGTATATGTTGAACAATCGGCGTGATATTGATATTGATTTTTGTTTTTATTTATTTATCTATTTTTTTTTTGATTTTTTTTATAGCAATGGTTTTATGTAATTCGATGATGTTTCTTTTTTTTTGGTGAAAAGTGTGTTAATGCATAGTCGAAAGCATCAATTCCGTTAGCTTTTTGCGGATATAGGTTCCTCAAAGGTCCAGTTACTTAGCAGCAAAATTTTGCGAAACCCTTAAGTTACCCACAAAGAGCTCTTTGTAGGTAGGAATAAAAGGAGGAGAGTGTTTTTTTTCGATCCAGAAAGTCAAGGCTTCGGCAACAAAAACGAAGACTGGGACTTTAGGAGCTTAGTCCTTGTACGAGCGTTGTTTTCTTTTTCAACGGAAAAGTTTTTTTTTTGGTTACATAACCACTTTAAACCAACTCAAAGGGCAACATCCCATTGCCAATTTGTTTTAGATTTTTTTTTTTCGCATTGCTTGAATAATTATTTGTTTTCTTTGATATGTGAGTTAGCTTTAAAGCAAGTTAAAGAGGCAATTTAAGTCCCATGTTTCTACGTTCTTGTACCTTTTTTTTAAATCAATTTAAAACCCTAAAAGTTCTTTTAGTGTTTTTCAGTGTAATTTCAAAATGTTAGTGTATGTCTTTTTATGAACCTTGTCCTTAAAGTACGATGTTTAACTTCCGTATAGAGTAAATAAAGAATCTTTGTAAATCACGTCGTCAATGATTGAAATAACCGTTTTTTTTCTTAACTGAGCTCCCAAGAAGCTCAATGGAACTTTAAATTAATTTTCAGGGGGTGCGGTACGGCGGACAAAGGTCCTGTCGGTGAAGTAAGTATGGTTCATTAGCGACAGAAAGCAATCCTTGTTTCAGGTTAGGGGAATTCGAAGTACAGCGCCGACCGAATTCCAGGTAGGGAGGGACAAGGCGACGTTGCGTCAACAGCAGCAGCGTACCCAAGGTGTGAGTCGTGAGAGTGAGGGTCAAGACTTTTTGAGTGGCATGTTAAAAATTTTTTTGAAATAGGCGAGGTCCAACTACGGTGGCAAGATCCCCCCCTACATCCGGCGAGCGGAGCTGAGCGGAACAAGCATGCCATCGCCTCCGTAGCGGACATTCTACCCCTACCTCATCCTCTCCTACCGAATCCTAAACCTCTTCCTACTTTCCTATTTTCCTTTTCTTCTTTTTTCATGCACCCGTTCAGAATCCTACACCCCAAAAACCATCCCTTTGCCTCATTTCAAATTCATGTTGATGTTTTATATTTTTTTTCAAATAAGGTTTACTAACGCAAACGTAAGCATGGTCTTGTCAAAGGTGAATCTCACGAACATTTTCCATCCAGATTCCAGGCGAGGTGTGGAAAGGCCTTAAAAGTGGTGAACAAGAGCAGAAGAGGTAAGAAGATTATAGATCGTGTCGGCGTGAGATTAATTTTGTAGCGTGATGAGGTTTTATGGAGTGGAAATATGCCCCCTATATTCGGCGAGCTAAGCCGTGCACGCCAGCATGCCACTGCCGCGGCCATAGAACATTCAATCCCTTCCTATTCTACACTGGCCCAATTTGTGACCATTTCCGCTTCTTGTCCATTCCGGATTTTCTTTCCAGATTCAAATCCCCATCCAGATCCAACTAATATCCTTAGATCCTCATCCAATTGCCCCGTAGCAGGGAGTCTGATTATCTTTCTCAGGAACTCGGAGAGTTTACCAATTAATCCAGGGAAACGCATATTGAACATCCTGAAAACCTTTTACTATTTAAATACAATTTTAATGTTAGTTTTCTAAGTTAGTTTCAAAAAATTTACTTTCAAAACAAATCTTTAAAAGTTTTTTTATAAAATGGTAAATAACTACTCATTTAGCAAATTTTATTACTATAAGAATTAAAAAAAAAGGTGTCCTTATCCGCGAAACAATTTTTTCGGGCTAAAATTAGTTTAAAATGTACCCATTCAAAGTCATAAATTTTAAGCTTTTTTCCACATAAGATAACCCATATTTAATATAAACCATTTTTTATGCAATCAATTCTAATTGGTTTATCTATCAATTATTATTAAAAGTTGATTTTATATTGGATTAAATAAATGCATATTTTTTGTTAAACGCAAAATTGCCAGTAATATTAGACTTTTTTATAAATACGCTATAAAACACCATTTTTAAAGCCATCCGAGAGTAAGTCCGTCATTAAAAGCGAGTGGTAACAATCTCGTTCTACTACTGGATTTAATTTTGTTATAGATGCCATCTTTTGAAATTTATTGTTTTATTGATAGTTTTATGTATTTGTGTAGTTATAATTTTTGTTTAAACACTAAACTAGTGATAAAATAATGTAATAAGAAGAATACAACATAACAAACTGACTGATTCGCTAACATTTAACTTGATTGCTCATTGCTCAGAGCTCGCTGGAAAAGTAAATTTTCTTGCTTCGTCAGAAATCTCCAACCGTGTGTGCAATGAATTCATAGTTCTGTTCAGAATCAGATGAGGAATCCTGTAGGAAGTGACTTTCAACGTGGCTGCAAAACTGATCAAAAGTCACCGTAGTACCGAATATAAGGCTACACATCGGGCACACTTTGACCTTTTTGTCTGCTTCCAATTTGCGTTGAATGAAATCAACATGACTTGACAGAGCTTGTGCATTATCATCATCTTCATCATCATCAACTTCATGATTGATATGCAGGTACTTAGGAATTTCAGGAATGATAACATCCGTATTTAAGCTCTTATCAATCATTTCAGGTTTTTTAGCACAAACTAAACACCCCTGCAAGACTATTTTGTTTATTAATTGAAAATCAAAAAGAAGGAAAGATTGTATAAGTTTACCAAATCTATTTTCCAATGAGTCCAATGCTGAGGTCATATCGAGTTGTTGTTGCATTACATCTAGTCTTATTTTGTGCAAGCCTTCTAGGCACTTCTTGGCTTCAATGTTAAAATCGTCGTCGGGGGCAGCGTGAACGTTTAAGTAGGTAAACCCAAATTCCGTTTCGCAAACCCCAACCATGTCGTCAGATTTAAGCTCTCTGTTGCTAACCTCTCCATCGTCAGATACGGAGGCTTCAACAAGCTGGATATCCTCCAAGCTAGAATGATCATCGTTTTCTTTTTCTGTGCCGTCGTAGTTTACGACTTTCAATCTCAAGTTGGGATTCGGTGAGTGTTGTGTGAACGTTCGCGACCGAATTAAGTTTTGATTTGTTTTTGGACTATCCAGCTCGTCGCTAATGGAATGTTGATTCATAGTATTTTCATTCTTGGTTTGATTAACATTACTGCCTTGTTGCTCTTTGGCTATCTGGGAAAGTCGTGACCACAGCTTTCTGTTCTCGTTCGCTACCATATTAATGTGATCACTAAGTTGGACTTTCTGTCTATTAAGCTCCGATACCTGGGAACGTAGGTTATCCAACTCAATGCTATTGTGAGATGTGGATTTATTTTGTTGAAATGATAAACAATTATGGTTTTGAATTTGATCGGAATCCAGACGACCACGTAATGAGTCGTTTTCTTCTTCGACGGCCGAAAGCCTCTGTTGCAAGGACAAACAACGTTCCTTCATTGTTTGCAAAGCTACACGCAAAGCTAATTGTGAGACCATATTGTAATCTGTATGAATATTTCCGTCCATAACTTAAGTAAATTTAATTAAATATTGCATTGTTTCCAATTAAAAAGAAAAACACTAAAAATATTTCGTAAGCACTTTCGTAGTCGTAGAAAAATATATTACTTGAATCTTGAATGCCTTTCAATCTGTATTGTCGTTTTGTTTATGACGGTGACGGATGGATACGCTAAGTGACGTCTCCATGGTCAATATAATATGGTAAAGCAAAAAGCATGCTATGCATATTGCGCGTGTGTCCGTCTGATCATTTCCCTCAAGGGAACTTTACTTCTAACATAGAAAGGGTATTCATGTAACGAGATAATTTTCCGCTTTGTAGAAAGATATAACTTTCCGCAGCATGTTTTCATGAACACCCCCTAAGAAATACTTGCGTAAATGTGGGAAATATTTTCTGAAATGTCAAATTAAAAGTCAGAATCCATACTTCTTTAGTTTACGAGGTTTGTTTCTGCACTTTCCGCAGCAAATTTGTGAGATAATTTTATGCGATTTGCAGAAACTTTTTCCCATACAAATTTTGACAGCTCGTTTCTGCGGAGATAAAATTATCTGGTTTACGAGGTTTACGAGGGTTTTCCGCGCTTACATGAATACCCCTAGAGAAAGCCACTACGTAGAATGGCCGAATGGGGCATTTACATACCAGCGATATTATTAAGAACATAAAATACTGCTTATAACTCTGTGTAAGTTGTTTGATGGATATTATTTATAGTAAGGGTATTCATGTAAACGCGGAAAACCCTTGTAAACCTCCTAAACCAGATAATTTTATCTCCGCAGAAACGAGCTGTCAAATTTTGTATGGAAAAAAGTTTCTGCAAATCTCATAAAATTATCTCACAAAATTGCTGCGGAAAGTGCAGAAATAAACCTCGTAAACTAAAGAAGTATGGATTCTGACTTTTAATTTGACATTTCACAAAATATTTCCCACATTTACGCAAGTATTTTTTAGGGGGTGTTCATGAAAACATGCTGCGGAAAGTTATATCTTTCTACAAAGCGGAAAATTATCTCGTTACATGAATACTCTTACACCCATATTAATAAAGATGGTTTAGTGGAGGTTTATCGTTAAGTCCTGGACTAAGTGCGAAATTTCATTAATAAAACAAATTTTCTGTTAAGTGACGTTTACTAATTATGATTAAGTTAAACCACCGAAGTAGGTGGTTTAGCGAAGGAATAAGAAATAGAAATGTCCACAGTCAGCTTTGAGTATATATAATATGGAGGGCTCGTTCCTATCCCTAATGCATTGTAGTACTTGAAGTTGTGATAGGGGTCGCTGTCTCACTTTCTGTAAGTTATGGTGGATTTACATGTATCTGCATTTGATTTCTGCAAAAAATAAGGGATGCCAAATGCAGAATTCATATTTGTTAGATAGAGAGGAAAGAGGAAAATGCAGAAGAACTTCATTTCTACATTATAGGAAATTCGAGAAATGCAGAAGTCAAATTATGGATAAAGACGAACATGTTCATCTTTATTATAGCATCTTCGTCTGCATTTTGCAAATTTGCGACATTTTCACATTCTTCTATAATTTTTTTTTGACGGATGCGTGAAGCATGATACAAAAAAAAAAAACATTAAATCGAAATGGAAGAGAATGGTGGTAAGTTCAATTTGCATTGCATTGTTTCGTATAATTTATTTTGTATTTTGTTTTTTTCAGATCATACGAATGGAGCTTTGCAACGAAATTTTGAGTGAGATGAGAAGAGATTGGTTACATTTTCGACCGAAAACACCTGCAATTGAGTTGGACGACTATAACGAACCGCTTTCGGCTGCGACCTCCACGACGGAAATTGGTGAAGAATTGTTACTCCAGCCGTTGGCTTCTCAGCCATGACACCGATTTCCATTGAAATGCAACGTTTATCAACGGTGATATTCCAAGAAAATGACAATAGTACTTCAGCAGGTTTGTGGGAGAGAAATTCTAATGATGCGCTCTTTGTAACAAATTCCTTTCTTCTATGTGTGCGTGCTGTTCTTGTTTTGTAGAAAAGGGAAACCTCGACTTGCTCGTGGTAAGGTTCCCGAAAAATAAAACAAAAATTAATTTCTCAAGCAAAAACAACCCAACCAATATTTAATTTGCACTCGCTGCCATCAAAATATCAAAAAAAAACTTCAATCCAATTCCTGCCGCACGAGAACTGGGATAAGCCAACATCAAAAACACCGCAACGCCCGCAAGAAGCAGAGCAGCAACTCCCGCCAAAATACCTTCTAGCAATCCATTACCGCAAAAGGAGAGTGTTCTCTTCAGAAAACTTTTGAAATGTTATGAAATGAAGCAATACAAAAATGCACTGAAACTGGCAAAGCAGATTCTATCCAACCCCAAGTATGTCGAACATGGAGAGACACTAGCCATGAAAGGACTCACTTTGAATAACCTCGGTCGTCGCGATGAGGCGTACAAGTATGTCCGACAGGGTTTGCGTAATGACTTGAAATCGCACGTTTGTTGGCACGTTTACGGTCTGCTTCAGAGATCAGATAAAAAATATGATGGTGCGAAAGAAATAGCCGACAATAGTGAAAAACTTAAAATCTATAAGCCATTCCAAGAAGAATATCCACAAGCATTGTGTCCCAGACGTCTGCCATTTAGATAATGTTGCACCCGGTGACAGTTTCGTCGAAGTCATCGATGAATATCTGCGACGCGGCCTGAGAAAGGGCATTCCACCGTTGTTTGTCAATATTCGTTCCTAGTACAAGTTTCCCGAAAAGGTTAAAACTATCGAGAGCCTGGTGCTCGACTATTATGAGAACCTCCGAAGTTCACCTACTTATAAAAGCTCTTTAAATCAAAGCCTGATTCTAAGTATACATTCGATTGTATGATCGCCTACTTGAAGAAATCGATACCGGTAAGTGAAATTTACAGGTTTTAAAGAAAATTAAAATAACTTTAACTAAACTTAAATTTACAGAGAATCTTCCACCCTCCGAGCTAAAGAAACAATTGCATAAATAACAACAACAATGAAAATATGCTGGACAACATTTTGCAGGAGTGCCAAAAAGACGACCTGAAAACGCTCAATCAAACAACGACTTTTTGGAACGGCATCCTCGACGACGGCGGCTTGCTTGATTGTATCGAAGAAAAGAAATTGCCTGGCGATGTGACGACCTAGCATGGAGAGGCGGGTGAAAGTGCAGGCCCTGATGTCGCACTGGAAGATAACAAGGACGGCGTGAAGGCAATCTTATTCAAGTTGTATACGCACCTAATGCTCTAGCTAGTATATAGATAGCATTGCTATATCTGAGGAAATGCTTTCTGAATCCGAATCCGAATATCCTAATAATTTTAAAGACATTATTGCCCCGCGTTACTGGAATTCGTACTTTTATGATGATGGAGTACCAACACTACGGACGCACATAATAACAAAGTACTCTAAGATGTGTGTTCCGACTTTGGAACTCGCAGCGACCAAACCAATTGACTATCGATTCGTGATGGGCAATGAAGTTGGTTTTTATCCATCGCCACTCCTGTTGTCTTGAAATAGAAGAAGGAATTATGTATAAACCAAACAAAAATAGAACAAAAATTGTTTCCGATTTGAATCACGCTTTAGCCATTCAAGTAAAAATAAAAAATACATAATGCATTTTAGTTCATAAGAAGAAGATTTTTAATAAATTTATATCATTGTTATGTTAATAAAGAGATGTTTTACGAGTACATTCTACAATTCGAGATTTTTTTTTTGTATTTAAATACGTTCGACAGCCATGGCAATGCCCATGCCTCCACCAATACATCAACTAGCGACACCCTTCTTTCCTCCAGTACGTTCTAGTGCGTACACCAGAGTGACTAGAATTCGATTACCTGATGCGCCGATTGGATGACCCAAGGCTGTAGCTCCACCATTTATATTAGCTTTACTTGGATCGATTTCGAGGCACTTAAGTACGGCTAAGGCTTGAGCTGAAAATGCTTCATTCAGTTCGAATAGATCGACTTCCTCTTTGGTCCAGCCGGCTTTGCTCAACTAAAATAGAAATAGTTATTGATAAAATTGTTTTTCAGTTATAATAATATTTTATACATACAACAGTCCAATGCCCATGACTGTTGGGTCACAACCACTATGAGACCATGGAACTATTTTGGCCAGAGGTTTTATAGAACGTTTCTTGATTTCCATATCGGACAGTGGCCGCTGAATCATTGATACCAGATGCATTTCCAGGTGTTACCGTGCCGTTTTAGTTGTGTTATAAAATGATAAAGGAAATTATAGATACATAATTTTTAAATCTCACTCTACGACTATAAATAGAAAACAACTTCACTTCTTACAATGATGACACTGGCAGGAAAATGATTGTTTTATGAAAAATATCGAATGTGTTTGTATTCAATTTGAAGCAAATATTAGTTAAAAATACATTCTTAGTGAACAAAACGGGATTCTTCGATAGGTGTTATCAATTCCGTCACATCTTTATTACTTCCAAGGATCTCAAAACTAATGAAAACGTTTAGAAATAATGACAACTTAGGATAACACTCATTTCTTAATTTATTAAAGTATTCTGTTCACAAATCGACTGTTTGCAGGAAATGTTTGGAATATTTGATTTTTCTTTCTTAAAAGTACACTGAATTCAATTAAATTTTGGAAGGATGGCAAAAGGAGGCTCATGACCTTTCGTTCTTTCGTTGTCTTCCACTTTAAAAACAATTTAAATAAATTTCACACAAAATACAACCTAATTTTGAAGGAAAACATATGACTAACAAGTTATAGCAGTTTATAGGAAGCAAAAAAGAGTTACCACCTGTGTATTCTCTCCCACTTACGGGTTTCGACATATATCTGCCTCTCTCTACTTTTCTGCATTTTGCAGATGCAGAAACATGTAAATCCACCATTAAGGATACAGCCGTATCCTCCGATTTGTGCTTACCTTCTCCTGGCATATAGTTCTCCGTCACATGTGATATGAAGCACTCGGCAATAACTTTGTCTTACACAAATTTGAGTAGCGCCCCCTATGATAGTCACGCATTTGGAATAGAAACGAGCCCTCCATATTATATATACTCAAAGACAGTCAGACACAAGCAATTGACAATCAATTTAGGTAGCCACAGAATATAAAAAAAGAGATTGCTTACTTTTGTAGAAGATTTTCTTAAAAGGGTTTTTGGTAAACGTCATTTTACTATTTTTTTTATTAATATAAACATTTAAGCCAGGACTAAACTCCTACAGCCGTATTAATAAAAAACGCTTATTCCACCTATATTCCATGGTTTTGCTAAACCATGGAATAGGAGTTAAGCCACGGCTTAAATATTTACATTAATAAAAACAAAATGTTCCCGGAATAGTAAAATGACGTTTATCAAAAATCCTTTTAAGAAAATATTCTACAAAAGTAAGCAATCTCTTTTTTATATTCTGTGGCTACCTAAATTGATTGTCAATTGCTTGTGTCTGACTGTGGACATTTCTATTTCTTATTCCTTCACTAAACCACCTACTTCGGTGGTTTAACTTTATCATAATTAGTAAACGTCACTTAACAGAAAATTTGTTTTATTAATGAAATTTCGCACTTAGTCTAGGACTTAACGATAAACCTCCACTAAACCATCTTTATTAATATGGGTGCTATTCTATGGTTTAGTCTTTGACACCCATATTAATAAAGATGGTTTAGTGGAGGTTTATCGTTAAGTCCTAGACTAAGTGCGAAATTTCATTAATAAAACAAATCCCTAATGCATTGTAGTACTTGAAGTTGTGATAGGGGTCGCTGTCTCACTTTCTGTAAGTTAAGGATACAGCCGTATCCTCCGATTTGTGCTTACCTTCTCCTGGCATATAGTTCTCCGTCACATGTGATATGAAGCACTCGGCAATAACTTTGTCTTACACAAATTTGAGTAGCGCCCCCTATGATAGTCACGCATTTGGAATAGAAACGAGCCCTCCATATTATATATACTCAAAGACAGTCAGACACAAGCAATTGACAATCAATTTAGGTAGCCACAGAATATAAAAAAAGAGATTGCTTACTTTTGTAGAAGATTTTCTTAAAAGGATTTTTGGTAAACGTCATTTTACTATTTTTTTTATTAATATAAACATTTAAGCCAGGACTAAACTCCTACAGCCGTATTAATAAAAAACGCTTATTCCACCTATATTCCATGGTTTTGCTAAACCATGGAATAGGAGTTAAGCCACGGCTTAAATATTTACATTAATAAAAACAAAATGTTCCCGGAATAGTAAAATGACGTTTATCAAAAATCTTTTTAAGAAAATCTTCTACAAAAGTAAGCAACCTCTTTTTTTATATTCTGTGGCTATCTAAATTGATTGTCAATCGCTTGTGTCTGACTGTGGACATTTCTATTTCTTATTCCTTCGCTAAACCACCTACTTCGGTGGTTTAACTTAATCATAATAAGTAAAAGTCACTTAACAGAAAATTTGTTTTATTAATGAAATTTCGCACTTAGTCCAGGACTTAACGATAAACCTCCACTAAACCATTTTTATTAATATGGGTGAAAGGGTTTAGTAAGACAGTGGACTATAGAAGGAATAAGTGTTTTTTATTAATATGGGTGTTAGTATTCTTCAATAAATTGCAAATCCCAAATAACGTATTATATTTCATGTTATATGAAGAACAATTTTTTCGTTTGGCTATATGTTTGTACACATATTGGCAAAAAAAAAAAAGATTTATTTTCTTGGTTTCAGATCAATTGTGCAAATCTAATTTGGTTTTCCTTTTCTTAATCCCAGATTTGGGTGTCAGATCCCAGATCTATTGTGGGAAATAGAAAGCAAATCTAAATTGATTTTTTTTGTGAATTGGTTTATCTGAAATTTGACTTTTTAAATTGACGTAAACAGTGATAGTAGGCGCAGATAAAAATACCTTCAAATATGTATTTGGATAAAGCACAAGAATCATATCGCATATTGCCAGTGTTTTCAGAGCGTTATTATTTGACTTCATATAAATGTATGTCTTTCAAAATTATGCGTATAAATTAATTTAGCAATACACAGCCGATATAATTGTAAAATTAAACGTTAGTTACACTTTTGTTAACTTTTAATAACACATATTTAGGCTAGACGCGCACATTCAATTTTTAGTTGCGCAACTGCTTGGTTCAAGCAACTAAAAAGTTTCTGTTTTGACACAAATTAAACGATTGCCTAAAATGAGTTCGCTATTTTGATTTACATGCACTTACGCACATAGCGAATTTAAATGGATCGGATTTTGGCAAGGTGTCATGTGTCAACATAATTTTGTTTGTACCATTTATGATTTCAATGTGTATATTGGTCTAAAATCTGTAAGGCTAGGCACGCACATTCAATTTTTAGTTGCACAACTGTTTGGTTGCTAATGGAAAACAGATGAACTATTTGGCTGAATGTCCGCGCAGGTGCATATAATTATATGTTACAAAAAATAGCGAACTCATTTTAGGCAATCAAGCAACCAAGCAGTTGCGCAGCTAAAAATTGAATGTGCGCGACTAGCCTTACGAAGAGGAACGACACGTAATGCACCATGGTCAGAACAAACAACTAAATTTTAGGCTTTTGAAGAGGTACCTATGGTAGAGTTTTTAGAAGTAGACATTTAATACATAACAGTAATAGGAATGCTGTATATAAACCTGTAGGAGCAAAGACACATATATTGGAGTAGGATGTGTTGTTTAGGATTTGGTAGTTGTTATTTTCTGTAGGCAATTATTTTCAAAAAAATTTTTCAATACTTTTTTTGGCGGTAACGTATTTTTGGGAATAGAAGAAGATTATTTTTGTAGTTAGTAAATAAATGTTTGTATATGCTATTTTAGATAGTTATTTTAGTTAAAAGGTGGGCATATTGTATCGTATCAATATAAATATGAAAAATAAATATTGGGAGTGGGTCGAAATTCCGTTTAGGTAGGTATAGGTATAATTGCAAAACAAAATAAATTATAATCAATTAGTAACCTATGTACTTATTTATCAAAATCTTTAAATTTATATTGTATTCTAATAATAATAAGACAATATTTATCAAATAATGCATTTGAAATAATTACAAAATTTTAAAAGCAAAATTCTAAAATGTTTCGTAATGTTCAATAGAATTTTGACCCAACACATGGACACTTTATGAAATCAAGAAAGATGTTTAAAAATTAATTTCTCCTTCAATAACTTTTTATTTTTTTAAAAGTTTGTATGCATATACATATGTAAGCAACATTTTAGAAATGTATGAATATTCATATTATTTAAAAAAATTTAAGTACTTTTTGTACCTTGTATGTTTCTTTAATTTTTGTTTTTTGAAAGTATTTGGCAACTCCCTCCTGGTAGTTAACCAAGAAGCCAGTCTTGCAGTCTTTCGCTGAGAACATACGTGTTTCTTAAGGTGTCGTGAGTGTCGAAGTGACAAGACCATGTTCTGGTACCTGTCTTGACCATGTTTTTGGTCGTTTTGAGAAGATTCCTTCTAATCTACTTACTACAATTAACCTTGAATTTAATTTAACTGACCACTGTATGACAGGAATTCTTATAGAAAGTGTTAGTTGTGGGAGCAATGAACGTTCTATTCAATCCCCAATTACTAAAGTAAATTATCAACTTTTAAACAGCAGATTACTATTAGAAAATTGGAACAGCGTCATGAATAAAAGAGAAGTATCAATTGCCTATGATTTATTTGTTAAAATTTTAAAAGATCACATATAAGCTTATGATGTCTTACTGTAATGCAGAAAAGTTCAAAAAGGAATCTCAAACCATGGGTTAACTCATTACTAATCAAAAAAATACAACATACAAATAAATTAGGCAAAAAATGTCTTAAGCATCCTATGAATTCAAGTTTGAAAACCAGGTATAAGAGGCTATTCAAAAAGTTAACGAAGAAATAAGAACGACAAAGCAGGAACATGTCCAATAATAACAATCAAACCATGCATTTTACAAGAAGGTTTAGATACTTAGAAAAATTTTGCTGGTCTGTTCGTAGACATTACTAAAGACTTTGAAATGGTGAACGATACATATACTCTTAGATAAACTGTATAAAAATGGTTTTCGTGGATTCATTTGGAAATGGCTAAAGTCTTATCTTAAAATTATGTCTCACAATGTGAAAGTTGGGTACAGCAAATTATGTTCTATTAAAAATAGTTTCTTGGGAGTACCCCAGGGATCAGTACTGAGTCCTATTTCATTTTTAATCTATATAAATTCGCTATTTTCACTTCCTTTCCGAGGCAAGATCAGAGCCTTTGCTGATGACCTTGCATATACTGTTCCGACAGTCCTTTAAATTAAGTTTCAGATATTAACTATAATGTTCGCTTGCTAAGATTTTGGTTTGCTAAACATGGGCTAATTTTGTTAGTACCAAAACCAAGTCAATGTTTTGTAGCCTAAAGGGTAATTTGTCCCCAGATATAGCAATAGTTTTTCATTTTCGCGATTGCCTCAGTCATAAGTTACTTTACAGTGAATGTAATGCTCACCATACTCAATCATTTCATTGCAATGTTGAATTTAATGGTAATTGTTTTGAAATTGAAAAGGTTGAAGACTTGACTTGACTGGAACCAAACACATTCCAAGTTGCAATATGGTGTATCCTGTTGGGGTGGTGCCTATGTTAACAAACCCCAACAACTCTCCATTATTCAAAAATCTGCTGTACGTAACGTTTGTAAGACCCATCGTTTAACATCGTCAATAGAACTGTTTAGGTCTCTAAAAATCTTTCCCGTTCGACATTTATATTTTTTTAAAGTTTTAAAAATATTTTTTAAAAGTGCTGGATATTTGCAAAGTCCGATTTCGGAAATGCGAAGTCTCAGAAGTAATTTCACCTATATGGTCAATGTCCTATACTTTCGCACAACAAGTTACAGAAACTCCTATTCCCGTTGTTTCCTGCAAACTTTTTAATACGCTTCCAATAGAAATTCGTAAAAAAAGAAAAAAAAAATGGTTGAAAAAATTAAAAAAATGGTTATTTTTGGTACCCCATATGGAACCATTTTTTTGGTTTTTGATTTTCCCAAAAACGGTACAACCGATTTTGATCATTTTTTTTCATGCTAAACCTTCCCAACAGTTTAAATATTAGCCGTTTTTTTTTTGGAAAAATTATCCGTAGTACAGTAGGATTTTATATGAATAACAAATGCAACATCCGCAGTAGGATCACTGCTACAGGAACGAGCATCTCTACACAGAAGCGAATTTAATCCCACTGGACAAATATCTAGTTCATTCAACGAAGAAATTAATGAGGAACATCATCGACCACCCGAATCAGCTTATGAGAAGGATGACCACAGAACAACGACATCCCGAGCCGAGGTACCTCAGTGTAATGGAAACTCTGGATGACAACGTAATCATGGACAACGAGGATGTAGTCTCGTTCTACGCTGACATTGGGTCAGCCTACCACCGCGGCTAAAACGCCATCCCTGCCCACAACCCACAAAAATCACCACTGACAACCAGGAATGAACACCCTGAGGACAATACAGTCAACCAACATTTTAAATTAAATTTTTTTTTTTTTTTGTCATGTAAATTTTATATAAAAATAATTAAACTTAAGTCACTGTATATAGTTAGGCCCCCTATGAGCCAACAAATGTAAATTTTCATGCATATGTAGTATCTTATTAGTTGTAAGCCAAATTGTAAATAGTATGTTCAATAAAACAAAATTGAATTGAAATTGAGTAGGATCACTGCCGATACTCGGATAAACATAACACCCATATTAATAAAGATGGTTTAGTGGAGGTTTATCGTTAAGTCCTGGACTAAGTGCGAAATTTCATTAATAAAACAAATTTTCTGTTAAGTGACGTTTACTAATTATGATAAAGTTAAACCACCGAAGTAGGTGGTTTAGCGAAGGAATAAGAAATAGAAATGTACACAGTCAGACACAAGCAATTGACAATCAATTTAGGTAGCCACAGAATATAAAAAAAGAGATTGCTTACTTTTGTAGAAGATTTTCTTAAAAGGATTTTTGATAAACGTCATTTTACTATTCCGGGAACATTTTGTTTTTATTAATGTAAATATTTAAGCCATGGCTTAACTCCTATTCCATGGTTTAGCAAAACCATGAAATATAGGTGGAATAAGCGTTTTTTATTAATACGGCTGATAAAATCCTACTGTACTACGGATAACTTTTCCAAAAAAACACGGCTATTATTAGGTGCGTTTTATTATTCACAAATCTATCTGGATCCGGATCTGGATCTTCCCTTGAAAATAAAACGATACGGATCTTAGTGACAGCAGTGTTATAAGTCCGTCTCTTTTTAACCTTGGGTTTGTAAATTTTCAATTATTTCTTGTCTCTTTTCTTTACACTATAGATTACATTACCTTACCATAAAAAGCCATCTACTCGCCAGTGTAATAACTGATTTTTGGATCTTTGAAATAGATCCCGATAGAAAACAGGATCCCAAATTGTTTTTGTAATACATGTTAAAACTTAATCCAGATCCGGATCCAGATAGATTTGTGAATAATAAAACGCACCTATTGTGGATATAAATTAAAAAAAATGTTTTTTAATTAAAAAAAATCATTTTTTTTTTCAAAACTCAATATTTCAAAAATCCCATGCTCGATTTTTATAAAACTTGATAAGTAAAAGTATCTTAATATAAGTTACAAAATTTTTTCCCATTTATAATTTTGTTATATTGTCCAAACTGATTCTAATCGAAAAAGTATGTAAATGCTGTTTCTTCATGATAGTCTATTGTAAACCCGAGAAGAAAGAACATAAAATAAAACACGTCTACTTTAAGCAAAAGAAGGGTGTTCTTATTTGGGAAGCGCCAACACAAATCGACTACACGTATTATTATATTCTAAAAGCAAAGTCACAAAACAACTCCGAAGACACATTAAATGATAGCTTTCAAATAGAAAACTTTTTTACAACTCTACAAACCTCACTAACCATACCCAAGAAACTACTTTTTACTTGCGATATACATAGGTATTATAATAAGCAAGTTCAGCATTTGGAAAAAAATCGAACTCAAAAGTTTGATCAAAGTTGACATTACGATGATGAGAACACGAAAAAGTGGGTCCGGTGATTCCGTTCAATTTTATCAAAATTCTAGGTGCCTTTTTCAAGAAATACATACACGAATGTTAAAACCATTTTCTAACATTTGTTATTTTTAGATAAAATATTTTTTTTCTCAAATTTTGTAGATTTTATTAAAACACTTTAAATTTTCAAGTTTTTAAAAAAATCGGGTTGTTGAGTTTAAAAAAAAGTTTGAGTGCTGGGACTCACGGTTAAGATAATATGTAAACATCAACGTTCGTCCCCAAAACACATATGTACATATGTATGCATTTTTGGACCATGTCCTGTAACATTTTTATACTTGTAGCGATCTCAAATGAAAGAATGAGACCACTACACATTCAACATTCAAAGGATATACGTAGTACGCAGCACGCACAGTTATTGGTGTACTCTACCTGTCCTGATAATATTGGTATAGCTGTGGAAGAGTTCGGACTTGAATTTACTTATCTACTTAATCATAAACATTTTTGGATATCGAGTTGTGTTAACTTTACTATAATAAAAACTTTTGAGAGATTAAGCCTAGTACGCAGATCGGGAAAAATTTTGTCTCCCATACATTTTTTGTCCTGGGACAAATTTTGTCTTGGATATTTTTCCGAGCAGTGCGTTGTTGTACAAAATGTCTCAAATTTTGACAGCCGAAAGTGATTTTTGTCAAAACTGGTTTTATGTCAAAGGTGCTGATGCTTCTCTTGAAAGCATCAAGAGGAGATTCCAAAAAGGTATGAAAGACTTTTGTAAGACAACCCGTTCCAGAGATACACTACAAAACACATTAAATAAGATTTTATCTCTCCAAATTCAAACTTTTGCGCGAGATTTGAAAACGTTTTGTAGAGATTAAAATTGTAAAGATAAAATTTGTCTTGTCTCGATCTGCGTACTAGGCTTTAACAACTATTAAAAAAAATTACAAAAATTAGCTTGCAAAAAATAGTTTTTATGCGTATAGACAATTAAGAATAGTTTTTATGCATATAGGTATGTAGGCATTTATTTTAGAAATTTATGAATATTCACATAAAAACTATTTTTGCAAAAACAATCCAATAACTTTTTCGAAAAAAAAAAATAATTTTCACGCGTACCTATAGAAAATTTAAATACATTTGAATTAATTAAAATAAAATTAGACATAATTTTGAAATCCGATTGTAGGAATTGATTGATATATGTTAGATGTTACATATAAAGATATTAAAAAATAATCAGAAAAAATTTTGTTTGGAAAATAGTAGTTTTTAAAATAAACTTTTTCACAAAAAATTGTTTTTATCCATATAGACAATCACCCATATTCCACAAGTCGTATTTTGTCTCGTACTCGTAGTCGAACTCGAACTCGTTTCGTATCAAAATCGTTATTCTTCAAGTCGTATACGTTGCGTACGACAATCTTAAAAAAACAACGTATATTGTCGCCCGTAGGTAATTGTCAAAATAAATAAATTTGAATTGAAAAAGTCATTTGTTGTTTTTTCAATTAAATTATTTTATTTATAATGAAATTCTGATGAGTTCCATTGATTTGAAGTAGCTCTTCTTCTATTTTATTATTTTTTTTTGTTTGTTTTTTGTTTGTACGAGTGGTGTTACTAGCTTGTGAGTACTCGTTATTTTCTTGGACTATGTCAGTTTCATCTTCAGTACCTATTTATGGTGTCGACTACAGGAGGAGGCTGAAAAACTCCAATGTTTGATCCTATGGGATTAACAATTTAAATTTAAAATGTTAGCAATGCACTCTTCAAATTCTCTCTAGCATATGGTTGTAATTTCACCACCCCTGTGCCTTTAAATTGCTGCTTATTGTGATGCAGTTTCTGTTTTAACTAAATACTTTTGATCATTGCAGACCTAAAGAGGCATCTATTACAATTTGTTAAATATTTCTTACTTTAAGACAAGCTGGACCATTTCGGATGGGTGGCCCAAGGCTATTTAGTTTTATCGAAAGGTCCGCCCAAAACTCTTAAATATTTGCTTTGAGTTTTCCACTCTTCCTATGGCTCCTTGCTACCTCCAAATTTTCTTCCAATGCGCAAACCAATGCTTCAAATTGAGAACGATTTATTATTTTACTAAATATGAACGGGTTAAAAACGTTAAGTCCAAATAAATAAACCAATAAAAAATGTACTTTAAAAAATTTGGTGGTGCAACAACTCGAAGTGAAAAAGGACCTATAGTGACTTACAATTCTCAATCATTCCTGTGTGCGTGCATTGTATATATATTTTTATAGTACTGTCATGAATAGGAACGCGACTAGGCGAACCAAGCGGCATCATAATTACTAAACTGTGACTAGCAGAGGTGCCTATGGCAGATTTTTAACAGATAGACATTTAATACATGACAGCAATAGGAATACTGTATATAAAATAGAAGAACAAAGGCACATACTATGTACATTGGAGTAGGATGTAGGTGTGTGTGGGGATTTGGTAGTTGTTATTTTCTGTAGGCAAATATTTTCAAGGTCAATACTTTCAATACTTTTTTTTGGCGATTACGTATTTTTTGGGATAGAAGAAAATTATTTCTGTGCATATTGTCGTCTGAGTTATATCTTGTTCAAAAGAGCATTTTTGGCGAAATTTAGTTAGAAATGCAGTTTTTATAAATCAAACATGCTCTTTCGAATGGCATACTCCATTTCTTTCTATATCTTTTAGTTTTTAAGTTATGAAGAACTATTATGTTCAATAAACCACTTTATTAAACATTTGAGTTCGACTACAGCTAAACGGCTCGGCCGATTTTCTTCAAACTTGGTAGATATGGCTTTTAATTTTTTCCCCCCGGATGTTTTTTTCTTCGGAATTTTTTTCGAAATTTCATAAATATTTTTTTTTCTCAAAAACTGTCCCACAGATTTAAAAAAAAAAACAAAAATTTCATTTAGTTAAAGCTAGGTAATGGTTGAAAAAAATTTTACAAAAAATTGTTAATTTTGGTACCCCCCTTGGGACCATTTTTTTTGTTTTCGATTTTCTCAAAAACGGTACGACGTCCCTAATAGTTTGAATATTATTGTGTATTCAAATTTTCCAAAAAAATATTTTTGGGATTTTTAAAAAAACTATAAAATTTTTTTTTTTGAAAACTCAATATTTCGAAAACCTCATGCTCGATTTTTTTCAAACTTGATGAATAAAAGTTTTTTATTATAATCTACAAAGTATAAGAACAAAAAATTTATTTTACCTAAAACTAACGGTATCCTAAAAGAACAAAAATTATAAGTCGTGGTGGTTTCTTAAAAAATAAGCTTTTATATACAAAAATTAATAAAAAGAAACAAATTTCAGCCTCGGAACAGTTTTCGAGAAAAATACGATTTTCGAAAACCCTTTTTTGAAAAAATATCAAGTAACTTACGAAAAAAAAAATATTTTCACGCGTATACAAATTTTCCTTTTTCCAAAAAATGTTCATACTTTTTTGAAAATTTTAATATTATCAAAAGTCTTATATATTTATAATATTTTTTTTTAATTTTTGGAAAAAAGTCATTCTTTTTGGAAAATTCGATATCTCAAAAACCGGCGCAATGTTTTTTTTTCGAAATTTAATTTCCATTCGTACAGTAATAAAACTTAAAGCTAGTGCACGATTTGAGGAGATTTAACTTAAAAACAATGGCCCTGAGTAATAGATTCGAATCTAGCCTAAGTTCGATTTTAAGCAAACATTCGTAGAAATAAAACAAATTTCAAGTATAAATACTTAAAAGCGGCTTTCCTGTAACTAAGTTAAATTTAAAATGATAGAATCACAATAGAACTTTACGAATCTGGTTAATAGAAATCTGTTTGTATATCAGCTCACAATAACGAAATTATGAAAATGAGTCACAATATTGGTATAAATAAGACTTTGATCTGTTACTACGAAATTTTAAAAGCAACTTTTCTACATCTAACAAAAAGTGACTTTAAAACCGATTCTATGAATGTCTATTACTAAGGGCCAATATTTTTTTGTTCCACGTTTAAAATACGTTTTAAGCGTTTTCGCGTTTTTCGTTTCATGCGTGGATTGAAAGGTGGCACTCCCTAGATCACGAATATGTAATTTTTAATTCTGTAGGATAAATAGTTTGGCCAGAAATCATGTTTGAAAATGTCAACTTTGAGGGGTCTACGAGGCTCCGTTTAGCCGCAAATCGCGTTTAAAGATAGAAATTCGTTTTTCGATACCATTTTTTCAAATTTTGACATTTGACAATTTTCTCATTATCGAAATAGGGATTTTACAAAATGTATGGATAAAAACTATTTTTTGTAAAAAAAAGTTTATTTTTATTTTAAAAATTTTTCATGTGGGGTGCATCAATAATTTCTTAAAATTGACACCAAATTCTTTTTTTTTTAATTTTTCAAAAATTGCTTATAAGCAATATGTAAAAGCATACAAAATATTTTTTCCAAAAAAGGTATCTGATTTTTTTTAAATATTATGTCAATAATAATTTTATTCTATTTTTTTAATTAATTTAAATTTTCTAAAATTATTTTTTTTTTCGAAAAACTTATTTGATTTTTTTTCAAAATAGCTTTATGTGAATATTTCTGAATTTCTGAAATTGTTTATTATACACATAAAAAGTATTAAAAATTTTCTATATTTTTTGCAAACAAAGTTTATATGAATAAATTTTAAAAACTGGTCTATACCTATGTATATCAAATTTTTTTTTATATATTTAATTATATAAATACCTATCAATGCATAACAATAATTTTTCGTTTTTGTACCTAATCAAAATTATTATTTTAATTTCATACAATTTTCTATGGGTATGTATCTACATACTATGCAAAAGCTATTTTCTTTTTATTTATTATTATTTTGGTTACCATAACGAAATAAAGCCAATTTGAAATTATTTAGTTTTCAAAAACAAAATAAAACCATTTGAGTTTATTAAGTTCAAATTCCTCTATATCTTATTACAAAAGTCGATAAAATGGCAACTCCGGTAATTAATCGTATCAGAATTTTAACAAACCAGATTGCATGAGTAATAAAACAAAATTCACAAAAACTCTCATACACTCTCAATACTTTTTGCTTGTATTCATCTCGCGCCTGGCATATACCAGGAACGGAGGGGTCCTACAATTTTCTGCCGACTCCGAACGGCTAATGTGCAGTACTTTCCAAGACAAGAGATATACTCTTAGGCCCTTATTGCGTGTGTCGTTTGTTAATCGATCGACGACTTTTGTCGAAAATCGATCATCCAAAAATTAAGATATCTGAAATTATTCTTGTATAAGATACCATAAGCTGTGTTTTTATACGTGGTTACAAGAGCATTAAGTTATCTAAATAGTTTTGGATACAAATTTTAACGCATCAAACGTTTTGCCACCATCGACTTTTATCGAATCGAACGTTAACGACACTCACAATAAGGCCCTTAGAGAATTTGTCAATTCCTTGCAGGAGGCAGTACACTCCTGAAAAACTTTTTGCTGCGGCTCAGAATCGAACTCCAGACCTACCGCATGACAGTTTAACGCCTAACCATTGTGCCAAGAGGTACCAATGTACTTACATTAACTTTTTGTCCATTTTTATCAAAAAAAAAACAAGTCTCGTTTAGAAAATTTAATACGAGTAATAAAGTACACAAACACGACTTCAAGTAAATCGTATACGAGATTCGGAATAACGATAAAATATGAATAGTCGTATGCAGTGATGCCAGACTTTTAAAGCGTAAAATCCCAGAATGAATAGAAAAAAAACCCTTTTATCCCACGATATTACAAGAAAAAACCCACAAATATCCCACGAAGTGTAAAATCAAAAATGTATAGTTTTTTTCATTATAATCTATTTTAAAATAAAAAAAAACAAGTTTTTTTTATAACAAAACATACTTATTTATTATTCAGTTTTCAACAAACTTAAAAATAAAATAAAATTAACAATAAAAAACAAAAAATCACATATTCAGTCTGATAAAAAAAAAAACAAAAAAAAACTTATTTCACACTTAACAGTTATAAGAACTTATACCTATATGAACATTATTACATTTACATAATGAGTACATTTTTGAATTATGTACGGCTAAGTGCTCCTTCTTAATTTCAAAATTGTAGCAGTAAATATTTTTGGCCTGAAGCATGATCTAATAAACAAATTGAATTTATAATATCTTGTCCGAGACGATTTCTTTTTTTAAATTTGATATCTGTTACAATAGAGAAAATTTTCTCTGCTTCTGCGTTCGAATGCGGAAAACTTAAGGCAGTTTTGACCACATCATTTAAGCTCGGGAAAATTAGTTCGTCGTTGAAATTCTTCATGTGGCAGATCTCGAACCACATTTCGTCGATCGAAAGTTTCCTCAGTGAAGCTTTTTTCTCATCACTAAGAATGACAAAAATGCTTCTGAATTCTTCAACGACGTTTGAAGTTTTAATGCCAATTTGATTCAAAAGATCGGCTTTTGAAAAATTTCTACTGCTGGACACATTTAATGCTATATTTGGGTCAAGAAATTGAAGTTGACAACAACAGCATCCTCAAAAGGCATCCGGTTGATTAGTTCTGAAACGGACGAGTTATAAAAATTCAAACAATTTGTTTTTTTTTTTTTTTTTTAATCTGCTCTTTCGGCGCTGTCCAGAGTGCAAGGAATCCTTGCATTCTTGACCCAAAAATATATTTTCTGTAATACCCAACGTATAATTAGTAGGATTTTTTAAAATTGCGAGCTGAGCGTCCCACTGTACCTCGAAAAACTCTGCTTTTATAAAAAATGAACACATTTTTAGAACTAAAATTTTGCATTCCTGAACTATGCAATGCACCAAAACTTTTCTGTTTTGAAAAAGGGCAATAAATTGATTGAAAATAGACAAAACATGTTTCAAGAAAAAGAAATAAGATTTAACTTTATTTTGAAGGAGCTAAGCGAAAAAACGATTTTAAAACATCCCAATTTTCTAAAAGACTAATCACGCAGGGATGCACAGAAAGCCAGCGAGTTTTTGATGACTTTAACATTTTTTTTGGTTTCGCAGCCAAAATATTCTTGAAACTCAACTAACTCAGCTGAGCGGTTCAGAAACTTAGGACGAGATGTCTCTCATCACCTCTTCTAGTTCTTTCGGCAGTTCCTTGCTTGCATAGGAGTGCCGATGAATGGCATAAGCACTTCATCAAAACTATATTAGGGTTCGCATTGAAAAACATCCTAACACTGCGTTTAGATGAAGGAAAAGTGGAAGTGATTTCTAATTTAGAATTTTTTTTTAACAAACGAAAAACGAAAATTCTCATTATGAAAAAACCCTTTTTTTTGTTCTACGAGCTTCAAAAAAACCCTTTATCCCTTTTTGCTTTTTTTAGACCAAAAAAACCCACAAAAAGGGATAAAACCCACGATATGGCATCACTGGTCGTATGCGATGTTTTGCGTTTCCCGATATTAGTACAAGTGAAGTTGAATGTACGACTCCTGGAATACCAACATACGACTATAGTCGAATACGAGTAATAAATGGGGCACTTCACGTGTAGCGGACAACGAAAAAAGTGATGGGTGTGGAAATTCATTCATCTTTGTGTTATTTATACTTCATTTGAATCTAAAAATACATTTAGAAGGATTTTGAATTTTGAGGTCTGGTACTCCAGTTATGAGCTTGTAAACTTTCGACAAGCAATGAGTAATGGTTTTTAAGAAAAATGTTGATAAATTAAAAGAAGTTATATAAAAATAATTTTAATAGTTGAATATATGGTAAAACAGATGTTCTTTTTATATATGAAATCTAAACCGGAAATGAAATTTTTTCTTATATATAAAACCGGAAGTTAACATTTCAAATAAAATTTTGGTAAACTTGGCCCATTTTTATATTTTTTTTTTATGTCTCAAAATAAAGCCCATATATTAGAGAAAATACATGCCAAGTTTCAGAGTGGGATACCCATACGTTTAGAAGATACATAATTTTTAGTGCGTGGACCTCGTGCAAAAAACAGATTTATTATACCTATAGAAAACCGGATGTTGGCGATTCAATTTTAATTTTAAGTAGCTTAGACCATTTTGATATTTTTTTTCTTTTCTCTTATTGTTCTTTATATAATAAAGATTCCAAATACCAAGTTTGAAGATGGGATCTCCATTCATTTACAAGTTACGTATTTTTTAGTGCTAAGGTGGCAAATTCATGTCATGCGATAAGCTCCTCTTGGTCTAGCTTTCTTGCCTTCTCATAGTATGAAGAGACGCCATCTGTTAGGAGTGTAACTTAAATGCTAGAAAAAGAAAGATATAATATGCGGCCACGTTACAATAATTTGTATTGTATGTTTTTTTGATTTAAGTTCTTGCTTTAAATGAATATAACGTTTAGTTAGTTCGCACTTGAATTTAATTTTAATAATAAATAACACAGACCCACAAAAAAAAAACTTCTCTGACTCTGGGATGTGAACATGTGTCTCTTAGGTTTTTCGGGTCGCTGATTTCAAATCCGGGGTCCGTTTGACTCAATCAGGTCAGGTTTAAGGACATTTGAAGGTCAAATCGCTAAATATTCGTTTACAAATCTGAAAACCTATATATATATATGTGTTTGGCATCGCTGAATTCGAATTTGGGCTTTTTTTGACCCCAACATGTAAAGGTCAAGGTCAAACGAAGGTCAAACCTCTGCAATCTAACGATATGATATTTTTGACCCCAGATTCTGAAAGAAAATTTTTCTGAAGTAAAATTTTACGTGCAAATATGTGTTGACTTTTTTTTTACCGACCTCTGTCATGTAGCGGTCATCCAAAATAAGACTCGTTTTTTAGATTTTGGCCTATGTATTGGCTGTGAATTGTTTACTTCTAAAGTTATATGGATACCTTCAAATGACCTAGAGTCTGCAAAATGGTATTAAACGCACCTTATATTCGGATTCAGTGACTCCAAAAACATAAGAATCAACTGGTTCGAGAGCCCAAATCCCGATTTACTGTCGATACATCAGCCGAGAGATCCAAAAGGAGTATTTGACCTTGAAATATCTTCCAGAGGTCATTCCAAAAAACAGATCTAGATGAATTTAGATGTAAAATTTTACGCTCTTTCAGAATCTGTGGTCAAAAATATCATATCGTTAGATTGCAGAGGTTTGACCTTCGTTTGACCTTGACCTTTACATGTTGGGGTCAAAAAAAGCCCAAATTCGAATTCAGCGATGCCAAACACATTTATATATATAGGTTTTCAGATTTGTAAACGAATATTTAGCGATTTGACCTTCAAATGCCCTTAAACCTGACCTGATTGAGTCAAACGGACCCCGGATTTGAAATCAGCGACCCGAAAAACCTAAGAGACACATGTTCACATCCCAGAGTCAGAGAAGTTTTTTTTTTGTGGGTCTGTGTTATTTATTATTAAAATTAAATTCAAGTGCGAACTAACTAAACGTTATATTCATTTAAAGCAAGAACTTAAATCAAAAAAACATACAATACAAATTATTGTAACGTGGCCGCATATTATATCTTTCTTTTTCTAGCATTTAAGTTACACTCCTAACAGATGGCGTCTCTTCATACTATGAGAAGGCAAGAAAGCTAGACCAAGAGGAGCTTATCGCATGACATGAATTTGCCACCTTAGCACTAAAAAATACGTAACTTGTAAATGAATGGAGATCCCATCTTCAAACTTGGTATTTGGAATCTTTATTATATAAAGAACAATAAGAGAAAAGAAAAAAAATATCAAAATGGTCTAAGCTACTTAAAATTAAAATTGAATCGCCAACATCCGGTTTTCTATAGGTATAATAAATCTGTTTTTTGCACGAGGTCCACGCACTAAAAATTATGTATCTTCTAAACGTATGGGTATCCCACTCTGAAACTTGGCATGTATTTTCTCTAATATATGGGCTTTATTTTGAGACATAAAAAAAAATATAAAAATGGGCCAAGTTTACCAAAATTTTATTTGAAATGTTAACTTCCGGTTTTATATATAAGAAAAAAATTTCATTTCCGGTTTAGATTTCATATATAAAAAGAACATCTGTTTTACCATATATTCAACTATTAAAATTATTTTTATATAACTTCTTTTAATTTATCAACATTTTTCTTAAAAACGATTACTCATTGCTTGTCGAAAGTTTACAAGCTCATAACTGGATTACCAGACCTCAAAATTCAAAATCCTTCTAAATGTATTTTTAGATTCAAATGAAGTATAAATAACACAAAGATGAATGAATTTCCACACCCATCACTTTTTTCGTTGTCCGCTTCACGTGAAATGCCCCAAATGCGAGTTTCAGAATACGGGTGAATATTTTAAAATATTAAAGTCAATTTCAAATCACTTACTAAAGAAAACAATATTTGTTCATGTTATTAATTTATTAAAATTGAGAAAAGTTATAAGGTTTCTCAACAATTTTTTTTAAACATTTATAAAACTTCTAAAACAAAAACAACATTTTGTTATTATAAATATAGCAAACTTTAGATAATATGTATTGAGTTTCAGATAATGGTCGATTTTATAAATTTATTAATATACGCAAAAAATGATTTGTATGCATATATGTATGTATGGGTCATGGGTGTATTCATAAACGCAGAAAATCTGCGCTAGTACAATCGCAGTTCTTGTCTAATGCATTTGTGAACGCACTCACAATGCAGGACGTCTGCAGTAAACAAAAAGGCCTGACTTTATTGCCAAAAAATGCATTCTTAATGAAGGTAGTTTCAAAGTATCCTGGCGATATATTCCGTATAGTCATTTTAGGATGTCGAGGTCCACATTCAATGGCCGTGTTTTTTTGGAAAAGTTATCCGTAGTACAGTAGGATTTTATATGAATAACAAATACAACATCCGCAGTAGGATCACTGCCGATACTCGAATAAACGTCAAATCTCTATCCGCAGCAGGATTTCACTTCTCCTTTTATCGGCAGTGATACCCTGCTTGGGAAAACTATAGGATTTGAGGTAGGTGCGAGGTTGGGTGTATTTCTTTTGCATTTACAGAATCTGGATTTAAAGAAACTTTGAATTTACCCTAAGGCCTATATCCAATGTCAAATAAAAAAGTTTTTTTTTCGATGAAACCCCATAAAACATGTCTCCCCCACCTTTAATTATCTTATTCTACCTAATAAAATAGTTTCCAGGTGGTGAAAAATTTTTTGGAGCCCCAATTCTAAATAATTACCAAACAAAGTTTAAAAACCGTTTTATCATTAAAGTAATTTTTTATATAACAAATTTCCTTAAAATTTTTCGAGAAAAAAATTTGGGATGCCAATTTTACTTATTTAAGTATTTAGTAGTGTAGATTTTAGGAAATAATTTTAAAAAAAAGTGTGAGTGCCAGGACTCACGGTTAAGATGTGTAAACATCAACGTTTGTCCGAGTGCCGAATTTTTGTTATCGAACGTACCCAACGAACATACAATGGAATCGTACTAGTTTGTGTGAGAGTCACAAAAACAATCGAAACTGTGATCTCCTTCAGAGCAGGTCACAACTCATAAATTTTTAAAATTTTATTGGATTGGCATTCAGTATATTTTGTAAGAAAATTTTCTAGATTTGTGAATAATTGTGAGTACACAAAATGGAAGTGGACTTTGTTCTAGTGAATATTATTGCTGATCTTTCCCATGAAAATGAAATGTAACATTTTCACATAAACAAAAATTTGTTTTAAGAAACTAATCGTATCAAGAAGTTTGCAACGCCGTGCCGTGTCGACACTTATTCATTTCACACGACCCAAAAACCTTATCGACAATATGCTTCGATGAAGTAGTTCGTGGCATGTGTTAGGAGTAAGTGGACTCCGCTACGTAACGTAGAGTTTGTTCGACTTATGTTTAAACAGGGATGTTGCTTGTGACAGCATTATATTTTTACACTTATATTCAAACAGAGATGTTATCTGATAAAAAATAGACTGTTTTTACACGAATCTGATTTTAATATCTGTTTCTCTTTTGGCTTCCTTTAGAGTGCATCTGTGCTTTTAAACACAGCGATTTTTAATATAAGTTAACTTTGTTCATGCGAAAAGAAGTCATCTCTTCGCACTCCTTACTTTACTCAGTTAAGCGAATTGCACTGAGCGAACGCCAAATATAAAAAAGAAAACCACAAAGAAGAATGAACGATAACTCCGCATTTTTCTCAGCAATTTTAAGTGTATTAGTGAAAAAGTCACACGTATAGATTGGAGGTAGGCTTGAAGAAAAATCAAAATCTTTTCAATCTAGCGTACTGCATAGAAATATTTTATATGCAAGGTTGATGATTGATCATGTATTTATTGGTTCATTTGCGTATATTACGTTGAAGAGATGAGAACACAGTACAGCATAAGCACTGATTAAAATATTAAAACAGCAAACGAAAATTGTATGATAAAATGGACAGACAAAATAAAACAAATTACTCGGATAAAATTACAAAAACCCAAAGAAATTCGTAAAAACAAAATTTTGCTGAAAAAAAAACCACAAAGGGCAACGTTCTCTCGCCACTGAAATAATAGACTTGTACGTGCTTTTCATGCATTTGAACAATGTATATCTGGCTTAACGCCGCCAACAAATATACTTGTCATGCAGCGAAAAAGTCAAAACTTTTTTTTTGACAAACCACTAGATGGAGCGTTCACCTTATCAAAATCAAACCAATCCTTTAACTTTTTTTTTTAGGTTTCTGTACTTTATCTTACTCCTTCTGTCAGAGATTTACAAACCGATTGACATCATTCCCACCTTGTAATGGAATTATAAGTGGCAAAAACTAATTTTTGTAATACATTGAAGTCGTAGTATCTACATATATTTTGACATAGTGAATGCTAAAAGTATATTTTGATATAATAAAGAATATCTAATTCTATAATTAAAATAATTATATGGTATAAAAGATAAGGGACAAATTAAATTTTGACGTATCGAGAATATTTCATTGCAGATGTCAACTGATTGCCCTGAAGAACATTTTTTTGGATTTTTAAAGTTCAACTCTGAAAATGCATTTTTTGTGAGCAGTTGATTTGTCTTTCGTCTTTTTCACATATTTAGGCCTATTCGGCGAGATCTTTTATTCTTCTATGCTATGAATTTCCATACAAATGTTTGAGCTGTCAACAAATCTTTTATGAATTTTAATTTTGGTATTCAGCACGCTAAAATCTGTTATAAAATCTGCTTAGAAAACTTTTATGTAACATATAATCATATGCACCTGCGCGGACATTCAACTAAGTAGTTCATCTGTTTTCTATAAGCAACCAAACAGTTGTGCAACTAAAAATTGAATGTGCGCGCAATCATTTAGTTTGTGTCAAAACACAAACAGCCGTATCTATAAGATTTTCTTAAACTGCATCTTAGAGGTTATTTAGTTAAGCATACTTAAATATTTAATTTGGCTTTAAATGACGAAACTTCAATTCGTATCTATAATCGATTTTTCATTGGTACTTAACTAAACAATGGTTGTGTCACGTAACGTAAAAGAATGTGAAAATCTAGTACAGAAAAAAAAATAAATGCTGCTTCATTTTAGACAACACAGCTGTTTTGTGACACCTTCTTTCAGTAAATAATTGGAAGACACATTTTTTTTTGTGAAATCAAAAAAAAAAATGGCTATCAAACACACACCCAAACCCGCCGCCACAAATAAAAGAAAAAGATCTGAAAATTGGGATGCCTCCTACAAGGAAACTTTTTTATTTTAAAATTTGCAATAATACGTACACTACAAAACAGAATTATTTTATGCACAGATTGGGCGCTTTCCTAAATGCAGTGTTGCAGCGCATCATGAATTTTGATGCTTTTTTTATTCACTTGCTTCAATAAAATAACGTTATTAAATACGAATTCTAAATTTTAGAGTTTTTTTTTGAATGAATTGTAAAAGTAAATTTCAGAGTGAAGAAAAACGTTGCAAGGGCATCAAAATCCACGATGCGCTGCAACACTGCATTTAGGAAAACGCCTATTCTCTTCCAACAACGAGGAAGAAAGTGTCGATACAAACACTTCAAAGGCTAAGAGGGAAGCGTGGACGAAATTTCTTTGCGCGTACACATACTTTAATTAATACAAATTTTATGTTTCTTAAATCGTTGTACTTTATAGTTCTAATATAATATCACAACAAACAATACCTACAAACTCACAATTTGAAACTTCAAAATTTCAAAGATGACAATCGAGATGTCAAAATACATTTTAAAATGCCTTTAAGTGACCCTTAAACGCGGTTGATGGCGTTTAAGTTAAGAGGCCTTTAAGTAACGTTACTTAAATGTGAAAATTGATTATAGATACCGATTTCATACTTAAGAGCTGCTTAGAGGTATTTTAAAGTTAAGTAACCTTTAAGATTTGTTTATAGATTCGCCTGAAACTATTTAGTTGCTCGAACCAAGCAGTTTCGAAACTAAAAATTGAATGTGCGCGCCCAGCCTAAGAGTTTTTACTTTTTTGTTCGTCATCCATTTAAATTATGTCAGATGAAATATTTTACATAATCACAGCTGATTATGATAACAGATTTAGATTGCCTAAAATTAATTCGTAATAGTTGAGCTGTTTTTCATAAGCGCAAAAGAAAAAAAAGAGTGTGAGCGTGAGTAAAGAGTTGCCAGTGCGCGGTTCTTTTTCAACTGGTGATTAAACTATTTGATTTCGATCACAGTTGCCAGTGCGCGACTAGCCTAACAGACTTTTATAAAAGTTCGAACTTCTGAATAACAATCATAAAAGATCTTTTAAGGTGGAAATCTTTTATGATTCATAACAGAATAACAAATGTGGCAGAATAGGCCTAATTAGTCGAGAGGTGAAGAAATGTTGAGGGATTGAATTAAGTTCTAGCCAGCAATGGAAAGTAATAAAATCGAGATTTCAGTACTCAAAGTATCCAATGTAAACACGATGTCGTAAGTACGCAATATTTGCAATGTAAACATGGTGTTAAATGCAATCGTCGGTAAGGTAGGTTGCTACATGGAACGTGTAACCGTAATGTGTAACCGTAACGTGTAACCGTAACGGGTTACACGGGACGTATAAGTTTTACACACGTTTTCGATTCACTCTACCGCCGGGAAAGATGTTTACACATCAAAAAATAATCGTTTACAGGTTTTAAGGATATTACGAGTAATTTTTCAAAAAAAAAAATTGGATTTTTTTTTTAAAAATCCCAAAAAATATTTTTTTTGCGAATATTTGTATATACAATATTATTTTAAACTTAAGGGGGCTCCTGCCGTTTTTGAGATAAATAAGATTTAGCATTACGGGTGTATGGGGGGCAGCGTTAGTCTTAGAGCTAAACGAAATTTGAATTTCCCCTCTAGGGAATCACCGAACACCCTTAGATACCGAGTTTGAAGAAAATAGCTCCAGTGGCTTAGGCTGTAGATGGAGGTACAGACATACAGACAAACAGACGGAATTATCGGACCCACTTTATTCGTGTTCTCGAGTTCGATTTTGTTTCCAAATGCAGAACTGTTCCTATAGTACCTACAATGTATGTACATACAGTTATGGACAGAGAAATAGCACACTTATGAGAAAAATCTCGCGATAAAATGTCCGTTATGTCCAATGTTTGTGGTAAGTTTGTTCTCAAGGCATAATGGTGTACATTAATTGATGTAAACAAAAAAGTCTTAATAGTCCCGTTACCTTTGATAGATTCTTGCATTTGCCTTTTGATTATATTCTTTTCTCTTTTACTCCTGGACACAGAAATAGCACATATTATTTTAACCAATAAATTTTTATTTCGCGATCGAAATTTATGAGAGATAGTGCTTATTTTGTGTTGTTTATAGTTTCATAAAAAAAAGTTTTAACAAAATGGGCCGAGGAGCGCATTGTACTCCCGAAAAGAGGAAAATTATTTTCGATCTTCATACACAAGGTAAAAACCCTACCCAAATAGCCAAAACACTAAATTGTTCCCGTAAAATGGCTTATAATGCCATTGGTTTAGTGAGAGCGAATCGAGATATGACAACAGAAAATAAAATTCGTAAGCCTCCACCCCTCAAAACTTCATTACGAATTGACAGAGCCATTGCTAGAAAGTGCAAATGTGACCCTTTTAAGTCATGTCGAGACATTATGGCGGAAGTAAATGAAGAATTTGGTGTTGATGTCTCAAGCAGATTGATAAGAAGAAGACTCAACGATGCTGGGTTGTTTGGACGTGTGAGCAGGAAAAAACCGTTACTTTCCAAGAAGAACATCAAAGCTCGTTTGACTTTTGCTAAGACTCATAAAAACAAAAACGTGCAGTTTTGGAAGAGAGTGCTTTAGAGTGACGAAACCAAAGTTAATCGAATTGGTCCAGATGGGAAAACATTTGTTCATCGCCCAAAGTGCCAAGCATACAACCACAGGTACACTCTTAAGACTGTGAAACACGGAGGGGGCAACTTGATGGTCTGGGGAGCATTTTCATGGCATGGAGTGGGTCCACTGGTGAGGATTAATGGCAGAATGGATAAATTTTCTTATCTCAATATTCTTAAGAATATCATGGAACTATTTTCCTTTGAGTCTATGCCAGTAAATTGGATATTCATGCTTGACAACGATCCCAAACATGCATCAAACATAGTCAAAGATTGGCTTTTGGACGAACAAATTGATATACTGACCTGGCCAGCTCAAAGTCTCGATCTTAACCCCATAGAACATCTACAAATTGATGTTAAGCTTAAGATTGGGCAGAAAAAATTCAAAAATTCGAACGATCTTTGGGCCGGTATCAAGGAAACGTGGTATTCTATCCCACAAAGTAGATGCCAAAAATTAGTTGAGAGTTTACCAAGAAGATGCCAGGAAACTTTGAAAAATCGTGGTCAGCCAACAAAGTACTAACTTGGTAATATTGTAAGATTTGAAATTCTAAGAATTTTTCGCTAAAAGGTTGATTTTTTTTACAATTCTAGGAATGTGTGCTATTTCTTTGTCCACAAGAAATAACGTCACCACAAATTAAAATAATTTTTAAAAATCTCCTTTTATAATTTTAAATTAATATTTAGATGAAGCTTTATTTGTTGTAAGAGGTCCTGAAATAAAAATGAAAATGTTTCAGTTCATAAGTATAAAATAAAACTAATATTCATACAAAACATCATAAGTGTGCTATTTCTTTGTCCATAACTGTATATCGCAAGTAAAAATTATGAAAATAACTTTTTTTAGAAAAAATTTTTTGGGTTAACTCAAACCGTAACTTTTCATAAGAACTACAATGAATTTTCTTGAATTTTTGTTTAAAACCGCAATGATTTTTTACTTGCGATATTGTTTCTATAAGGCAAGTTTTGCATTTAGAAAAAAACGGCTCTAACGATTTTAACCAAAGTTTTTGTACAAAACTTCCTTTGAATTTAAAAAAATATTGTTTATACACATTTTCGAAAAAAGTAGTTTGCATAGATTCATACTTTTCAGACACCTAGAATATTAACGTCCGCTTTCAGACTTTGAATCAATGAAGATATGAAAATTATTTCGGTTTAAGTGGAGTGATTGAATTAAATTCAATTAAAAGCTCAAGTGACCTTTATTATTTAGGCCTATTCGGCGAGATCTTTTATTCTTCTATTCTGTTATTCTGCTATGAATTTCCATACAAATGTTTGAGCTGTCAACAAATCTTTTATGAATTTTAATTTTGGTATTCAGCACGCTAAAATCTGTTATAAAATCTGCTAAGAAAACTTTTATGAACTGTCAAACGTTCGAACATAGAAAAAATCTTTTACGAATAGCATTTTAGGTATTCAGCATGCCAAAATCTGTTATGAAATCTGTTAAAAATCATAAAAGACAAACTTCTGTGACTTTTATCATAAAAGATTTCAATAAGTACACAGGTGCATCAAGTAAAAATGAATATTTATCTTTTATTTCGTCAACGAAATGTTCTTTAAAGGAGACAAATGAAAGAAAATATATTAAAACACAATCATATAAACATATAAGTAGAGTATGGCCATCGTGTTCCATTGTATGGATACCAATAGGCGCGCACATTCAATTTTTAGTTTCGCAACTGCTTGGTTCAACTAGCCAAAGAGTTTACTTTTTTGTTCGTCATCCATTTTAATTATGTCAGATGAAATATACAGCTGATTATCATAACAGATTTAGTTCAGTTTCATAACAGATTTCGTTTTCGAAGTAGCATAACAGACTTTTATAAAAGTTCGAACCTCTGAATACCAATCATAAAAGATCTTTTAAGGTGGAAATCTTTTATGATTCATAACAGAAAATCTATAGCAGAATAACAGATGTGGCAGAATAGGCCTAATTATTATTATTATTATTAGCTGTCGTACCTGGGCGAAACGCACCTTGGAGTTGAGGTCAATTGAGCTTTTAATTGAAGTACTATAGATTTTATATAAAAGAGACAGACGGCGAAAAAAAAAACAAACAAATAAAAATTGAGATCGACGCCTTTGGCAGTTCAGTGCTCCAGTGGGTTTCATAAATAAATCAGAGGGCTCTGATCAAACTCTGATCAGGGCGTACTGGAGATGTTCAAGCTCTACTCAGAGTTGAAAAAGAAATACGCCTTAAAAGAGCCGAGTTGAGAGCTAAAAATGTTTATTTCAATTTCAAATAATAATTGATTTTCAACAAAATATGTATGGGAACATAAATCTAAATTCAAGGTATCTTACTTACTTTTTCCGCTTCATTCGTTTTGTTCTTTTTCGTCTTCTCTGTTTCCTAAATTTGTTGTATCACAAACATCATTAGTAATTTTAAAATTATTAAAGTACTCGTAAGACCCATTCTATCTTTTATGTTCTAAAAAAATTAGTAAATTGTGGATAATTTTCATTTTTAATTTTACGTTTATTTAAACATACAAACCTTTTATAACATCTCATTTCACTATACTACTAATAAAACCAAGGACTTTAAGTGTGTATTTTATTAATTCAACAATAACACTGTCACCTCTTTTGAAGAGCATAAATTGTAGGTACTCTAATTGTACTTTGTTTTGTTATAATAAACATTTTTTGAACAGTTAATTTTTTTAAATAAAGGATTTTTTACTATCTTATTTACTCATAAAAACACACATGCAATTCTTTACAATGTACATAATATGTACATGTATGTATGTTCATAATATATTCTCTTTTTGATTTAAGACAAATAATAATTTTCTTACTAATTAAATAAATCTAATATATTTTAATTGTTTTGTGGTGGGATTAACAGCTCTTGGTAGAAGGTAAAATATTCATTTGAATATTTAAATAAGAACATAAATCACAGTTCTAGTGTAAATAAGGTTATAATGATTGGCAATATATACTCGTAGTTCGGAGATAAATATATCATTGTGAATGAAATTTAGAAATTGTAACTTGGGTGGATCTCTGTACATTTCGCGGACATAGATATGTAATATACTATATATATCATTGTTTTACAGCATTGTACTATTTATATACTTTCAAATGGATACAAAAATCTTCTTTTTTTTAAATAATTTTTCACTGTACACTATTATTAAAAGTTGTAAATTATAACGTTGTTTTTACAATTGTTGCCTGTTGGGAAACAAACAAAAAAATATGTATTATGAGCATTTGAAATAATTTGTTGAGACGAAAATAAAACACAAATAATGTTAATCTGTGCATTTTTAAGAGCAATGCATATAAAAATAATATCATACATAGGCAATTAATTTTAATTTAAAAAAATTATACCTACTATGTATATTTTACCTCATTTACCCAATATTTAGGGAAGAGACACTTACTTGCATTCATTTTACCTTTTTTTTTTGTTTCAATTCATTTTGTATGATTTATGGCCAATCGGAACTGAATAGTTGTCTGAATTTTAAAAATGGAATGAACAACAAAAAAAAATATAATATTTTGTTATGTTGATTTTACAATAAGAAAATGCGATGCAATTTCTAACGAAAGGCAACAGTATTTTATGAAACACATATCTTAGGAATTGGTTGTTGATTGTTTGATTGAATCACATATCGTCGCTGTAGATCGAATACCTCGTAACCCAGAAAAGTCGATTTTTCAGGAGAGACAAAAAACTTATTATCAAATCAATGAGAGACGTATTGTTAATTATGCGCGTGGCTCTTCAATTATAGTTTTTAGGTTCACAGAATATTTTTCATTAGATCCGGAATTTTTTTCACAATATAATCATTACCTAAAAATCGGTTTTTTCTGGGTTACGAGGTATTCGATCTACAGCGGCGATATACTATAAACACAAAAATTACCACTTTTCATTCGTGAGATTGATGTACGTTCCACTTTGACCGCTGTCAACCATTAACAGTTTGATCAACGGATTGGATTTTTTAAAGGGCTTGCAGAAAAGCTAATTGAAAAGTGATCACTTTGATTAGCACTGAATGTCATATCTTAAATTATTGAAAAACTCATGCTGGTTAAAAAAATTTATATTTTTGGATTTATTAATTATAATTTAAAAAAATATGTATGTACAGTTATATTTTAATATTAATACAACGTCTCATAGAAACATGATTATCTATTTTAAAAAAAATTCAAATGGAATGAACACAAAATTTTAAACAACTTTTCATGTAAAAAATTCCAAACATCTTCTGGTTGTTATTGCTTCAATGATTTTTTTAGAGCTGCTTTTAAAGTTTTGCGGGTTTTACACGATTCCTACAAAATTAAATTTTTTCAATTTTTCAAAACAAATAAACAAAGAAATGATAATATGTTTTGATAATGGAAATGTGGACAACGGTAGGAACATGGTTACATAGGAATAGTTTGGATAGGATGGTATCTGAAATATTAAAGAAATGATTAATAAAAATCAATTCAACTGAAATGTATAGCTCAATAAAAATTAAACAAAGAAGTCAACAGAGTTAATAAGTATTAAGAAAAACTTAAAAAAAAACTAAGTTTTTTTTTAATTATACAATTTGTTTACAACTTTTCAAATAATATATTCAAATAAATTGAGTTCAAATAATAATTGCATAAAAACTGAGCATATGTACAGGTTGGGCCATCTAGTGGTTTCTTTTTAAATCATAGGTTATTTTGACACTGACAGCTGTTACCCGCTTGATATCTTGACAGAAAGTTATGTCGATTTCCTTTACACATGAGAAATCAATTTGTGTGTGAAGAATGAAGATTTCGATCTCCCGACAGATTTTACGTTCCTTCACACCCAAAAAATCGATTTTTTTTTGACAGAGATCAAATTCTTCTAATCCCTATTTGAAGAGGGATTTACATGTATACGAAATACGCACACCAAAAGGAAAAATTTGACAAGGGATCGAAATCCCTATTGTGTAAAGGAAATCGACATTAGTGTCATACCTCCGTGGAGCGAAATGAGTCGTTTTATGTTTTAACAACTTTGTAAATATTGAAAACTTATTTCCAAAGTGAGTGCAATTATCCTAAAGTGTTTTTTTAAGAACCTTTGGCGGAAATGAAGCACCCACCGCGCCTACTCTACGCAAATTTGGGCAAAAAGTTCGTGAGATTGGAATGCTAGTGGACCACACTCATGGTCCTCGTCGTCGTACGAAGCTCACAGACGAGAATGTAGCCGAGAGTGTGAGACTCAATTCACGAACATCAACTCGACATCGATCCCAACAGCTCAATATTTCACGCACTAGCCGGAGGAGAATTCTGCACAAAGATCTCGGATTATTCGCATACAAGGTCCAATTGACTCAACAATTGAAGGCGCACGACCATCCGCTTGAACGACGTTGTGTTCCATAAATAATGGGAATTTTTGCTCTTACTAATAAAGCCATAATACATGGACAAAATTGAACTTTGTTCATTTTATTCCATTTTTAAAAAGAAACTTGTATTTGGCCTTATCTACATACATATGTACATAATGTACATATATCAGAGATCTATAGAAAAATGACCTTTCCAAATAAAAGTAACCAAAGAAATGCCTGTTTGTAACATTTCTGCTATTGTTTTTAGGACCGTGTGTGTTATCCTGTGGGCATACTTCGGCACTAGAATTTTTTTAACACGCACAAATTCCACTGATACGCACTACTTCTAATGGCGATACTCTTATAAATTGGTAAATATCAAGATAGTTAATTACCTCTTTTGTTAATAAAATTAAAACAACTCATCTGTTTAAAAAAATAGGAACTTTATAGCGACACCTACTACCCTTTCACCGATTTCAAAGCCGCGTGTGATAATAAGGGACGAACTATATAGAGCAGTGTCTAGTTTTGGCATTTCTAGCAAACTTGTTCGTTTTCGCAGGATGACGGTGGAGAACGCACGCTTCATCAAGGTCAGAAAAGATGTCAACGATGCATTTGATGTCAAAAAAGGTTTTAGACAGGGCGATGCGAGGATGGAGGAGAAGATATAAAAACAAACAGTGAAACTGACTTAAAGCCCAACAACTGAAATGGAAGTGTTATGTAGAGCAAATCGATTTGGGTCCGGTCCGGAAAGTCTTCTAATCTAATCCCGAGGGACGGCGCTGTAGAAGACAGGGACTCAGGTGACGCAAACAGGTGGGAGAGGACTGCAACCAATTTGGACGGCAAAATTGGAGTCAGCTAGCTAGAGACCGAGTTGGCTGGAAAAGCTTTTTGGTTGAGGCGCTGGACCACCCCAGAATGTCTGGCTATATAAAATAAGGAAGTCAAGATCTGTTTTTAACTAAGTTACGACGTGTTCTAAGTATCTTAATAATGTTGTTTGAAAATGTAAGTATTGAAATGGAAATGTGGAGCATATTGCATAGTAACTCAGATTCATAGCTAGGCTAGTATTACTGATACATATCGACGCCCCAGACGAAAAACATTCTGTACCTGCACTCCGACGAAAAATATTACAATTCAAGAGCTTAAGCGAAAAACATTCCAACTTGGGAAGACTGTACGAAAAACATTTTAATTTAATTTTAAGTCCAGACGAAAAACATTTTAACTTGAAAAGTCCGCACGAAAAATATTCTAATTTAGAAAATTCAAGCTTTATAATCAGTTTATTGATTTTTTCAAATATAAAAAAGTTGGAATTTTTTTTACGTAATTTTGAAAGTTTCCTTTTAATAATTTTAAAATATAATGTTTTAGATCCAAAAATAATGCAGTGCAATGGTTTTGTCCGAGAATTCAGAGATATAATGTTTTTCGCCCGATAATCTCGAAATAAATTGTTTTTCGTCCGAGATTTTCATGTTAGAATGTTTTTCGTCCGAGATTTTTGATTTATAATGCTTTTCGTCCGAGATTTTAGAGTAGAATGTTTTTCGACCGAAATAATTTTTCACGAAATGTTTTTCGTCTGGGGCGTCGATATACTGATTTAGGTGGAATGAAACAAGTGTATATTCAGCCTTATTGTGAGTTTCGCCCGGAAAACTTTTCCCCCGAAATTTTAAAAGCTATTATGAGTTTCGCCCGAATAAAAATTTCACTTCGAATCAGAGTGACAAATTTGGGACATCAGTTATTTGTCGAAATTACTTGCAATAGAGATAAAATTGTGGCTACGCTGGTAGTGCCCCTCATTGTGACTCCCAATTTTCAATTGGATTATATGAAACGAATAACTTGCACACCTATTTTTAAACAGCGGATTTATTGTGTTCGGAAAATGAACAGACCTTCTTGTGAGTTTGAACAAACATAATATAACATAAACATTAATATTAAGAATTTCAGAATATAAAATTAAATTGTTATTTTATAATAAAGAAAGGATAATTATCATAAATATAGTATAGCATAGCGCTACGTATCTTGTCTGAGGAAAAAAATGTTTGAGGAGCTAGCACTTCGAACGAAGTGATGCGTGAGTGTGAAAAGGCAGAGGGTGGGTACCAAAAAGCAGTTGGCAAAGACCACGATGTTGGTTTTACACAATCCTCTTTTAGCTCATTCTTCACTTCTTCCAAAATTCTGCCACTTTCTCCCGATTTGCTTTAAGTGAAGCCCTTGACAATTTCAGGATTCTCCTGCATTTTATTAAGCAGCATATCATTTTGAAGGTCTTTTTTTTATTGTTTTGGTCCTGCATTATAACAAAAAACATGAATTTTAAATTTTATTATCTTAAAATAAACAATTAACTTACATTTTCCGCCTTATTGTGCTTTCGTTCGCCTAATAAAAATAAGTGAAAATTATGGCTCTCAATGGCATATCATTCCGCCCGAAATGATTGTTCACACTAAGGGGAATTTTTCGAATCAGCCCTATCAGGAGTTTCGCCCGAATAAACTTTCACCCGAAATATTTTTGTTCCCCCGGATTTTAAAAAGCAATCAGGAATTTCGCCCGAACAAGATTCCACATCGAATTTAGAACTGACAGTTCGAAAAATAGGTATGTTCAGAAAACTGAGGTATCAATAAATTTCCCCATCACTGCGATGGGAACAGAGAATGAAATCTGAACTTATTTTTTTCTTGTTTAAAAAAAAGCTCAAAATAAATTCGGTTTTGCATTTTCCTGTTAGAATAGTGTCTATTGAGTGCAATGATACGATTTTTAATCCTTCTCCAATCGATTTATTGAAGAAAAAAAAATTTCTGTATTTGCGGATACATTAAATTTCCCTCTCCGTTTTTAATCATGAAGACTATTCGTCTTCGATACATGAACAAACCTAACAATCTGACTTTTTGTTTTGACAGTTGTTGACAACCAGTATGAATTAAATCAAGCGACGAATAAAAAAAAGAAACTGGTTTGGTTGATATTTTTATTTAAAAAAAAAAAGTGTAATCTAAAAATGTAAATGATAGACTAAAAAATCATTCTAAAGAAATTAAAACGCAAAGCATACCTATGCATTTCCTGTTGCTTGAGGAAGATGTAATACTGTGTTGAAATATTCGGATGCAGTTAAGAGACCACTCAAATCCGTTGCAGTTACCTGAACAATTGTAAGAATGAAACTATACATTCAACTTCTTTAATATCTAATTAAATAATTTTCAGATTTCAACAGCGCTATACCTATTTCTACCTGATGATAAAGAAATATTTAATTTATACTTCTTTACTTTCTTTTGTATTAAAATAAAGATATGTTTTACATGATTCCTCTTGTTATTTTTTTATTCGCCTCCAAAAAAGAAGTGAACATTTTAAATGTAAATCGTGTTGCATTTCACCCGAACTGAATGCTCCTAATAAGGGGAATTTTTCGAACATGAAATTTTTTTCGCCCGAAACTCAAAATAAGGGAAAGGAAAAAAGGGAAATTTTTCGGGTGGAATGACATTCGGGCGAAACTCCTGATAGGGCTGAATATGAATAATTTTTCGGGTAAAACTCACAATAGGCGAAAAGTGAAATGTCAAATTTTCCGGGTGGAATGCTGTTCGGGTGAAACTCACAATAAGGCTGATTTTGTTTATAGAAAAAAACACAACTTGAGACCGGAATCCTTTCAATTATGTATGAATGTTTGATTGAAAACCCAGATGTTAGCACTTCAAGACTTTGTTTTGAATTAATTTTTTTTTAATTTGTATTTAAAAATTTGTTCAAGTTTTTATGTTCTTTTGTTTTAAAAATTTGGCTCCAAGTTATGGAATTCATAAAAAACAACAGTCGGTTAGAATTTAAATATATACAGGGTGCCCACATTCACCGCCCCAAATGAAAACCATGGATTCCTGAGGTCATTTCGAAAAACTTAAGAGGTCATTTTCTCGTTTTCGCCCCGTTTTCGAGTTATAAAGGTTTCTATGATTTTTCCCTTAACTGGCTTTATCTTTGCCAAACTGCGTCCAATTCGTAAGATTTTTTTTATAACCAATCAAGAATTTATTACAGTTTTAGTTTGTCCATAGACTTTTTTTTTCTGTTAATTAGTAAGACCGTTAACTAATGTAAACAGTAAGGATTTGCATTATGATTTGATCTAGTGTCCGCGTCGTGTTCTTTCACTTGATACTTCATTTTGGATTTGTTATTCAGGTTGTAGTTTTTTTCAATTATTTGCAAACAATGGATTAAACTAATCAAGAATATCTGGAAATGTTATTAATATAAGCTGAAATGGGACAACTTTATCTATTTGTCCTTTTCTTAACCACAATAGCTCAGAAAAAGTTAATTTTGTATTTAAAAATTATTTTTTTTTAAATTCACTCAGCCAAGGGGGTGGCCGTGGCGCGATGGATGTGTGCGCGCCTGTCAACCTCATGACCACAGGTTTGATTCCTGCCGTCGTCTATGTCGCTTTAATTCCATTAAAAACCTTCTAAAAATTGTCATCAATGGGTTGCTGGTTTACTCATTACATGTTGTTCAGGCATAACACTAACTAATTGAGTTAAACTAGTATGCCCATCAAGGATGAACACGAATAAAATAATGTGAATTATAAGCGACATAGAAATAAGACACGGTATTTCTCCGCTTTAGCTCATCCGCCATCCCTGGAGATAAAAATATCTGAGACAACCACCAACAGTCTCAGAACATCGTGCCACACATCTTTTCTATCCTTCTTTCTCTTCATTAACTTCACGCCCGCGCTGTGTTGAAACATTTAAAGGGCAATCACAATCCCTTGAGCGCGGATAAATTACAAAAAAAAAAAAAAAGTTTGTTTGTTTTTTGTAATTACATTTAGTATTCTTTTTAAGGAAAAAAAAATATTTTGTTTAAGAAAATGAACTGGGCTTTAATAATAAGTGAAAAAAATTAATACTCATTAACGTGTTTTTTTGAATAAAATGATATCGAAGTGAAAAAACTACTTAAAAAACGAAAAAATTGGGTTTGTTGCAAAATTGCGGAGAAACGGTTGTCCGCAGAAAAAAAGTCTACGGACAAACTAAAACTGTAATAAATTCTTCATTGGTTATAAAAAAAATCTTACGAATCGGACGTAGTTTGGCAAAGATAAAGCCAGTTAAGGGAAAAATCATAAAAACCGTTATTACTTGAAAACGGGACGAAAACGAGAAAATGACCTCTTAAGTTTTTCGACTTAAAATGACCTCAGGAATCCATGGTTTTCATTTGGGGCGGTGACTGTGGGACACCCTGTATAATGTCATGGTAACAAAATGTAACTTGAGTTACTTTTCATTTAGAAACCATTAAAGTTAAAAAAAATGGTTCATCTTCAAACGAAATCGGTTAAATACTCGTATATATAAATATACATTTAGACCGAAATCAAAAGAAATTTGTGAAAAATATTTGGTATTACGATTTTAAAAATGCATACAATTTGCATACCAGATTCCCTTTATTTTTATTTTAAAACAAAATTGTAGTCTATTTAATTAATTATATAATTCTATTGAATGATTAATAAGAGGGGGCACAAAAGATCTTTAGGACGCAGTGTTTTTATACCCCAATTTATTCATTTATTCATTCATGATTAATAAATTAGAAAAAGGTAAATTAATTAAGCAAATTAATTGAAAATAACAGAAAATATTTTAAAAATATAAAAACGCAAGAAAAAATAAAAAATCACGACTGGGTCCAACGAACTTGGTTTTAAGTAACAGACTTAGAATTTTAAAAATTAATATTATTAGTAAAAAAAGTTCAAAGGCATTAAATTAATTTTTAAAGGCTAAAGCAATTCTTTTAGTGGCTGGATGTGATTTCTTAAGCAAATTTACAAATTAATATATGTAAAAAAAAAAGTTTTTATATATAAAATTTTTAAAACAATTTTAAGATCAAATTTTAAGAAAAATTTTTTCAAGTTTTTATTATTGTACAAATATAATTTTAATTAAAACAAAATACTAACCCATTTTTGAGACATTGAATTTTCAGAAAAAAAAATGAATTTTTTCTAAGAGTAAGATTTGATATGCAATCATTTTCAAACGTTTTAGGATCTTCTGCATAAAGAATTCCATTCCATTACACCGATAATTAGAGTCAAAATTCGAAAAAATTGTTATATGGTAGGTAGAGTCACTAATGTCAATTTTTCATATCAAATTATAGATCGTGATAATTAAGGGAAAGAAAAAATGTTTATCAAATTCTAGGATTTTCAAAAACCATTTTTAACCTTCGTATGGTACGTACCGTTATTTTCAGATAAAATAAAAAAAAATGTTTTCATCAAAAATCTGTTTATTGTCAAGATTCGAAAAAGATGTTTCTTTGAATGTGTCATTAATAACCATTGAAATGTTTCGATTTTTTTTTAATCTGTGAAGCAATTTTTGAAAAAAAAGTTTTTTTTTTAAATTTCGAAAAAAAAATTTACGAATCCACAACTTGTCGCATGGTACCTATATCAATCAATCAATATTAAAATCAATTAAATTGAAAATAGTTACAAAAACTAAATTAATTATGGGGTTTTCCATTTGCAAATTAAGATTTCAATCAAACATTGATTTTTTTCGTTGTATTAGTTTTATTTTTGGTCTGCGTCATTATTTAAAAAAATCATTATCCTTAATTTACTTTCAGTAGAAAAATATGAAATCATTTTAAAATGATTCATTTTTTACTAGAAATAATTTCTTTTGTTCTTTGGATATAATCTTCTACCTGAGCGTCGAACTTGTCGAGTTGTAGAAGCTGAGTAGGGTCAATGATTCTCGAGATGTTATCTCCAGATGAGTCCTGAAACCAAAGGACGCTCATCATCCTCTTACACATCCTTATATCCCTCCCTCTCCCACATTGGAAATGCGAAAAAGCTATCCAAAGTTACCAGCTCCTCTATCACCCTTAACGTCCTTCTTTTCAGAACGGTACTTACTGTCTGATTCCCCGCCCACTCTCTCCTTTTCCTATTTTTGCAATTTCCCAATTGGGCTGGATTCAAGGCGTTATACGACCCGTGCCGATGATCAGCCTGGCTGAGGGCCCAATCAAAAAAACTAGCTCAGTCGCTAACGGAGTATCCGGATACCAGGCGACCTCCGGATTAACTAGCCTTATCTGCATATACGGATCTCTGTGCAGATGGACCACCCTTTCTCCGTTACTCGTGGGATCTTATGGAAAATTTAAATTCAAAAGATGGTGGAAAGTCCTGGTCTTTGAGACAGGCCAGCAGTGCGACTGAAAAGCCGTCTGCTGTTTCTCCGGCTTGCGCTGGAAGTAGTAGTACTGTGGATTCTCACAGTCCTATTGCCGAAAGCAAAAGCAGGAGTAAAATGGTAGAAATACCTCCTTCCAGTAACAGGAAGCATGGCCCTTCTATTACTAATTCAGAGAGTAAACCTCTCCAAACTTCGACACCGCGGTTCAGTGGTAGTAAGATTGTGAAGCATGGTCCTGCTACCACTAAGGAGAGTAAACCTCCCCGAACTTCTTTGCCTCATTCCAGCGGTGGTAGGACTGTGAAGCATGGTCCCTCCACCTCTAACAACTCCACAAATCCTAAAGAAGGCCCTGGGGGGAGCGGGCGTAAGCCCAACCCTTCTAGGACACTCTACAAGGACATTCGCAATGCTAAGAGAATACTCAGGGTGTTTGGTGAACAACCTGGCGCCGGGGGGAACTCTCAGCATGATGCAAAAATCAAGTGGGCTAAAAGCTTTTTAGCTAATAATAGCGTCCAGGCCAGCGGAGACTCCACGTCGAAGCGTCAAAAGTCTATGGAGGGCACAATTTCAGTACCCAAACGCCGCAAAGTGCATCAGCGCTCCATCACATCCCTGTGGAGGGAATAAGACCTTCAGTGATGTGGTTAAAAACAAAATCGTGGTCGCGATCATTGACGGGAACGACGTCGATGGCACGATCTCTGCGGAAAATTGGCAGGTGGTCAAGGGGAAGCTCCAGTTGAGCTTCATGAGTATCATGATGGAGAACCTAGGACCACCTCCAATCACAAACGATGGAGGCTGGCATCAAGGACATGTTAAGCTCATGGTTTGTGACGATCAGAGATCGTGTGATCTTCTATCGTTGGCCGTTAGCCGGTTAGGGGAAGTCTGGCCTGGTGCTAAGCTCGAGGTTGTTGCTAAGGAGAAAATCCCGTGCAGACCAAGAGCTCGCGCCTTGGTTACAGCCGAACTCTCCAGCATGGATGTAATACTCCAGATGATCCGGCTATCGAACCCATCCCTTCCTACTCACAACTGGAAAGTTGCGAAACTGGAGGAGAAAAAGGGACCCTACAGAGGTGCAATTATTGTACTAAATAAGGAGTCCCTTGCTCCTCTGGCGCAGACCAAAGGTGTGATTAGGTTTGGGTTTGAGACCATCACACTGAAGGTGTACAAAAAGGACGCGGATGTTACTGGTGCATCCACTTCCTCCATAGCAGTCGAAACTGCAGCTGCAGACCCTGGTGCATCTATCACCTTCCCATCACTGGAAGAGGAAGAGGCATCCAGGTCATCTTCGGCAACAGTGGAGACAATAAAAACAGTCAGCGACATGGAGATCGATGACCACAACAATGAAGATCTTCTGAGTGAGGACGCTCTTCTGGGCTCAACCTCGGAATCGGAAGACTCCAACGTCACCGTGTTGGAGGTTGATCGGGAGGGTTGTAGCAAAGATGCTGCGATTTCTTCAGATTAATCTCCAACACTCTATCAAGGCCTCGGCCTCCCTGCTTCTTCGTCTATCCAGCAGCGGAGAAGACATCGTCCTAATCCAAGAACCCTGGATTGTGAAATCCATCGTTCGGGGACTAAGGACTCCAAACTACTACTTGCTGTATGCATTAGATAAAGGTGAACCCAGATCTTGCATACTAGTTAAAAGTAGCCTAAATGTATTTTTACTACCTAATTTCAGTGATCGAGATGTAACCGTCGCAAGACTGGAAACAGTCAAAGGAACTCTCTGGCTGGCGTCGGCATATCTTGGCCATGACCACCTTGGCCCTCTCCCAGGAGACACTCTGAGGAGGCTTATCACTGATGCAGATAGGCAGAAGACTGACCTCATTATTGGAAGTGATGCTAACGCCCATCATACAGTGTGGGGTAGCACGAATATAAACGACAGAGGTGAGTCTCTTTTCGATTATATTTTGAACACTAACCTAACAATATGTAACGTTGGAAATGAACCCACATTTGTTACTAAAAACAGACAGGAAGTACTTGACATAACTCTTGTCTCAGATAAAATTTATCATACTATCTCGAATTGGAAAGTATCAAATGATCATTCTTTCTCTGATCATAGATACATACAATTCGAAGTAATGGACGAACCTCCTAGCCAACCTTCCTTCCGTAACCATCGGAAAACAGATTGGCTTCTATATAGGGCAACTCTATTAAGGTCAATCAGACCTGAGTTATACAGCATACCCTACAACACTGAGGATCTTGACATTAAAGTCAATGACCTCTCAACAGCCCTCAACAAATCTCTGGAAACTGCCTACCCTCTTATACAAATAAGAGGTAAAAAGAAACCACACTGGTGGTACTCGGGGCTGGATCCACTAAGAAAAGAATGCAGGAAACTCTTTAATAGAGCGAAAACCTCCAGAGAAACTTCTGATTGGGATTCATATAAAGACTCCCTCAAGTTATATAAAAAAGAACTGAGGAAAACCAAGCGTATGTCCTGGAGAGCTTTCTGTAACAATATAGAAGGCAACTCAGAGGCATCAAGGTTAAGAAAAATCCTCTCCAAAAATCCAGTAATGCCAAGTTGCCTAAAAAACAATGACGGTTCCTGGACAAACTCAAGCGAAGAATCGCTCAATCTGCTCCTGGATGTACATTTTCCAGACAGCTCTCCTTACGTTAATAGCACTGATCCTAACAACACATTCAGTAGCATAACTCCTCCACAAGGTCTGATTACAGAGGAAAAATTAAAATGGGCAATAAACAGCTTCAATCCATACAAATCTCCTGGGCCAGATGGAATAATTCCAGCGGAATTACAGGAAAATTCCGATATTCTAATACCCATTCTGGTAAACATCTTAAATGGTTGTATCGCTCTGGCTCACATTCCTTTGTCATGGAGAGAAGTAAATGTTATTTTCATCCCCAAAGCTGGCAAACCTAGCCATGTTAATCCTAAAGATCTAAGACCTATTAGCCTTTCATCATTCCTTCTTAAAACATTTGAACGTCTGATTGAAATCCATTTGAGGGCAAACATTGATAAGTCCTTACTATCCAATGCTCAACATGCTTATAACAAAGGGAAATCTGTAGAAACCGCTCTACATACGCTGGTTCGTACTATCGAACACTCCCTTCATCATAAGGAGTTCACCTTAGTTGCTTTCCTGGATATAGAAGGAGCTTTTAACAATGTCGACGCATCCGCAATCACATCTGCGCTGTCATCTCTGAAGGTGGATAAGTCAATCAGTAATTTGATAAATCATATGCTGATAAGCAGGATTATAAATTTAAAACTGGGCGATTTTACTACTCGAAGGACTGTCAGTAGGGGTACGCCGCAAGGCGGCGTCCTCTCTCCTCTCCTTTGGAACCTAGTCGTAAATAAACTACTAGTGATTCTTGAAGGGGAGGGACACAGGGTGATTGCCTATGCGGACGATGTTGCGATAGCGATATCTGGTAAGCATCCTAATACTCTGAAGGAACTCCTACAAAATGCTCTAAACAAGCTTACTAACTGGGCAGATCAATGTGGACTCGGTGTCAACCCCCACAAAACTGAACTTGTCCTATTTACCAGGAAATATAAAATCCCACACATAGACCCTCCCCTCATCAAAGGTATACCGCTTAAATTCTCAGACAAAGCAAAATATCTGGGTCTTATTTTGGACAAGAAATTAAGCTGGAAGCCCAATATCCAAGAGAGAGTCAACAAAGCCAACATAGCTCTTTTCTCTTGCAAAAAAGCCGTAGGTAACAAATGGGGTCTACAAACTCATATAACACACTGGCTATACATCTCAGTCATTAGACCGATACTTACATATGGAGTGACAGTATGGTGGACTGCGCTGGAAAGAGCAACAAACCGCGATATGCTCAGCAAAGTCCAACGAACAGCCTGTTTAATCATGGGTGGAGCTCTCCGCTCAACTCCTTCTGCTGCACTTGATGTTCTTTTTCATCTCATACCGCTAGATATTTTTAGCAAACAATCGGCCGCTAACACAGCCATTCGACTTAAAGCCTCCTCGCAGTGGATCAATAATGATATTGGTCACTCTACTATACTGAACTCGTTCAGTAGTCTACCTAGTAACGTCGATTACACCACCCCTCATCCAAAATTTGATAAAAATTTTCAAGTATCCATCCCTTCCAGGTCTTCTTGGGAAAATGAGTCGTTGTTGATAGACGAAGCAATTCATTTCTATACAGATGGATCTAAAACCAATGACGGGGTCGGTGGAGGGGTATACTCCGAAAAATTAAATCTTTGTCTATCTTTTCGTCTTCCCAATCACTGTAGCGTGTTCAAGGCAGAGCTTTTAGCAATAAAAGAAGTCCTCTCTTGGCTAAAAGAAAACGTTATATCGACAACCGATATACGTATCTTCTCAGACAGTCAAGCTGCCTTAAAATCACTGGACTCTGTCTCCATTAACTCACAAACAGCCCAAAATTGTCGATCATCTCTGGTGGAGATGTCAAAACAGTTTAACATTCACCTTACATGGGTGCCGGGGCATAGAGACATTCCAGGAAATTGTAAAGCTGACGAACTTGCAAAAAACGGAACAATATTACCTTTGTTGGATAGCAAATCTAACATCGGTATACCCCTAGCTACTTGTAAACTTATGCTAAAGCAAGATACCATAAAGAAAGCTAACCACAGGTGGACCAGCACCCCAACTTGCCGGTCTACTAAACTGATTTGGCCATTGTTTGATGCTAAACGCTCAAAACAACTAATTTCTATTGGTAGATTGCATATTAGCTCCATTATAGGTGTCCTTACTGGGCACTGCCTAATAGGAAGACATGCTTTTCGTCTTGGAGTTCCTGCAAATGATTTTTGCAGAAGCTGCATGGATGAAGAAGAAGAGGAGTCAATTCCCCACCTTCTATGCTCTTGTCCTGCCCTAGCGCAAAGACGTAGACTCCACTTGGGAGACTACTACTATAACGATCCTAGTGATCTAAATAATTCCGACATTCACTGTCTCAAACGCTTCATTATTAGCTCAAAATATAATTTAACGATTAAGGGGGATTTTTGAAATCCTTGTGGTATCACAACGGACCAAATATTGGTCTAAGTGTGCTGACCTTTTCCGGTCAGCAGCCACTTTAACCTAACCTAACCTAACCTTGGATATAATTTTCAAAAGTGATCGCAAAAATGTATTTTCAAACTAAATTTAGACCATACATTAGTGAACATATTTTTTTTATTAAAATCGTTAGAGCCGAGATAAATAAGCTTTTTCATGACGGTTGTATGGTAGATATCGTTAATTTTAGAGCTAGAATAAATTTCAATTCCCTTCAGCAGTTTAGGCTGTAGGTACAGGCAGACGGACGGAATTGCGGGATCACTTTTTTCTTGTTCTACATTATCGTAATGTCAAGTTTGATCAAAATCTTTTTTTTTAAATAAAAAACTTGACCTATAGTGCTACATACCTACATAGGATTCACGCCCATCATTTGGTTTTTCAAATATCATTTATAATTCAGTTATCCTCTCCTAAAATAATGTTTTTCGTTGTAGTAGCCAATAGTTATAATTAGATATTTTCGGTTTTGTTATTTTGGAATGGGTTGTTAATACTAATTGATCTCATGAAGGTAGTATAATTAATTTAGAGATTTACCGAATTCTTTCAAAAATATTTGTGTTTGACGAAACACCAATTTGTGCGCACTAAAGGGAAAAGAAAACCTATTTTGAATCAATAGTTCAACAAGTCCAATAATAGTGCTAAGTCTTTTACTTCGCTATGTCAGTAGTATATAGAGTTTGTATTTATAATAAAACCTTTGTTATATCTTATCTATTAAATTTATATAAATAATAACAATCAAAAGTATTTCGTTGTAATTCTTTCTGTTTACTTTGTTTATCAAATAAAATAATTTAGTGAAGGGTTTTAGGTTTAAGGGTTTCCAATAGGAAAATATAATTTATAAAAAAAATCATTATTTAACGCCAGTTTTATCTATTTAAAATAATTTTTATAATATAAAATCCCGGAATGTGGTTTTATTTTCAATAAAGAAATAAGTGTATCTGAATTGTTTACGAATTAATAGCATGTAGGTAGTTCATATCTTTATCACGTTAAAAATGCACTTGCATGAAAAAGTTATAAAAATAGTGTTAATAAACTTATCTAAACTTATCATTTTAGTATTATGGTTCTCAATTGATAAATTTCACTATTGCTGTGAATAGTGAATATTGAACAAACATACTCGTAAACGATAGTGACTGTGAGTATACAGACATTATGTTTGTAATTTTAGTTGTCACTTCAGTTTCCCTGTATTGATCTGCTGCTTTTGATAAAATTTAAAATTTCATTTCTCATTCATAATTCAATTATAATTAAATTATGGTAAAATCGGCAAAATATCTGATTATTAAGTTTATTTTGTTACTACACAATAAAAAAAAGTTTATTCAAAGCAAAAGTTCTTCATACGCCAGTAAAGACTAGTAGATGAAGCCAGGAGAACTCAAATTCAACAATATGAATGAAGGATACTCAACAACATGAATTATATCATTTTCTCCAAAAAAGCAAAAGCAAAAGTTCTTCATACGCCAGTAAAGACATAGTAGATGAAGCCAGGAGAACTCAAGTTCAACAATATGAATGAAGGATACTCAACAACATGAATTATATCATTTTCTCCAAAAAAAAGCAAAAACTAAAGATTTCACGTAAAAAACATACGAATTTAAAAAAAAAACGGTATCAACTAAGAATTTGGAATTGACTGAAAAATTGATAAATATAAAAATGTTTGATACGATAATATAAACTTTATCAATAAGATATAATTCAATACAGAGCGTTAAGACTGATAGGAAACAGAACTATCATTGAATCATTCCCATCGCTTGAGCACCGTCAGAATGTTTCATGTCTTTCCTTGTTTTAACGCTTCTTTCACAATGCTATGCTCTCTCGAAAGTTGTATTCCTCCCCTCAATCAGTTCACCCGTTATACCGATCTATCTACTTTTCTTTAAATTAAGACTTACCGTCAAATACAGAGATTCGTTTTTTAGCTGCAAAAAACGATTATGAAACAATTTACCGGGCACGGTTTTCTCTTGCCGTTTTAACTTGCAGAACATTCAAGACCAATGTTCATCGACGTCTCCTTTCTCTCACTCCCTAATTTCAACCAATTGAAGCCTTGCTCGAGGAATGTACATGTTTAATATTGTAGGAGTCTTAATAAACACTTGAGAGCGTGTGATTTACACAAAAAAATCCTAGATTGGTTATTGGTTAGCAATTCCGATATATTTAGAATAAAATCTTAGAGTAGCGTACGAATAAATTTTAATTTCGTTAGGCATTTAATAACTAGTGCATACCATTTGGAATGTTGGAAAATGCAAAAAGAATCATTGTATATACTTTGATAAAAAATTGGAATCTATTATTTACAGATGGAAGTCACATTTTATTAAATTATTCGAAACAACATAACAATTCACTCTCCAGCTGGGCTTATGAACTTATTATAAAATAAAATGCACGACTGGATCGTACGAACTTGCTCTTATGTAAAAGTACTTTGGAATTTAAGATACATTTTATAAATATAAAACATGGATTTAATGACATAATAATGTTCAAATGCATAAAATTGCCGTCTGGTTTCCGGAAAAGTATGAATTTATGCAAATAAACTTTAAAAAATCGTTTTATTATTAAATAAAATTTTTATATAAGAAATTTCTTTAAAATGTTTCAAGAAAAAAATGTGGGATGCGAATTTTAAGTATTTAATAATATTGGTTTTAGAAAATAATTTCAAAAAATAATCGTTCATAGGTTTTGAAGATATTGATTTAAATTTTTTTTTATTTTTAAAACCCAATAAATATTTTTTCGAATATTTTTATATACAATATTATTTTAAACTTAAGGGACTCCTGCTAAAAATTTTGGGTTAAAATCCTTAGAGCCGTTAATGAGAAAGTCGAAAATCAAAAAAACGGGTCTATGGCAGGTACCCCTAATAACATTTTGCCCCAAAATTTTTTTTGACCAAAATGTAGTCCATGTCCATAATATCACACTTAATTTTTTTTATCAAAATCGTTAGAGCCGTTTTCGAGATAAATTAGATTTTGCATTACGGGTGTATGGGGGGTACCCTTAGTTTTGGAGCTAAAAAAAAATTTCAATATCAAAATCGTTAGAGCCGTTTTCGAGATAAATAAGATTTTGCATTACGGTGTATGGGGGGTACCCTTAGTTTTGGAGCTAAAAAAAAAATTTCAATTTCTCCTCTAGGGAATCACCGAAGACCTTTAACTACCGAGTTTGAAGAAAATACATCCGGTAGTTTAGGCTGTAGTTCGAGGTACAAACATACAGACATGCAGACAGACAGACGGAATTGTCGGACCCACTTTTTTCGTCTTCGCTATCATCGTAATGTCAACTTTGATCAAAATCTCGAGTTCGATTTTTTTTCCAAATGCAGAACTTACCCTATAGTACCTATATCGCAAGTAAAAAGATAGGATTATAAAAACATCAGGAATAAGGAAAAACACTGTATGCATTTTTAATTTTTTTTTTCCTATTTAACTTCTATTAGTTATAAAATAGGAACAACATAAAATATAAAAAAATGAAACATTTTGATAACAATTAAAAAATCGTGGAAAACTGTCGATTTGCTGCTCATTTTATATCTTTAAACCTGTGACATGTAGTTATATACATATATAAGTGCATATGTACATACATTATGTCGTTGGTTCAGAAGAAATACGATATAATTCAACGAATGACTTTTTTGGGTTAACATCGAAATTATGTGCCCTTCTCGATTTTTCCCCCTCATTGTGATGCACGAGTATAGGCTTTCAAAACCAATGTGCATCGAAATCTCTTATTAAATCGTTGTAAGGGTAGCTTCTCTCACAAGCAATGCTAACTCGAATTAGCCAGTTGCATTCCTTCCCTTTATCAGTTCACCCGTAATACCCGCATCGCTAGGAATACTCATCAGTAGGGTGTGTCAAAGTGCTCGACTTTGGTATTTTCAAATGTAATAGCTTTTAAATGTTGCATTGCTTATCAAAATTAAATCCTGCGTTTACAATTTTCATTTTAATTAATATCTTTGGCTCGCTCAAAAATAGGATGAAATCCAAAAAATTTTGATTTTTCGAGATTTTTGATGTGTTGTTTTAAATTGCACCGTGTGGATACAAAAAAATTATATAAAATATTTTTAGTCTTCCAAGTCAAAGATAATTGCAAGGAAACACTTTGAAGCTTATATTTGCTTAAATTGAACACTTGATAAAGAAGCTATGAAATAATAAAAGAGGGAAGAAAAATCATTTTTTTATGTGAAATCGTTTTTTTTTTACAAAAAAAAATTCTTAAAAATCAACGGAACCACCTACAATATCGTGGTATATCTTTTTGAAAAGACAAAAATTCTTTCTTTATTTTGTTTAGTTTTTTTTTTTAATATACGTAAAAAAAAAAAAATTTACTGTAAATTAAATTTTTTTTTTCAACTTCAACCAATTTGAGCGAGCCAAAGACGAACGATATCTTATTTTTTTTTTACATATTCTTAAACCTCAGACCCTATTACAACTTTTGAGCACTATTACATTTAAAAATAAGAGTAGTTTTTTGCGGCCATACAAAAGTGACACACCCTACTCATCAGTTCACCCTTGCTTAATTTTGGTCGTACCGTCAAATATAGAGATTGGTTTTTAGTCACATATGGAATAACTTACCCGGCACGGTTTTTTTTTCCCTTGCCATTTCAATTTGCAAACATTCAAAATCAATGTTCATCGACAACTCTTTTCTCTACCCTCCTAATATCCCATCGTCAGTGCTCTGTTTATCATTATAAGGGTCTCTTAACATACCCTTGAGCGCGTGGGACTTATGAAAAAAAAATTACGCTGGAAATAAGCTTTTGTGGTTTTCAAATTTAAAAAAAATTAATAGAAATTAACACTCAAATTAATAAAGGTGGTTTAGTGGCGGTTTATCTTTTAGTCCTGGATTAAGTACAAAATGTCGTAAGAAGGTAGTTTAGCTGGGGAATAAGAAATACAGCTGTGAAACTAGTTTTTTTTAACAAAAATTGAAACAAAATAATAATAATGGCTCATAGGTTTTATGATTTCTTAACCCGACTTAACCCAACATTACTATTCCGCGAATATTAATTTGTTTAATGTAAAAATATAAGCCAGCGAGGCACATTTTCACCTCAGTGGATTCGTCAATGATAATCCAAGAGTGATTGTCGAATTCCATGGTTTGATTTTAGTTTAACTTTCCTAAAAACTGATATTTGTGTCATTTTTCTTCCGGACCTTAGATATTTACATATATTTTTTAATATATATGAGAATAATGTCAGCTTAAGATTTTGTTTATATACATATTTCATACCAGTATTTATATAAAAAAAAAGCAATGGGAACTAAACATTCCTAAAAACATATCCAACTTAAGATATCGATCAAACTTGAAATTACGATGATCAGAAAAAACGAAAAAAGTGTATCTCCATTTTTTGTCTATTTGGTTAAGAACTAAGGGTACCTTACTGATTAATTTTTGTTCTCACAAATAGTATATGATACTTATTGGCATTTGTTGCTCCAAAAAGTTTTAACAACTTTCTCGAAAACGTTGGTTTTAAAATTTAACTATTATGACCAAAAAGAACGGCATCTATCATAAGGAAAATCTTACTTTGCTCAAAAATGGTAAAAACATAGACTATTTCGCAAAACTGTCGTATTGAAAGTACGAGTAACTCCCATATATCCGTTTTTTAGACTTTGTCATTGTTTGCAATTAGCAATTGGGCCTTGTGGGTACTTAGAGTAACTCATGTCTTTGAAAAGTACCTCTCATTTTATTCGTTCGGACAGAAAATCGGCAGAAAATTTTAGGTCACCTTTATTTCTGCTAACAGGCATATATAATTGATTGCGAGTTGTAAGTCCCTTCGTCACTGTATTACCTTATAGGTCTAGAAGAATTTAAATTAATGGTAGTCATACGAAAAACGTTAATTGAAATTTTATTTTTACTTTAAAAGTTATTTAAAAAATTCTCTGTGCCTGAACTTATTAATTATTAAATTAATTAATTAATCGATTTAATTTAATGTTTTTTCATACAAAAAAAAATTATAAATATCTATAAAATAATATTGCATATACATATGTACATATTTATGTACAAATTAGCAAAAGAATATACTTTGGATTCAAGTTTTTAAATGGCTCTTTAGTAGTTTAAATCGTTGTAGCGTTTTTTTCTTAAGTTTCTAAAATGTTTAAAACATTTTTAGGAAAAAAATTAAATAAGCCATTAAGTATTTACTATTATTAAAATAATAAAATTTTAATAATAATTCAATTTCAAAAAATCATTGACTCATTTTTGACATATCAAAATAAAAAAAAATTTGTTTTTTAATCCAAAAAAAATAAAATGCACGACTGGATCGCACGAACTTGCTCTTATGTAAAAGTACTTTGGAATTTAAGATACATTTTATAAATATAAAACATGGATTTAATGAGATAATAATGTTCAAATGCATAAAATTGCCGTCTGGCTTCCGGAAAAGTATGAATTTATGCAAATAAACCTTAAAAAAACATTTTATTATTAAATACATTTTTTATATAAGAAATGTCTCTAAAATTTTTCAAGAAAAAAATGTGGGATGCGAATTTTAAGTATTTAATAATATTGGTTTAAGGAAATAATTTCAAAAAATAATCGTTCATAGGTTTTGAAGATATTGATTTAATTTTTTTTTTTTTAACCCAATAAATATTTTTTAGAATATTTTAATATACAATATTATTTTAAACTTAAGGGGACTCCTGCTAAAAATTTTGGGTTAAAATCCTTAGAGCCGTTAATGAGAAAGTCGAAAATCAAAAAAACGGGTCTATGGCAGGTACCCCTAATAACATTTTGCCCCAAAATTTTTGTTGACCAAAATGTAGTCCATGTCCATAATATCACAACTAATTTTTTTTATCAAAATCGTTAGAGCCGTTTTCGAGATAAATAAGATTTTGCATTACGGGTGTATGGGGGGTACCCTTAGTTTTGGAGCTAAAAAAAAAATTTCAATTTCTCCTCTAGGGAATCACCGAAGACCCTTAACTACCGAGATTGAAAGAAATAGGTCCAGGGGTTTAGGCTGTAGTGAGAGATACAGACATACAGACACACTGAAACATGTTTTTTGTGTACTTAATTTTCCTTAAAATTTTTATAAAAAAAAATTGATATGCAAATTGTTAGTATTTAATAAAATACATTTTAAAACGTAATTTAAAAATTTAATCGTGTATCGGTTTTCAAGATATTGAATTTTCAAAAAAAAAATTGTATTATATTTTTAAAAATCCAAAAACTATTTTTTCGAAAAAAAATTTAGTTTATATTTTTTCAAATGCAAAGCAGCTCCTGCATAAAAATTTTGGTTAAAATCGTTAGAGCCGTTGGTGAGAAATTCGAAAATCAAAAAAACGGGTCTATGGCAGGTACCCCTAATAACATTTCCCCCCAAATTTTTTTTTTCACCAAAATATAGTCCTTGTCCATAATATCACACTTAATTTTTTTTATCAAAATCGTTAGAGCCGTTTTCGAGATAAATAAGATTTTGTATTACGGGTGTACGGGGGGTACCCTTAGTTTTGGAGCTAAAAAAAAAATTTCAATTTCTCCTCTAGGGAAACACCGAAGACCCTTAACTACTGAGTTTGAAGAAAATACCTCCGGTAGTTTAGGCTGTAGTTCGAGGTACAGACATACAGACAGACAGACGGAATTGTCGGACCCACTTTTTTCGTCTTCGCTATCATCGTAATGTCAACTTTGATCAAAATCTCGAGTTCGATTTTTTTTCCAAATGCAGAACTTGCCCTATAGTACCTATATCGCAAGTAAAAATGTGTTAAGATTTGTTATAAAATGATTTTAAAGTTTTTAAGAAGCTTTATAAGAAATAATAATTTAGATTCGTTACGATTCGATTATCGGTATGATAACAACAAAAAGTCAAAATAAAAAGAAATGGTTTCTTGGAAACTTGTTACGAATCCCAAAAAAAAACTATCCATTGTAGTGGAAAATCTCATACAAATTGTCATTACGAACGGATTTGGTAATACATTTTTTAGTGATTTTTAAAAGTTTGTTATTAGGAATTTCTTAATCTGAAATGGTCTTTCTGTTACAACTAATTTGTACGATATATCATACAGACAAAATTTATACAAAGAAGTACCTGTTTTCTTGAAAAATTAGATTTTTGAAACATTTTGTTTTTCTTTATTTTTATGATAGGTTGGCTTATTCCTTGAAATTTTTTTCAAATTCATAATAAAGTATTATAAAACTATTAGGTGCCAAGTTTCGAGACATTGAGTTTTCACAGACAAACATTTGACTTTGTTGAAATCCAAAATTTTGAATACACAACATATTGATCAAAATCAGCTGTATCGTTTTCAAAATACCCAAAAAACAAAGTTTTTATTGGTAGTACCACTAATAACAGTTTTTCGGTATTTTTTCAACCCCCATTTATTAAAAAATTTCTTGAGTTTTTTTTTATAAAAAACCTATTGAACAGTTTTTAAATAAAAATTTTTTTTTCTCAAATTTCGAAAAAAAATTGCATGAAAGGTACCGTGCTCGGGAAATATTTAAAAAAAAGATTTCTACCAACTTCAAAGAAAATCAACCGAACCGAATAGCATCAAGCATCTTCATTTTAATCGTAAAGTTAAGTTTGATCAAAAACTCAAGTTCGATTTTTTAGGGATGAATAAATTACCATATAGTACATATTATTTGTATGTAGATACGAGTATGTGTGTATATCACAAGTAAAAATTTTATTTAAAAACAAGAAAGTATGAACTAACCCTACGATCGTTTTATTTTTGAAGAATCCACGAAAAAACTGTACACCACTGCTAATCTTTTGACCCAAAACCAAGCTATGAATGGTTGTCCGTACTTAATTAGACATATAATAGTTTAAAAAATCTGTAGCCTTTCGTTATACATAACTTAATGAAATTTTTTCAAATGTAGAAAACTGTTGGAATAAATAAAATAATATATTGTGGGAAAGTGCAATTGGATATACAGCTAGATAAACATACTAGAAATACGAGCACATAGAGAAGAAAATAAAACATCAAATTTACAAAGGGAAAAAGAACGATAATGAACGAGACGAAAAAACAAATTTTCTTTTTTTTTCAATGAAACATGAATGATTTTGGTTTTTTTTTCTTCATTTTATTAAAATAGAACATTGATAGTCTAATAATTACCATTAAACTAGTTGAGATATAGTTGCATTTTGAGGAAAGAAATTAACAAATAATATAACAATAAATGAAAAAAGTAAACCTAGAAAACTACGTTAAAAATAATACAAAAGCTGAACAAAATTTAACATAATTATATAAATAAAAGTTAAATCATGCAAAAGATTGAATAGGAGATAGCAAATATATACTATATAAATATAGTAATATATAAATACATATAAACATTAACTAAAATAGTAAACTTTAAGACAAAAAGCGGCAAGGGGTATTCCAACTAAAATCTACAAAAAGAATCGGGCTCTATGCATCGGTGTACTTACATGTGTTCTGGATGTGAACGTATGCAGTCGATAAGTTGTGTTGCCTTAAGTTCACCTATACAGATCTTATGGATAGCAGTAAAAAGTGGAAATCTGGAAGACATAAAGAATAATTTATTTAGTTTTTAGCTCTCTTTTTCAATTGATCAATCAAAAAACATACTTCTCCTCCATTTTCTTAGCTTTTAACATATAATTAACTTCTTCAGCAGTAAACGGTCCTTGTAGTTTCTGTCCATTTAACATTTCCACTTCAAGTTCTTTGATTGATTTGCCAGTCTTCACGAAAGCTTCCGATACTTTCCTGTTACGACCCCCTGGTTTTAGAAACAAGAATTATGAAACAACTCAAAACAGTTGAAAATACAATAATACCGTAACAAGTTGTAATTAAATCAGCCACACCACAACTTTCAAAGAATGTCGCCAATTTGCTACCTGGGTAAAAGATATCAACAAATCGAATCATTTCCATCAATCCCAATCGAATGACAGCAGCTTTCGTGTTGTCACCAAGTCCTAATCCATCTACGAAGCCTGCACCACAGGCAACAATGTTCTACGAAGCAAACATATAAATAATAGATGTGTTAATATTCTATGGAATATACTAAATAATCTTACTAACCTTAAGTGCTCCACAAACTTCAACAGCATCGACATCATCAACAACAACAACCCGAAAGTGATCTGCTTGGAAAATATCTCGAAGAATTTTTCCGTATTTAATGTCCTTGCAGCCAATAGTTGTTTCACAGAAGTTCTCTTCGGCTACTTCATTAGCCAAATTTGCACCCATCAGTACAGAGCATGGAATCTTTAATAGACATTAATTTATTTGTATAAACGTGTAATTTGTAATTTTGGACAAACATACTTTAAGATGTCGGGTTATAATATGAGAAATTAGATCAATACCACCACCCTCGGCCTTGTCAAAGCCTTTAATGAGGGAAATTGCAACGGCGGTAGGCTTAATCTTGCCTAAAAGACTGCCACAAAAATTACGAATAAATTGATGTGGCACAACGAAGATGAGTATGTCAGCAACTTTAGCTGCTTCAACTATATCTGGAACGGCTACCTGTAAGAAAATAAAAACGTGTTTATAAAAGAATGAATGCTGAAAGTTTGCATACATAAAAACTTATAACAAAAGTAAAATATATACATATTTGTAAAGTGTGCAGATTTTGATCACTCTCTAGATTTTGCTTTTCTTCGCACAAAAAAAACAATTTTTTTTACAAGATTTTCAAATCTCTACTTGAAGGGGGATTTACACATATATGAAACCCGTACTTGCACAAAACCAATTGCAGATTCATATAACAAATTGATATGTATAAAGAAATGAAGAAAACAAGAAAATATACTAACTTCACATATTTTGGCGAATGAGTTATTAAAAAAAGTAACATTTCCCGTAGACCTGATAAATTTTATTATCAATTTACATGTATAATTCACTATTTAATATCTTATTTCGAATAAGTCCTAGTTTCGGATGTACCATAAACTATAGTGATGCTTTTGTTAGTCGCAATACAAGAATGTGGAATGCTTTGGATGGCTAATTTTCCCTCCTTTTTTTCCTTACCTATTTTCCTAACGGTGGTACAACGTTTAATCATTTTTAGGGTAGTCAAAATCCTTTTAATGCGAGCTTTTTATAAACAAAATATGTGAAAATGTTTACTAGATCACAGTTGCATTGAAATGGATAATAGAGTAACTCAATCTATTGCTACGTCACTGAGCAAAACTGGCCTCTAAAAAACTAGTATTGATTGTATCTTATTTAATATTAGAAAAAAAAAATATTACATATATGATTATATGTTCTATATAATAAAATGGATATATTATAAAACATAATCCTGATTATAGTCTTAAATTCAACAAAAAATTGTTATTTAAACATCTTGATATAGCTCATTAAAAAGAACACCCGAATAACTTCAAAAACGTCATTTCTCAGAAAACGAAATTTGAAGTTTGCATGCTTGTATTTTATAATAATCTCCATTTTTATTAACTTTTGTGTTATTGTTTGATAGGGCTATTGATTTCAGTTATATTTAATGTAATTAATTTTTGTGTAGTTAAATTTTGTTTAATTACGAAAAAAAGGGTTGTGTGTACTGACATACGCGCCGTAGAAGTAAAACTTCTTTTCCCTCAAGTAAAGCCTCTGTAAGATTCTAACCTATAAACGTACAAACATTTTGTATTCTAAAAACATGTCGCTTTCTTTGACTGATAACGTGTCGTTTTGACATGTCACTGACAGCTGTATAGAAAATTTTTTATCCCTAACGCCGGAAAAGAAGTTTTACTTCAAAAACAAGAGTTGCAATTGTGACGTTATGAGGATTAAAACTTATTTGAAAAGTATCATAAGTCAAGATATAACTTTCTTGCCATAACTAAATTATCTGTTTGCCATCCACACATATTGCATAGGCACAATCGTTTTTAATGAATCTTTATTTGTTGAACCAAAGAGATGGTTGTCAAGGGAAAATATAAATGGAAGTATGTACATATTTGTTTAATACAAATCATGAAATATAACACATAAAATTTGCTTTGAAACCGAAGCTATCAGCCAGGTTCTAAAAATAGAAATCCTTTAAGTGAAATTGAAAACAGCTGTCATCAGTCACTTGGCAAATACAGAAATATTTTGTTTGTGTAATTTTTTCTACTGCTATTAAAATTTTGTGTGTAAATATAAATATATAAAATGTTGTAATGAGTGCTTTATTGCTTGCTGTGGCATTTATTACAACGTACCAGGTGTGAATAGGCAGACAAAAAATGATGTTAGGAGATCATTCAAACCCATTAGGAATTGCTGACGATGCGTATGTGGCTCATAGATTCGTATCATACTCGTACAACCTCCAAATTCCATTCCTGCATCGTTGCAGCTGGTCGCGGTCTTACGTTTTCTTGTCAATGAAATTTTCAAAGATCAGTTAGAAAAGATTTTGATATCGGCCTTGGTCGAAGTACTGTGTCAAACATTTTGATTTGGAGCATAAAAGTTAAATTGAACTTGAAATGACCAACGAAGAGGCATGAAAATCTAAACTTGATTTTTTTTTGAGTCAAAGGATGCATCGATTGGACGCAAATCAAATTCCTATGTCATTCTATAATAGAAAAGAATGTTTTTCATATTTTTTTCTAGAAATTTCAGAATAAATAATAATTTCACACAACTATGTAGATCTGATCGAATTTCAATCACCTGAAAATCGAGGAAATAGAAATATGGAACACGGAAATTCGCATCAATTTCACTTCGAAAAAAATGAAATCAATATCGGTAAAAGTTAATTGTAGAACACCAATATTTAATTTTATTTCGAGTGAAAGCGAAATGTAGAACGAACCTGGCTGTATCTTCTTTGTTCTTATTATAACATCTTCTTGAAAAAAAAATTAATGAGGGTGCTTCATGTAAGCCTTGACAACCTTCACATCATGAAGTTTTAGTTTTGTCATTTTGATTTATATATTTTATAAAACATAAGACCAAAATATTATTTGATAGTCCATAGTGATGCACATACCAGGTTCACTAAAAGGTAACGGAATATCACTTACATCGAATGTAAAAATTATGTTCTCTCTAATGAAAAAAAATTGTAAAGGGACATAATAAGATTAGATATAGAACAGAATGGTGTAGCTACCTGGATCATTTACTTCTTCTTGAAACAGTTTTTTATTCTTTGCATTTGAAAGTTGTGCATTTTGTTCTTTTCGAAAAATTTTGTATCTTTTTGTGGAAACAATGACATAAGTTTAAATAAGCCCCAGGAATTTATGAATTATATAATAATATTTGCATTAGAACGTCATATCGTGATATAGTCCAACAAATATATTTCTAAAAGAAAAAAATAGTCCTAACAAAAAGCTTACCTTCAAAGGAAAATAGTTATATCGCAAAATGTTACACTTTTTAAATACTTATATGTATAGTAGTTTTCACCTCAAAGGTAAATGCGTAAATCAACAATAAAAAGTTCAGAAGTGACAGTCTTCATAACGACATAAGTCCCCTATAGGCTATAGCCGTCAGTTTCTCAGTTTGAGAAACGACATTATTCAATTAAAAAGTAAATAGAAAATGGGTTTGAATTGTATCATTAGGATTGATGTTTTTGAGTTATGACGTTCTTCTTTTTAATGAGCGATATGCTGTTAGCAATAGGTACACAGAAAATTATATGATTTAAAACTGCAAATAGTTTGTAATCTTTTTGTAGGTTACCGATGTAACTGTACTTACACATATAAAATAAATGTTCCCGCTAATTTTTAAACACTTTTTATTTATGAAAGAAAAGAGGTGATTGAACCGATAAACTTTATTTCATTGCCAAAGAAGCGAACAGAATGATTGTCTTCTATCGTCAAATGTTGTAATGTATGTATGTATTAAATATGTGATCCGGTCGTGCAAAATCTACACGTAGATTTTCTCACTAGGCCAATAAAACTCATGTAACTTGTTAGCTCAAAGTGATCAAAGAGATGACCCGTGATTATTCTGAAGTTGTTCCTTTTTAAATTCATACAGAGTACGAAACGTCTCTGGTTGGAATTCACAAGTAATAGTTTGGACCGTATCAATTTATTTTGATTTTGTTTTTTATATATGTATATCGTTTTCTTTAATTCCGCAAATGTATCAGACCCCTTTTAAGGCATCATAGTTTCTCCTTTCAATAAGGATTTTGTATTATGGATGACTACCTACTATGAAACATGTTTGAAATTTCTGCTAAATGACACGAGTGGAACCAGGTAAAAACGATGTTGTGGTTGAACTTGGAAAGGGCATTAAATCATGAAATCTTGTTAAAAGAATTTAAGTTTTAAAAATCTTTTTAGCTTACATGGTTTAAATCGATTTTTAAAAGGCATAACACAACGAACTTCTTCAAACATCTGGAATACCTATAGTATACTTTTACCAAAAGAAATAATACCTGTAGTATGGTTATTCTTTATTTTTATAAATAATATGAGCAAGATAACAAACTTGTATTATTTGCTGATGATAATGATAGTTTAATCTATATTACTCCCGAAAATCCTATGCAGTGCCTAGAAGATATAAACCAAGACCATGGACAAATAAGTGCATGGCTGAAAATGAACATACTAATACTTAATGTAGCAAAAACTAAATATATACATATAATACGTATAATTCTGTAAATTTATGCATAAATCTAAAATACACATACATATGTATCTATAAACAACGAATAAATTGACTAGTTAAAAAAATATAAATCTTTGTGCGAATTATATAATGTGTTAAAAAAATATTGGAGTATTGAGAAAAATTTTGCCAGAAATATGGTTTTTGTTTTCATTAATTCACTCATAATGAATATTTTTTCTCGCCTGGCTACGACTAGGGTAATAAAGATAACACTGATTCAAAAAATTTATTAATAAAAGAATTCGTCGAACATACTGATAATAATAGACTTTTTGAGAAGATGGAATTAAAATTTGACTTGAACAGTATAACTAACAATATAACAGTATAACTATAAAATATTTACTTTAAAAATCAAAATAAATTTTAAGAGTGCCAAAATAAATTTTAATGTTGGGTTGTTTTTATACAGTTAAACTTCATAATAATCTTTATCAAATACTTTTGTCAATCAAAAATCCGAATGATAAGAAGAACAATGATTGTTCTTATCATTAATAACGAATTAAATCGACTTTCAGTTCAAATAAATGCAATAATCAACTTAAAACAGAAGAGCTTTTACATTACTTTTGCTGATAAAAAGTACAATAAGAAAACCTTGATTCCTTCTTATTTTGTATGTTTTCGGGCTTAACTTTGTCATAAGGTTTATTGTTGCCGTCAATTGACCTTGTACTTTTCCGTCAGCTTACAAGGTACTCTTGGAGCATTGTACTTCTTTTAAATGAACAGAAAATAAAAACAGAAAATCTTAGTTTATTCTTGAATTAGATAACCTTTACGTAAGAAATATAAAATGTGCTAATGACCATGAGTTACCAATGCCATCGCCATCTGCCTGCAAAGATGCATCTTATATAGATAAATACATTCCTTGCATAATATAGATATGCATTTTTCTGTCTTCTCCCCACGTAATTTTTAAATTTATTAACATTTGCAACTATGCTGAAAAATACTTACGACATTGGGTGGCAACTTATGTCCAGGCAGATATTTTACGTTCTCGTGAGTAGTGTTTATGATTTCGGTCAACTTCTTCCCATCGATCATTTCCTCATAAACATACATCGTTACTCTTTCATCGAACTCAGGTAATTTAGCTGCATTTGCACCAACGATTTTAGCAATTGCTGATCCCCTGCAATGATAATAAACATGTTATATAATTCATACAATGTCTACATTTTGTTATTAGCAATGGAACATTTATTGTATGAATTACATATTTGGAGCGAAATTTCTTACCAGTTTCCCGAGCCCACAATGCAAACAGATATCTTCTCGGCCATATTGTTGTTGTTAATTTATAATTAATCGGATTTTTCAAAAAGAATTATTAAATTTGGTTTAATTATTCAGCGAACCGTCCAAATCAACACGAAAACGCCAACTGAATGCGCGACGGAAAAAAGTTCGTCTCGTCGCCCGAATTGAATTTGATTTGTTTTATATGTATTAATATATTTAAAAACAGTTTAAAAAATGTAGTGGAATTAAGCTTTTCTGATTTTTGTTTTTGTGTTGACAACACAATAAAGGTTCGTTTTTTCGGAAGTGCTAATGGGTAGGTGTGTACCTACATAAATGTATGTACATTAATAATTGATAAAATGTATATCTTGGTCAGTAAGTCGGCGTCTCGTCGCGTACTCATAAAAAGTAATTCAAATTTAGAATTCTAGATTTATTTTTAGCTTTCTTTAAAAATTTCAAGTTCAAAGTTACATTTCTGTACTTGACTTGATTTATCTTTATTTTTTTTTTATAAAGTGTATTTATATACTTCGTCTGCAAAATTATTTTTCATTTCTTTCTTATCAATTTGACATTTTGCTTCGTGTTTTCAATTCTTGGCTAGGTACTGGGTTAGTGTGTTCAGTAGGCAAATTGTTTTGATTTAACGAACTTACACCACGCCCGCATAGCTGCCTTTAAACGATGCAATATTACCTTGCGATTTTCATCCCGTAATACTGCTTTTACACGAAAGCGATTTTTAATCTTAGTTTCTCTTTTGGAGTCATCTTCCGCTTTGTGTAACCCCGCCACTACACACGTCTCTCTCCTACGGGCTTAAAAATCGCAAGGTAATATTGCTTCGTTTAAAAGCAGCCTAAGAGAGAGATGTTTTTAGTGGTGGGGTTACACAAAATTGCAGAGTTATCGTTCTTTCTTCTTTGTGCCTTTCTTTATTTCTCGGGCATGGGCTTAAAAATCGCAAGGTGATATTGCGTCGTTTAAAAGCAGTTCTTTCAGGGCTGGTTGTGTCCTTGTATATAAACAACCTTATTTATTAAATTTCACTAATACTCGGTTCAACCTCGGAATAGTTAAACCAAGCCGAAGCACTTACTTCGGGTTTACGTCACGTCAAACAAATCCTTATTTATAAATTTACAGCCCGATTCTGGCATTGTGAGGACTCACAAGTCACAAGCTCTTGTGAGGTTGATTTCTTGTGAGGTTGTTGTGATCGATAACATATTTGGTTTTCTCAGACAATCCTCATAAGAAACCTCACAACAAATTCACCACAGTAAACTGAAACTCAACAGCTGATTATAAAATAAAACAAACAATTACCAAATTCAAGCGTAATCCAAGAAACAAATAAAATAATGGAAGGTAATTTTGTATGTTTAAAGAAAAAAAGACGATTTATAAATAAATATTGATTTTAGTAGGAGATTGTCAGGGTTCCAAGTCTGTGGAAAACGAAAAAACTTAATAAAGATACTATTTTATAGCGCATAAGGATCTTAGAAGCCGTCGGCGCTGCAATCTAATCAATATAAGTTTATTAGAAAAAGAAATATAATAGCAATCGAAAAAATCTTACTTCTTTCATTTTCGGATGCAATTTCTGCCATAAGCAACCAGAACGAATCCTAATATTTCCATTTTTTTGTGTAATGTGAATAAAATTTCTAGTCTTTTTATCATAATATATAATGTCAAAACTCTAGTAATTTGTGAGTTGTGATCTACTCTGAAGCAGATCACAATAGGCGTTTTTCTTTTTTAGTTCAGAACAGAGCCTGAGTTATCAAAAAATAAATTGTGTTTCTTTTTTATTTCAGAGCGTTCAGAGCTTCGTAAATGTGTTTCTTTTTTCGTTCTGAGCATGTTCTGAGCGTGTTCAGAGTGCGCTCTATAAGCTCAGAATAAAATAACTGAGCAGACAGACCCAACTAACAATTTTACTTCTATATTCATCTAGAGAAGCTTCTTATTACTATTTCTTGCACACATTTAAGGGTTGTATAAAACTCCAAAGAGTTAAAAGGGCGACTTTTTTTTACTCCTATTCCACCTTTATGGAGTAAATTGTGTTACTCCGAAGAACATACTTATCGTTATGTTATAGAGGTAATATATGCTTTATTGCAGCAATTGCATCGATAGTGGAAATGAAAAGAAGATTTACTGTCACAAGAATAAAATACTTATAGGAGTATGTGGAAAATAAAAAAAAAATATTTATTTTTGTGCTTATTTGATTTCATTTTTATTTTGATGCTTTTCTTGCATGTTTTTCGACTTTTTCCGCATGATTTCTGTAAAGATCTTAAAGTTGATTATTTTTTATGATTTCATTTTTACTTTTATTTTTAAAATTAATTTAAAAATTACTTACATGTGTAGGAAGAATGTGGGAATCGAACTCGGGTCCTCTCGTACCAAATCTCTTGCTCGCTAACCGCACGGCCAAACTAGAATATGTAAAACCTAGCGTTGAATTGGGATCACTTTTATCATGAATTTAATCCTATAAAGTCACATAAGCTTCCTTTATAGGTGCTTTTAACAGTTAAATATTAGAAGGAAGCGATATTTATCGCTTCGTTATTCGCATAAGCTGTGAAAAAAGCTAGAGTTCTGGTATACATAGCATATTAATTTATTGATAAATTGATTATTCTCAGCTTCTTCATCGAAAATCTAGCTGTTAAAAATGTGTCGTGTACTGCAGTTGCAGTAAAAGTCTCGTCAATCAATCCACAATACAAATCACTGTCGCTAAAATAATTCGTAAAAAATAGTTTTTTTCTTAAGAAACAACATGATTCAAATTTTATATGAAATTTGAATGAAACTTAATATATTTTTTTAAATAAATTGCACTATTGACTTTTTACTTGCGATATAGACATAATGGCAAGTTATCTATTCGTAAAAATAAGACGATGCTTAATTTTTGGAAAGCTTAAAATTTAAAATTTTAAAATACAATCTACAAGATATATGACAAATTTTTTTTTTGAAAATGTAAAGAAATGGTTTTCCAAATTGTATTTTTATCGAAAATTTCACCTAGAATTTTGATAATTTTTGTTCCTTTCGATTAATTTTAACGATCTATAATTCAATAAAAAATTTTGAAATTATTAAATATTACTGACTGTGCCTACCGCATTCAACTATTTTTTGTAATTTTAAATTTCTCACTATCGGCTTGCCGGATTTTAATAATATTTGCTTAAAGAGGCTTGATAAAAGTTTAAAAAAAACTTCTATCCAAGAAAAAAATTAAAATATTTTCTTAGTTTAAAAAAAATAAAACTTTTTTGAAAATTTGATATCTTTTTTTCAGATTTAATTTTGTTGAACGGATACAATAAGAAAAATTCAAATTTTGCTTATCAAATGTTTTTCTAAAAAAAAATTTTAAAAAACAGTTTCGACCATAAACTTTAATATTTTGAAATTGCCATTTTTTACATTTACGCAAGTTTGTTCGACCCAATCCTACTTTTCATTTTTAAGGATTTACTCAGTGTGGGGTTTCTGCATTTTGTTGTTGTAATTAATTCATCCTTATATGTGCAAAAGCACGTGGTGTACGTATGCCTATTGCACAGTTTTATAATAGTACTATAGGAACTATATTGCACTATAAGAGTCCAACAGAAAAATTGATCATGATTATAGAGTCTTGACTTTAACTGTCCAATAATGATTCTATAAAGATAACGAATAATAAATAAAGACTTTTATAGCAGTTTGTTGGGATTACTATAGGAGCATAAACTGTCCTGTGGTTTTATAGTATCTCTATAGTATGATTAAAGGAAAATTGAGTCTTTACGCCTATAGAGGTGATAGAAAGTGCTCCAAAGAATGTCTAGGCGATGAATTATATCAAAGTTTACTCCTATAGCTATTTGACTTCCAGCAAGAATGGTTATATGAGCACTATAGCAACGAATGATTCTTAATTTCAGAAATAGGAAGCAAAATTGTTAGTTGGGGAGTACAATGCTTAACACAGGCATTTGACAGATGGAAATTAAAAAAAAAAATGTCGACAGCTGAGTGTTCAGGTGTGTTTCAAAAAATACTCAGAGCGCTCAGAGCACGCTTGGTTCAGAGGATGTTCGGAACATGCTCGACATGCTCGAACTCTGTTCGGAGCTCTATACTGAACTAAAAAAGAAAAACGCCTAATATCGATAGTTCTTGTGGGGCTCACAAGTTGTGAGTGTGCTGTTCATTTACTTACTATATATGGACTGCTAGTCGCTCATTTTCTTCATACAAATCCTCAAAAAAAGTGGTTCCACTTTTAAGGTTCTCTCTAACGAAAATGCGCGATCAAAAGATGTCACTTAAAAAAAGGAACTAATTTTTGATAATTCAACCCCAGCGGTTTTGACAATTGAAGGGTTGTAAGTCTAAAGGGTCTAAGTGCCATTTTTATAATTTAGAGATAAACGAGAAAAACATAAGCAAAAGCCCTTTGGCACTTATGCTATACCACAACTTTATTTGTGTGTGTGTACAGTTTTAAAAGAAATAGGCACTTGAATCCATTTTGATATTATAAGGCTTGGCCCTTAGATTGTATTTTGATAAAAATATTGATTTTTGATTTTTTGGCACTTAGACCCTTTAGACTTACAACCCTTCAATTTAAAATGAACTGTCATTATTTTTTTTTTTAATTTTGTAATTGCAATCAATTTGCACATTTAATCAAATTAAAAGGTAAGTTTTTGGTTCTTGCATCAAACAAAATAAATATAATTTAAATTTGTATCCCTTTATTTATACAGTTTTACATGTCACAACTTTGTCTTCGTCTTCCTGGAACCTTTTGTGCTGGCTGGGCCATGAATGTACCAAATTCGGTAGTTTTCTTCTGGCAGCATGACCAGAAATTGAAAGATTAACACTAAACAATTTTTTCTATTTCAGACCACGTTGTATATATATATTTCGACCAAAGGTGAACCCCAGAAAGATAATAAATCGAAAGCTGGAACCAAATTCCGTTTTTATCCGATTCCCTACGACGAGGACCTGTTCAAAGCAATTGTCAACAGCGAGAACATCAAGAAAATCACCGAAGCCCTCAAAAACATAGTCGAAAAGGAAATGAAGACAACAAAATCGTCGATCTTTGACGACTATCGCTACTTCCTGCAAGTAACAAACTTCAAGATTCCCAATTCCCCCAAGAGAATGGTCAGAATGTGAGTATAGGTCGATGTATTCTAGAGAATATGGTGGTTAATTTCTTGATTTTTTTTTAGACACCTGAAGCACTCGCTGGTGGACAAGGATGATGATGTGCTCCTGATAGTTGCTGATTTACAACGTGGTAGCAAAGTGGACTATGAGCCCACCAAGCATCACTATGAAGATCTACTACGACAGAACGGTATCACAGAGGGCATCACAGTCATGCCAATGAATCAACTAAAACAGGAATACAGCACCTTTGATCAGAGGAGGCGGCTAGGCGCCAGCTATGAGCACTACTTGTGCCAAGGGCGTATAATGGGTCATGTCGGCAAGCTGGTCGGAAATATACATATATATTAGCCATGATTTTTTGGAAAAGTTATCCGTAGTACAGTAGGATTTTATATGAATAACAAATACAACATCCGCAGTAGGATCACTGCCGATAAAAGGAGAAGTGAAATCCTGCTGCGGATAGAGATTTGACGTTTATTCGAGTATCGGTAGTGATCCTACTGCGGATGTTGTATTTGTTATTCATATAAAATCCTACTGTACTACGGATAACTTTACCAAAAAAACACGGCTATTATCTGTTTAAGAAATTTTCGCCCACAGAAATGTGTTATAGCACATGATTCCTTCTCTCATAGCTGTCTGTGACAGAGTGTGTGTTTCCCTAGCAATAGGCAATATGGAAAAACTTTTCCACATATGCGGACACTTTCAGCTTAGATTCGGAAATCGAATCTGTTTTTTCTTTTTTTTATCAGTTAACAAGAACCGAGATTTTTAGTTTATTAAATTCTTAAAAACAAAATTTTTTGAAATTGACCCTTTTTCTTAAAAATCATTCCAATGGATTTCTATTAAATTCAAACAGAACTACTCTATTTAGACTTACAACAACTTTTCATAATAAATAAATTACAACAAAAACTAAGCACTTGCAATAATTGGTTCATCTACTTCTGTTGATCATCGAGAAATTGTTGCAACAGTCCTGAATCAATTAGAATTTGCAATTGTTCGGAGCCATCTAGAGTCCTTTTACTCTTGACCAATTTATGATCTAAAAAGTGAGTTAGTTGTGCCCTCAATGCCAGATCTGAACTAACCAAAAATGCCTCTCTGCAACTCCAATAGAGAGATCCTTGAATGGCATTCCTAGGAAAATAATGAAAAGTTACAAAATACTTTTACCGAAGACGAGAGATCAAGCTCCTAAAAGTACCTTCACAATTGGGATTTGATTTATTCTTTAATTGATACTTCACAACAACCATGTAGGTCCCTCTGGCGTTTTGAGTTAACGATGAGAAGACACTGCGATTAGATGATAAAGCCAGTTCTACAGAATTCTGAAAAAGCAATGAGTTTTCGAAGGCAGTTTCATCGCTATAAGGAAGCATCGTGGTTGTAATTACTCAGCTTTATATGATTCCATACTGATATAAATAGAGAAGCTGATATTGGTCGTTGGAAAAAGAAGGCAAGTCTAACCTACATAGGGGTGTGTTGATGTGATCAATCGACCCAAAGAGATGTATATTAGGTACCGTAGACAAACGGGAGAGAATCTCTTGCGCTTTGGAGTTCCTTAACATAGTTCCATCGATATTGTGCACAATCAGGTACAAATGCGTTTCCGGAATTAGTCCGAATTTCTCTTCGATGATATCGACAGCTTCGTGTGGATTAGTTGAACTCGTCCCCACATCCAGGATTTCATTGGTGATGCTTTTAAGGATATCAACTGTATATATTTTATATATATATATTTTACTCGTCATCATAGTCACAATCGACTCTATTGACGTTTTCAGTTGTTGGACAGGTTCTTGGAGAGTTCTGAGTTTGCTGATTGGCGGTTGGATTTGCGCTTAGACATGCGGCGGGATTTTGTAAGCTGCTACTTTGCATGATGGTGTAATCGAGTTTAGACCAAATATCATCCATATTTTTGTTGATGCTCGATCTAAAATGAGACGTCCTCCTCTTCCCAGTCGACGACGTGCGAATCCTATACAACGTGGTCTGAAATACAAAAAATTGTTTAGTGTTAATCTCTCAATTTCTGGTCATGTTGCCAGAAGAAAACTACCGACTTTGGTACATTCATGGCCCAGCCAGCACGAAAGGTTCCAGGAAGACGAAGACAAAGTGGTGACATGTAAATCTGTATAAATAAAGGTAAAGGAATACAAATTAAAATTAAATTTATTTTGTTTAATGCAAGAACCAAAAACTTATCATTTAATTTGATTAAATTTGCAAATTGATTGCAATTGCAAAATTTAAAAAAAATAAATACAACCCCTGGGGTTGAATTCATAAATTAAATTCATACTAGAAATCAAATGACAATGGAATGCATTTGAGCATTTTGCCTTATTCAATCCATTTTTATAGAGTTGGGCAATTTAGTTCATTTGAGTGATCGATCAATTTAGTTCAAAACACGCTACTGAACTAGTTCGTTCATTTTAGTTCAATTTAGTTCAGTTTAGTTCAAAATAGTCCATTTCATAAAGAATAAGAACAAAACCTTAGCTTGCGAAAACTCCATCCAAATTCGAGTTAAATTGAAGGATTTTACATTTAAGCCAAACACCAAGTTAATAAAAATAAATATTTTATTTCCTATAAACAAAAATATACATAAACAATTTGTTTTGTATCACAATATGTACTTCATCATATTATTATATTGAAAAATGCTATCTATTATTAGGCGTTTTTTTTTTCGCAAGTCCATAAAGAGTTGTAGAAAAAAACGACATCGGGACTAAGCGCTTTATATGCAAATGCAACAACTACTTAAATCTATACAGAATTAGCTAAGACCAGATAATTTTCGAGACTTAATCTAAGACCCGATAAAAATGGTGACGCCAAAATAATATTATCTATACATTATGTTTATCGATAATTTGTTCAGAGAAGTCAAAAGTGACGTTTTTGGATGCTGGAGCTGGTTATGTCAATACAGCTGACAAATGCCATAGCGTACACTGTGCTTCCAGCTATTTGGAAAAAAGCTCCTTAATCCCGATGTCGTTTTTTTCTACAATTCTACTAATAATCTACTTATTTGAATGCAAAAATACCAAATTTTTGACATTCTCTGGGTTCACCAATGGCCAATTGCTGAGAAAACATGGAAAACGCATGGAACCGAAGTAGCTTGAATACAAAATCTTTTTAAAACGTAATTGTATATGTATGAGGATATAATTAGTACGCCGCCGGCCGGTCGTCCTACCATTTGAGAGGATCCATGCCTAGAAAGAAGACAAGGACAAACGACAAATGATGGAAATTCCCTATAGATAGGAACTTATTTCATCCACAGAAAACATACAAAGAGATTATTGAGTTAGGTGAGTATGAGCAGTTCTGCGTTCTGCCATGTCATAAATGACTTCTGTTGTCTCTGTCTGTAAATGGGTCCAAATGTTATTAAATAGAAGAAAAATGTGAAATCGAAAAATATACTTTCCCGCTCTTCGAGAACTAAATGAACTAGTGAACTAAGTATGTGAACTAAGTTCACTAGTTCACTTAAATGAACTAGTTCATTGAACTAGTTCGTTCGCGAACTACACAAGCCTACATTTTTATAAGCAATATTTAAATTCCAAGGTACTTTTACATAAGAGCAAGTATGTGCGATGCAGTCATACATTTTATTTGAATTTATATTTGAAACGTTAGATATATAAATATGCAACTGTTTTAATTTGCATATTCAAGAAGATCAAAAAGCCCATATATACAAAATAGGTGCAATTTTACCAATAAACATTTATTTTTGAAAAAAGTTATTTGAAAAATAAAAAATAAGTACTTATTTTATGAAAATACTTGAATTTAAAAATACATACTATGATTTGAAACTTATATTTATTTGCCTCGATATTGATTTCACAATCCATGGATTGGGGTCAAAATTGTTTTTTTTTTTTAGAAATTTTGCTTCTCAAAATTTAAGTTTTCAATATTGTGTATTTCAAAACTCTATTTCAAAATTGTACTTCTCAAAATTAAGGTTTTCATTATCCTGCAGTTCTACTTATCAAAATTTTACTTATTAAATTTATGCTTATTATTTTATTTACAAAAATTCTGCATTCTAAGGCCAGGCACGCACATTCAATTTTTAGTGTCGCAACTGTTTAGTTGCTAAAATGAAACATATGGGCTTATATGGGAAACCGAGCAATTAAGCTAGCCGCGCACTGGCAACTGTGATCGAAATCAAATAGTTTAATCATGAGTTGATAGAGTACCGCGCACTGGCAACTCTTTACTCACGCTCACACTCTTTTTCTCTCTTGCGCTTATAGAAAACAGCTCAACTGTCGCGAATTAATTTTAGGCAATCGTTTAGTTTGTGTCGAAACACAAACTTTTTAGTTGCTCGAATCGAGTTGCTCTAAGTGCGCGGTGTCCCATATAAGTCCATATGTTTCATTTTAGCAACTAAACAGTTGCGAAACTAAAAATTGAATCTGCGCGCTTGGCCTTAGAGCAACTCGAGCAACTAAGAAGTTTGTGTTTTGACACAAACTAAACGATTGCCTAAAATTAATTCCCAATAGTTGAGCTTAGGCTAGCCGCGCATTAGCAATAACTGTGATCGAAGTCAAGTAGTTTATAATCATCAGTTGATAGAGTACCGCGCACTGGCAACTCTTTACTTACACTCACACTCTTTTCTCTCTTGCGCTTATAGAAAACAGCTCAACTGTTGCGACTAAATTTTAGGCAATCGTTTAGTTTGTGTCAAACCACAAACTTTTTAGTTGCTCGAACCAAGCAGTTGCGAAACTAAAAATAGAATGTGCGCTCCTAGCCTAAGTCCGTGGTGTCCCATATAAGCCCATATGTTTCATTTTCGAAACTAAACAGTTGCGAAACTAAAAATTGAATGTGCGCGCCTAGCCTAAATCTATCAGCTTCATACATAGAAAGAAAAAAACATTTTAAGGGTATTCATATGTTAGCGAGGAAAACCCTCGTAAACCTCTCGTAAACCAGATAATTTTATCTCCGCAAAAACGAGCTGTCAAAATTTGTATGAACAAATTTTCTGCAAATCTCATAAAATTATTTCACAAATTTGCTGCGGAAAGTGCAGAAATAAACCTCGTAAACTAAAGAAGTATGGGTTCTGACTTTTAATTAGACATTTCAGAAAATATTTCCCACATTTACGCAAGTATTTCTTTGGGGGTGTTCATGAAAACATGCTGCGGAAAATTATATCTTTCTACAAAGCGGAAAATTATCTCGTTATATGAATACTCTTACAGCCCGATTCTCCCCAAAGTCAGTGATGCCTCACAAGTCACAAAAAGAGGTGAAAATGATTTTGTGACTTTTTCGACTTCTGCCGCTCAGTCACAACTTGCGACAGTCACAAAAACAATCGAAACTATGATCTCCTTCACAGCAGGTCACAACTCATAAATTTTTAAAGTTTCTTGGATTGACATTCAGTAAGAAAATTTTCTGGATTTGTGAATAATTGTGAGTACACAAAAATGGAAGTGGACTTTGTTCTAGTGAATATTTTTGCTGATCTTTCCCACAAAAAAGAAAAGTAATATTATCACATAAACAAAAATTTCTTTAAGAAACTAATCGTATCAAGAAGTTTACAGCGTCGACAGCTTTAAGAACATTGAGAGATACAAATGATCCATTCGCTCTCCAAAACAATACTAGCCATATTTATAAACTCATTATAGTGAGTACATAAGGCTATGCAACCCTTATAATGCCTCTAAACGCAAAATCGTTATTTATAAAACTTATGTGACGTTGAATAGGGGCATTATAAGCTAAACGCGTTTGGAGGTTGAATAGTGCCTACATAAGGACATTTTAGTATTGAACTGTCACATTCACTTTGACATCACATTGAATTATAAAGATTATCAACAAAAAAAATGCCTTTGACTTAATATTGAAACTAAAACTTTGTGTTATTTTTATTTATTGAAACAAAAATGTTATACTAATATATTAAAAACAAATTGAATTGATAATTGTTTATGATTAAATAGATAAATATACTTGTTGGTGATGTCTCTCCACGCATTTTTATTCATGCGGTGTGTTAGTGTTGTAATTATTATCTTGCATTATTGAATTGTATCCTGAAGAACTTGTCTGAGGAGTATTCCAGCTATAATGAAACGAATAACAATTTGATTTCCAGTATTGTGCTAGAGATAATAACATACTTTATCTGATGAATCAAAGTTAATTATTGGAATTCTTTTAGCTTTTGGTAGTTTCCTTTTTGTTTATTAAATTCGATAGACAGACAAGATGTTTTTTTTTTTTTTTTGATAAACAGCTGAGTGTTATGAAGGCTAAATGTAATAGATTCTTACTTTTTGGTACTTTATTTGACACAAGCTCATTATAACTATGCAGGGTAGGCAAATGTTTTATAAATATGAATTTGCATAGTGGATGAATAAGTCCTTATGCATTGCATAACTATTCACGCGTTTAGGGAATTCTAATAAATACGGCTGTACATTTATAAAGTTTTTTCACCTTCCGAAAACATTATGCAGTCGCCACGATTGTTTTCTTCTGAAAATGTTATATTTATTATTTAATCATTTTACAGCCGTATTTATTAGAATTCCCTAAACGCGTGAATAGTTATGCAATGCATAAGGACTTATTCATCCACTATGCAAATTCATATTTATAAAACATTTGCCTACCCTGCATAGTTATAATGAGCTTGTGTCAAATAAAGTACCAAAAAGTAAGAATCTATTACATTTAGCCTTCATAACACTCAGCTGTTTATCAAAAAACAAAAAAAAACATCTTGTCTGTCTATCGAATTTAATAAACAAAAACGAAACTACCAAAAGCTAAAAGAATTCCAACAATTAACTTTGATTCATCAGATAAAGTATGTTATTATCTCTAGCACAATACTGGAAATCAAATTGTTATTCGTTTCATTCTAGCTGGAATACTCCTCAGACAAGTTCTTGAGGATAAAATTCAATAATGCAAAATAAAAATTACAACACTAACACACCGGATGAAGAAGGATGCGTTTAGAGAGATCACCAACAAGTATATTTATCTATTTAATTACAAACAATTTTCAATTCAATTTGTTTTTAATATATTAGTATAACATTTTTGTTTCAATAAATAAAAATAACACAAAGTTTTAGTTTCAATATTAAGTCAAAGGCATTATGTTTGTTGATAATCTTTATAATTCAATGTGATGTCAAAGTGAATGTGACAGTTCAATACTAAAATGTCCTTATGTAGGCACTATTCAACCTCCAAACGCGTTTAGCTTATAATGCCCCTATTCAACGTCACATAAGTTTTATAAATAACGATTTTGCGTTTAGAGGCATTATAAGGGTTGCATAGCCTTATGTACTCACTATAATGAGTTTATAAATATGGCTGTTATTGTTTAAAAATTATGTTACCTTGCATTTTGTAATTTCTTCGTTTTGAATAATCAGCTGTTCAAATAATGACACTTAAAAATCTCACCATGCTGTGGTGAGTTTTGTTGTGAGTTTTCTTGTGACGATTAGGGGGAGAATACGAAAATGTTATCGAATCACAACAATCCTCACAAGGAATAGTCACAAGAGCTTGTGACTTGTGACTCCTCACAAGGGGGAGAATCGGGCTGTTAATAAGGGTATTCATGAAAAAGTTAGAATCCATACTTTTTTATTTTACGAGGTTTATTTCTACACTTTCCGCAGCAAATTTGTGAGATAATTTTATGAGATTTGCAGAAATTTTTTCCCATAAAAATTTTGACAGCTAGTTTCTGCGGAGATAAAATTATCTGGCTTACGAGGTTTACGAGGGTTTTCCGCGCTTACATGAATACCCTTATTATAACTTCAAACTGAAACTCAACCTCAACAAAAAGAAATCCCTGTCAATAAACAAATTTCCATAATAAGAGCCAATTCAAATAATTAAAACTCAGGTGGTGTGTGTTGAACCTTAAAAGAACACACTGCCGTATGCTTTCTGTTTAACACAAACGTCAAATATGCCAACGTTGACACGCTAGTCAGCCACGGCCCACATCCACATTCCACACCACAGTGACAGGCGATATGCATCAAATTCAAGTCACATCAAATACCCAACTTAAAGTAATTAATAGGCAGCCGAACCAATTTATTTTATAATTACTATTAAAATCGAATACAGATTCCATATTTAAAATTGAACATTCTTTTTCGAAAAAAATCTGCAGAATGGAAGCTTGAAAATGACTGCTATAGCAGTTGAAGGAGACTTACAAAAAGTTATATATGTAGATATAAAAATGTTTGTTCTATTCTTTGTCTAATGATAAACAATATATTTTGTAGATATAAAAATGTACGATAAATAAATTCCTGGGTATTTACTAAGTTAATTCCAAATTGTTGAAATTATTTTAATAACAACAATGCACTCGCGCAGTAGAAGTCCATCATTCTCCGTTTCCCGAGAGCGAATACGCAGAGTGGCAGAGGATTCCCATCACAAAGAATCGGGAAGATGGTCAAAAAGAAGATCGCCAAGTTTTGACCGGCAATCCTCATACAAAGATCGGGATTACCATAGATCAAATGATCGGTATAAATCAAAGTACGAAAGAAGGCCGGGCACGCAAAGACAGGACAACTACATGGACAATCGGCGAGTAGAAAGGGAAACCATAGGAGAAGAAGGAATATCCACAGTGTGGGGAAAGTCACCACAAAAACCACCCACATATACTGATGATGAAGACGTAGGAAAAACGGAGGAGAAGACCCATAACACATTCAAGAAGAAAAAAAAGAAATCGAAGCACAAGAAGAGCAGTTCATCATTAAAGAAGCAGAAGAAAAACAAATCAAAAAAAAGCAAAAAGAAAAAATCGAAACGAAGTTCATCGTGTAGCTCTAGTTCCTCAAGTTCAGGCACTGAAGTAGAAATTTGGGTTGAGAAAATGAAAGATACTAAAAACGCAGAAAAAAACACGAACAACCAGGGTAACTTCGGAAATATGGATCATGAGTTTTCAGCACCATCCTCGAGCACAGAAGTCGGCCATCTGACAGAAGATGTGGGACCTACCCTTCGACAGACGAGTGGCTTGACTCAAAAAGATTTCGGTCATGCATTGTTACCGGGAGAAGGTGCTGCAATGGCGGCGTACATTGCTGATGGTAAGAGGATCCCCCGAAGAGGAGAGATTGGTTTAACTTCAGACGAAATTGCTACGTTCGAGTCGGTTGGATATGTCATGAGTGGCAGCAGGTATGTTTGGAAAGAAATGATATAGTAAATTAGCTTTGATCTTATGATACCTCAATTTTTAGACACCGTCGTATGGAAGCAGTGCGGATTCGTAAGGAAAATCAAATTTATTCGGCGGATGAAAAGCGTGCTTTGGCCATGTTTAGTAAGGAAGAGAGACAGAAACGTGAGAATAAGATTCTATCACAGTTTAAGGAAATGATAAGCTCGAAATTAAAGGCAGACAAGAAATAGAATATGCTTTCTTTGTCCTTTTTAATAAATAATGGATTAAGAAATCAAAAATATTGTATAAAGGTAGTCTTTTTAAATGAATAATTTGTTTGTCAATTTTAATTAAATTGCAAACTGACAGCAAACAAAAATTGCTTGTATGCATTTGTGTTTTTACACAAAATAAAAAGTGTATTCAAGAGAGGTTCTGAAATAAATTTGCTTAAAATTTTAAAATAATATATAGCCCATTCTAATTTATATTCGAATTAAAAAAAATAGGAGTTATAGTCGGAGATCGTCTAAAAATACCTGGTTTTATTTTTTGCTATTTCAAATGTATGTACATTTGGCGCTCTCATTAACTTTTGGCAAGGTCCATGTCTGCACCATATACAAGGACGGGGATGATAAGAGTCAACACGTATCCAATGAAATACCTAATTTATTTGTTGTTTTAAAAAAAATTGTGCAAATACTTGTACTATGTGTACATAAATGTTATGTATGCAATATTACTCAATTTGGCCAATAACAAAAAACAAGTGAACCTATGTAGGTATATTATGGGCCCTATTATTACTCCCGTGAATTTCTCTAAAATGTGAACCGCCAAAACTTTAAATTGTCATCTGTATAATGTAAACTTGCGAAATTTTCGCACTCTAAAATGTGAATTTCTTTTTGTAAAAGTTTTTATATATAATTCTTTTCTCTTGTTAGTTTTGCGTGCGATATAAGGGACTAATTTACTGTTATTTATCTAGATGCAGAGAGCGTGTCTCCTGCAAGTTGTGTAGGTACACTTTACATTGTTATGCTTTCTGTTATGATGTTTTTTGTATCAGTTTGTGTAATGGCACCTAAACAAAAACTGTATCGATTTTTATCGATAGAGGAACTGAAAAAAGTTCCAGTAATGTAAATCCCTCTCAAATCCGAAATAGCCTTGTTTTAATTATTTCACATTATCGAGAGACTACTGTATTATGAATAATAAACTAAGACGTTAGCCTTTGAAAACAATTCTGCCAACCAACGTCAAAAAGTGAATATGTAATGTCATTAATAAGTGAAACATCAAATTAAGTTAAAAATATGTGTTGATGGAAAATTTTTCCCTATTAAAAAAAAAAGTTTTCAATATTCTGTATATATCAAAATTCTCTTATTGAATATTCTGCTTTTAAAATTCCTTATTTCAATATTTAGCTTTCAAAATTCTGCATTTCAAGACATTTGCTATGAAAATGTAACAACGTGAGGTTCATATTTATTTAAAATGCATTATTTCATAATAATAATTGTATCTAATGGTTTCATTAGATTTAGGCTGGTATTCACCGAGCGCTCATAACTTAAGAAGCTCATATACCTATTCAGTGGTCCCGACCACTCCTAAACTTACGAGCGCTCTCTTCGAAAGTTTGTTCGCTTAGACGTGCCACGCACGCATTTGAGTCGAATCCATATGAGCAATGCCAAGTAGAAGAGTATCCATTTGCTGTCAAGAACTCAAGACAAACATTCCACAACATTTCACAGTTTGGGTACGCCGGAACAAGAGAGAGTGGCTCTCATATTCGAACTTCGAAAAACACTTGCGAGTGGTTGGTGAATACCCCAAAGAAATTTCAAGTTAAGAGCCTCGTAAAGTTAGGAGCCGTTTAAGAGCGCTCGGTGAATACCGGCCTTAGAATGCAATTCAAAAATTCTGATGCCAGTAATTACCAACCTATAGCCGTGTTTTATTGGTTAGTCATTAGTGAATACGCTACATCACAAAATTTAACATGGAAAATAACAGCAAACGATTAGTGATTAAAAATAAGCTAGTAATTGAAAAGAATATTTTAGTAAAGATGGAGTTTCAGATGTTGAAATGTAGGAGGTGTTTAGGCGGTGTCCGAAAAAATATATGTTGGCATGCTTGAGGGTGTATTCGTCGGTATTTATTTCGTTATACTTTGCCTTTACTAGTCCAAAGTGTGATCGCTCCGCAATTTACAGAATAAATATTTTTTTTAAATGCAAAATTTTAATCCACACCACAATTCCGGTTTAACACCGGAGGTGTTTAGATGTGCTCAGAAGGAATTTATTAAAACAAATTGTCTTAGTACGATATTAGTTAGAGAATATTTAAAGTTAAGAATAAGTTAGAAAACTACTTTAAAGTTAGGAAATATATAAGAAGAATTAGGCTAGGCGCGCACATTCAATTTTTAGTTGCGCAAATGCTTGGTTCGAGCAACTAAAAAGTTTGTGTTTTGACACAAACTAAACGATTGCCTAAAACGAGTTCGCTATTTTATTTTGTGTAACATATAATTATATGGACCTGCGTGGTCATTCAACCAAAATAGTTCATCTGTTTTCGATAAGCAACCAAACAGTTGTGCAACTAAAAATTGAATGTGCGCGCCTAGTCTAGCGTGCATGTGACACTACGTTTACCAAGGAGCCAACATCTTGGATGAATCCAATTGAAGGGTTTATTGAACACATAAACCGAACAGACCTACTATTTCCCAGCTGTCAAAATGTCAAATTTGCATAATATGTCAACCAAATGTCTTCTGTTCTCATTTAAAAAATGTGCTTAAATAATATTTCAATCTTCAAGCTTCATAGTTTCTTTCGTTATGTACGTTTGCGTTGCGCGATGGCGAATGTACAATACAACTCAATTTAGTTGTTTAATTGTATAAGAAATACATTAGAAATTTGTAATTTAAAATAAATTTATGACAAAATATATGTAACGAATAAACCAAAGCTTATACGAATTGTTAAATATAATAAACAATAACCAACCAACCATTCTAATCAATTCTAACCTCAATCTTTTACAAACTGCCGCTTGTGCTAAGTTAAACAAATGGTTTGACTAAATTATATACTTAAAAGTAAAAACAGGCGGGGTGTAAAGAATCTTCCAGTTTGCTTTGCTCTATTGAAATCCAATTTATTTATATAAAATCATTCGCTCGCAGACAATCGTCAAGTTGTGAAGTGCTTGTCGCGTGTTCATAACAGCCATGGCTTCGAAAGATCTTCCGTCGCCTAGTGAAATAGCTCTCATAACGCCCGGCGTTGAGAATCCACCTACATCGATGGGTTTTGGTGAGGTACCCAACAGTCGGTCAGGTGCTCTGCCACCTGAGAAAGTTCAAATGAAAAAACAACTAGGACTTCTCGAAGGGGTTGCGATTATATTGGGTATTATATTCGGTTCGGGTATATTCATCTCTCCTAAAGGTGTCATACGCGAAGTGGAAGCCGTTGGCACGTCCTTGGTTATTTGGGTGCTATCTGGGCTCCTTTCCATGATTGGAGCGCTTTGCTACGCAGAACTGGGTACATGTATTCCTAAATCGGGAGGAGATTACGCATATATATACGAAGCTTTCGGATCTTTACCAGCTTTCTTGTATCTCTGGGATGCAATGATGATTTTTGTGTAAGTACGTCAAACATTTACAATTTCAATTCAAAATATTTCGAAGATAATTTTGTTTGCTTGCTAAATTAAATAAAAAAAAATAGAAATAATTCTATTAAAATGTTTGCAATTGGAGTTTGTTTTCTTTTGAGTTTCTTATTCACCCATAAGAGTGTGCTCTTCCTACAGTGATTTGTTTCATTTAAAAGTGGTGACACAATCGAAGAGCTCTTACGAAGCAATTTGTTAAAAGGTTTATGATTAGTGCGCATAAATTCTTTAACCTCGCTGGATAATTATATGAGTTATTCGACGAACACTTTTTATTTATTAGCACTTATACATAGTAACGCTTTTATTATTTTATATTCTATGATATTTTATTCTTGTGGTTGTTATGGTAGTAGAGCATATAGTTCGGATGATAAAAATTAAAACACAAATTTCATCATGCCCTTAAAGGCATCCTTATACACAAAGATGGAAATAATCAAAAATAACGTACTTATATTATAATTCATGAATTATAATTCAGACAAATGTTCAAAAATCATTTTTCAATTGCCAAAACGAATCTCAAAATGGTTTTAGCTAAAAAAGATGGTATTTTGAATGACTTCTTTATCAAACAAACTGTTTACAATAGTTTGATTGGTGTTTACCAATCTTAAGATTTCAATAATGTATGTAGATATACAGGGTGATTGGCATAAGGTGTGACAAAAAGCTAGGGCGTGTAGGTTGGACTTAGACAAGAAAAAAATCGTATGGGAGGGGGGGGTCTATTTCCCCCCGTTTAGGCGGGAGGGGCAATTTAAGAAAAAAATCACTTAAAACAGAAAAAAAATTATTAGAAAATAACGGTGATACCTACAGAGTAATGCTATGGCATTTTGAAAAGCCAGAAATACATTCTTTAATTTTGTTTTTAAATAAAGTTGTTCGAGTGAATAGTTTTTGAAAAATTAATTTTCAAAATCAAAATTTTGAAAAAAAAAATGAAATTTTTTTTTTTAAACAATTTTTTTTTCAAAATTTTACGTAATTAAGTATTATTTTTTTATTCAATATTCAATGCTCTTTTTAATTTTTGATCAAACACAAAAAACCGGATGTCAAAATGTTTTGTAGTTTTTGAGAAAATCAAAAATAACAAAAACTACTTTTGTTCTAAGAAAAGCCTTTTATTTTAGTTTTTACGTTTTTGGATTCTTATGTAGGTGAATTTACGATTGAAAGGATTAACTTTCTTTTTACTATTCTTTTAATTATCGTCTTATAAGCATACAATAATGTGACACAGTACTGGATTAACCATATTTCACACATTTTTTCATTGAGAACACCTGCGTGAGAGCATTGGTTTAAAATTGACCTGCCACTTTTTTATTATGGTGGGGTCGGCTTGGCTTAAATGCATTTACTAAAGAAAGGATTAACTTTAAATAAACAGTAATTATGTATTTTATCTAAATATGCATGTATTTATTATTTAAATTGATTTCAAGATTCAGGAACATTTTTGTTCTTATTTCGCAATTGCATTTTTCTGTCACTAGTTAGGGCGTGTAACGCTGCATTATTTAAAAAACATTCGCAGATCAATATTAATCCAATGCTCTCACGCAGGTGTTCTCAATGAAAAAATATGTTATTGTATGCTTATAATACTGATAATAAAAAAATTTTACAAAAAAAGTTAATCCTTTCTTTCGTAAATGCACCTAAGCCAAGCCGACCCCACCATAATAAAAAAGTGGCAGGTCAATTTTAAACCAATGCTCTCACGCAGGTACTTTGTCACATTATTGTATGCTTATAAGATGATAATTAAAAGAATAGTAAAAAGAAAGTTAATCCTTTCAATCGTAAATTCACCTACATAAGAATCCAAAAACGTAAAAACTAAAATAAAAGGCTTTTCTTAGAACAAAAGTAGTTTTTGTTATTTTTGATTTTCTCAAAAACTACAAAACATTTTGACATCTGGTTTTTTGTGTTTGATCAAAAATTAAAAAGAGCATTGAATATTGAATAAAAAAATAATACTTAATTACGTAAAATTTTGAAAAAAAAATTGTTTAAAAAAAAAAATTTCATTTTTTTTTTCAAAATTTTGATTTTGAAAATTAATTTTTCAAAAACTATTCACTCGAACAACTTTATTTAAAAACAAAATTAAAGAATGTATTTCTGGCTTTTCAAAATGCTATAGCATTACTCTGTAGGTATCACCGTTATTTTCTAATAATTTTTTTTCTGTTTTAAGTGATTTTTTTCTTAAATTGCACCTCCCGCCTAAACGGGGGGAAATAGACCCCCCCTCCAATACGATTTTTTTCTTGTCTAAGTCCAACCTACACGCCCTAGCTTTTTGTCACACCTTATGCCAATCACCCTGTATAAATTATTAAAAAAATCGTTAAACCGTTTTTAAAATATCGATATTTCGAAAAGAATTTAGATCTTTTTTGAAGAATGTAAAAAATAATGTATTTTAAGTTTGATGTTATTTAATTTTTTTAAAAGTTTTGCCATAAAAATAATAGTTAAAATCGGTGTAGGTACCTACTCATGGTAAATTTAAAAATAAAGAGAATTGTTCTATTAAAGCTTGATAATGGCTTTTTGTAGAAAAATTCTTCCCTACTCAATAGTTAATTGTACTTATTCTAGCACACATAATTTTTTACTTGCGACTTATAGGTACTATAAGGCTAGTTATGCATTCGTAAAAAAATCGAACTCGAGATTTTGACATTACGATGATAGCGAAAACTAAAAAAGTGGGTCTCGCAATTCTGTCTGTTTGTCTGTCTGTCTGTTCGAATGTAGCCTAACGACTCGGCCAATTTTATTTAAACTTGCTAGATATCATTTTTAATTCCCCCCACCCACACGTTTTTTCTTTATTTTTTTAAGACCCAAAATAAAGGTATCTTCCATACGAAATAATCAATATGCTAGACTTTTTTTAATTTGATAAATGAGAGTTTCTCAAAAAACCACTACAACGACATATAATTTTTGTTCTTGCATAAATTCATATTTGCATAGCATTCTGTTTTTACCTCCTACAGTTTAAAAAATGAATTTTATCCTTAAGAACAGTTTTCTCTAATAACATTCGTTTTTAAAATTCCTAGTCTATGATAGGGTTGCCATCCGTCCGTATTTTCCCGGACATGTACTCTTTTTTCACTGTGTGGGGGTGGTCCGGGATAGTTTTTGTTAATTGTCCGGGATTGTACTCCTTTAACCCATTGTGTAACTATTTACTTTTATGCTACTTATAATTAAATGGTTATTCAAAAATGAACCGAGGCCCATTAAAATTAAGTGCACGAACAGATCCAATATATGAGTAAAGAAATTATAGAACAATTGCCCAACTTATTGTTAAAGCTCTTACACAAAATAACTTATTATCAAAAGTAAGTGGATTTTGCGCTGACAATTATTGCAATACCAATTTTGGTGGAAGACAAAGGAAAGGTTCGAACAATGTCTATTCAAAGTTTAAATCTTTAGTCAACCAAAACATGATAGGTGTAGGATGTCCACCACATTAGTCAATGCGATCTACCATGGATGTGATACTTTACCAGTTGACGCCGATATCATAATTGTAAAAAATTACAACTATTTCTCTATCTACACAGTCAGAAAGGAAAGACTTCGAGATTTTTCTGAATTTCTTGAAAATGAATATAAGCCTTTCTTATACCATTCGAAAACCAGATGGCTTTCTCTCTATCTTGCTGTTGAACGTCTTTTGCTTATGAACGAGAATCCGCCTACAATGTTGCAAACATTTTTTAAAGACGACTTAAGCGAGGCGTATTTATTTTTGGTTCATTCTCTCATGTCAACTTTCAACGTCAATATTCAAAAACTTGAAAAACAAGACATTCCTATTATTGAAACCGTGGAAATTTTACAAAATATTGTCAATAATATTTACGAGCGAATCGATAACGATTTTGTTCCACTTAAAATTAAATCTATTTTGAAGAAGCTTGATGATTCCAGCTGTAAAGAAAACGTTATTAAATTCACGGGACAAAAGATAGAAACAAACTGTTACCTGAGACCGTCAAAGGAATTATTTTAACAAAGGAATTAATTTAACAAAAAAGCAACAGTGATAAACTTAACAGTATTAGATGTAATGAAAAATACAACAAGCACTGTAAAGGCTATTTATTAAAAAAAAAAAAACAAATGAAGTTCCTTTTTTTATACATCAAAGATGTTTTGTAACTTAAAAATGTGATTTTTAAACTAAATATTTGTTTTTATTTAAATGTTAATACAATTTTTTGTTTCCTCTTACAATATAAATGTGTTTATTCTGTCCTTGTTTTGTACTCTTTTTTCAATCCTCATTTGTCCGGGAAAGTCCGGGTTTTTGAAACTCCAGTACTAGTTTCATCTAAACATATCTGGCTACCCTAGTCTATGATATAGGAGCAAGTTCATGTGATCCAGTCGTTCATTTTATTTTTTTCAAAACGAGAGATGATCAGCAGTTTAGTGTTGTCGTAGAGTTTTTATCTGCATGGGACGTGTGAAATTCAATATTTCCTATAGAAGAGGACAAGATTTAATTTGTGAGGGTTTTCAACGAGCCCATACCAAACTGCTCAGCGTGATAACTTGTTAGGAATAATTTGTAGGAGTTTTTTTTTATTAGGGTGTTTTACATCGCAACATAGACCGAATCGGTAGTGTAAGAATCCAATTCCCACACCTCTCTAGTGCCTTTAGTTTTCTACAATATTGTCTGAGTAGATCAAAACCCAGATGTTCACCACTAGCCCTATTTGAATAGGAGAAAAAGAGAGATGGTTAATGATTTATTTAGGTCCAATATATCATATCATATTTAAATATTTGTTTGGCACTAAAAACACACAATTTTCATATTTCTACATTTTGAAACAGGTTAATGATTTTGTTTAGTATTTATTTGAACAATTATAAAAACTTAAAATTGGTGATTAAAATGTTTTAAAAATTATTTTAAAACGACTATGTATGTATGTATGTATTTGAAAAAAAAAGGCTCCGATTAAATTTTTGTTTGCATATTTTCTCATTCTTTCTTTCTTTCTCAGGGATTCAAAATCCTTTTATTAAGTTTCGATGGTACATTTTCACATGAAATTTTCTTCAGCGAAAATGCTGACTTTACTTACTGGCGGCTATTAGAGTTTTCATGATCGGAAAATAGCAGTGCAAGCTTTCGAGCATACATAGCCAACATGAAATTCATTTAAAATAACGTAAGAAATGTCCAAATGTAGTTCCTTGTTAAATTTGTTGCATTGCCATTGCATTGCTTCAATTTTTTAATGATTTTACTTTATCACTGGCATCAAAAACAGTTATTGTGTTTCCCTGAAGTGATACACTGAAAACTGAAATCATTTTTTTAACTATCTGCTATATACGCCAATTTCAATAGCCAACGCTCATTACAAAACCTGTCGCCCAAAGTTGTCTTTAATTAGGAAAGGTTCTGACTTCAGCCCTCAGTTCGAAAAGCCGCATCAGTGATTTACCCAGAGAAAGGCACCTTACTTCTGTGTGAAGATGTTAAAACGTATATAGAGTGTAGACTACCCATGTCATCGCATCGCACAATATTTTGAATAGCCTTGTATTTTTAGGCCGTGATTTAATGATTAAATGAATATTTTCACGCTTTCTTGTGAGACCTCTTTTAAAGAATCTAATTAAATTAGTTTCTAAATTAATATTATTAGGAAGGCAGTTAAAAATTTGAATTCCTATATAAAAAAACATGTTTTTGTGTCCTATTATTTCTAAAAAACGGTAAGTGCAAGTTATTATTATTTCTAAGATTATATGAACGTAATTCACTCCTTGTTATCAGTCTTCTTTGTAAATAAGTAGTACAAAAACTAAAAACAAAATAAAAACACGTACTAAAAGCAAAATATATGTAGATTAATAACAATGCACTACCATTTATTTTAACCTTAGGGCTGTGTCAATCAGGAACGATCCAATTTTTTTGATTCGATCATCGGAAAGTATTGATTATAGATTATAGAAATCACAAATTTTCATTTCAATCGATACAAATCTCAATAATTGTGATGATTCTCAATTTTCTATTCCAATCTCAGTAATTTCAATGAATCTCGATTTTTGATATCAGTTAACTCGATTGACCAAGATTTACTCGATTCCATTTGTGCCGCTGCAATCAATGTAGATTATAAACGCCAAACGGACGGTGGACTGGAATTTCTGGGTTGAACTCGACATTGAAGAACATGCTTGTTGTTGGTTGTTGATATTGTGGGCAGCATAAGCAATTGTTGGGTTGAACTAGTGTTATTTGAGGTATCAGGATCAGATATGTTTACTGTGTGAGTTGAACTAGCTACATATGTACCGAGCTCATTGAATATTCACTCTTACGTGTTGAGATCTCAAGTATTGTTGAAGGTTACATGTTGCTCCTCCGCTAAAACTACCTAAATTTTTTTGGCAGTAGCTGCACTTTGCCCTTCCATTAGAAATTTGATCAAAGTTCGTATGTTTTTCTCGTTTATATTTTCCCTACTTTAAACTTGCAAGGGCCTTAGCTAATCTTGTCATTTTCCAGGCGAGTTATATTTTGAAAACCTATTTACCGAAATGTTTTTATTTGCTGAAAATTTTGTACATTACTTAGATTTCAAAAAAATAAAATGCACGACTGGGTCGCACGAACTTGCTCCTATGTAATAGACTAAGAATTTCAAAAATTAATGTTATTAGAGAAAAACTGTTCATAAGCATAAAATTAATTTTTAAATGACTAAAACAACTTCTTTAGTAGTTGGAGGTAAAAATAAGATGCCATGTGATTCAAGCAAAAATAGGTTTATGCAAGAACAAAAATTATAAGTCTTTGTAGTGGTTTCTTAAAAAAATAAGCTTTTATGTAAAAAAATTTTAAAACATTTTTAAGAAAAAATTTTGGTATGCCAATTTAAAGGTTTTATTATTGTTCGAATAAAAATTAAATTTACAAAAAAAATATTGAGCTGTTTTCGAGATATTGAATTTTCCAAAAATTAATTGTTTTTTTTTCAAAATTCAAAAAAAAATATTTTTCTTAAAGTTTTGAAATGCAATGTTTTTTAAACTTTTTAGAAGCTTCTTTCTAAAAAATTTCATTAAAATCCGGTATGCTGATAATGAGAAATTCAAAATTTTAAAAATTCGTTCTATGGTAGGCACAGTCAATAATATCTTGTTTTCAAATTTTTTTTATTAAATTATAGATCTTAAAAATTAATCGAAAGAAAAAAAATATAAGAAAAATTCTCGGAACCGTTTTCGAGAAAAATACGATTTTCGAAAACCATTTTTTAACATTTGTATGGAGGGTACCGTTATTTTTGGGTAAAATACATTTCTTTTTCTCATGTCTAGTAGATTATATTAAAAAACTTTTATTTATCAAGTTTTAAAAAAATTGAGCATAGGGTTTTCGAAACATTGAGTTTTCAAAAAAAAAAATTGAATTTTTTTTTTAAATCCAAAAAGTTATTTTTGGAAAATTTTAATTCACAATAATATTGAAACTATTAGGGACATTTAGCAGAAAAAAATGATCAAAATCGGTCGTACCGTTTTTGAGAAAATCAAAAACCAAAAAAATGGTTCCAAGGGGGGTACCAAAAATAACAATTTTTTGGAAATTTTTTTTTCAACCATTACCTAGCTTTAACTCAATGAAATTTTTTGATTTTTTTTAAGAAAATCTGTGGGACAGTTTTTGAGAAAAAAATATTTATTATGGCAGGTACCGTTATTTTTGGTCATAAAAAAAAGAAAAAAACCTCCGGGGGGGGGGGGGGAGTTAAATTAAAACCCATATCTACCAAGCTTGAAGAAAATCGGCCGAGCCGTTTAGCTGTAATCGAACCGATAGATAGAGAGACAGAATTGCGAGACCCACTTTTTTAGTCTTCGCTATCATCGTAATGTCAACTTTGATCAAAATCTCGAGTTCGATTTTTTTTACGAATGCATAACTTGCCTTAAAGTACCTATAAGTCGCAAGTAAAAAGATTACCAAAATGAAGCCATAATATGACCTAGTTAACGACGATTAATGAAGCGCATAAAATAATAAATTTACTTCCATGTAAGTTCACAACGTAGCAGTGTAGAGTTAGTTTTGTATTATTACACTGCGGTTCAGACAAATTTCATTTTGATGCATTAAACAACAATGTTGTAATTAAAATATGAATATATATATAAAATATAATAATTTATGAACTAATAAACCCCAAACAGTTTTATCCGAATAAGAAAAGAAATAACAGTACATGTTTTCAACATTAAAAAAAATACCAATTTGGTACCAATAGATAAAAAAATCTGAGACAACCATTTCCTATCCTTCTTTCTCTTCATTAACTTCACGCCCGCGCTGTGTTGAAACATTTAAAGGGTAACCATAATCCCTTGAGCGTGAGTAGATTATAAAAAAAAAAAATATTTACGTACATAAATACAATGCAGATATTTAAGTTCTATGTTTATGACTTAATGCATGATTTATAACCTTATTATTAACAGGTTCAAGTACAAACACATTTCTTAAATTGCATATTACTAAAAGCCACAATAAACATTTGGCACGTTATAAAGTAGTTAAGAAAATATAAATACCATCTGGAACTAAACGAAAACCCAATTAATTTCGTCTATGTCTGACATGTGAACACAATTTGTCTTAAATTGTATGGAATTCCATTGAAAAGAGCTGACAACAAATTAATTTATCAGAAAACATTGTTACTCATACTCAGCAATTATACGTTCATATACTAATTGGTGTAAGGTAAAGTCGTCTTTAGTTTCTGGTTTATATTGTCTTGAGTATTTTTAATCAATTTGTGGACTCTTTCTTAATTGTATTTTATATAAGCCAATTTAAATTACCAAAAGAAGTATAAAATTTCTAAATAAGCTCAGTAACATATACATACTTGTGAGACTATTTAAGTGTATGCAGATTCCTAATGAACAATAATTAAAATGTTATTTTATGCATTAGAGTATAGAGTTGAACGAGTTGAAAAGATTATGGGGTTTATTTAATATTTTTACTTGCGACTTGTATGTAGGTACTGTACTATAAGGCAAGTTATGCATTCGTAAAAAAAATCGAACTCGAGATTTTGATCAAAGTTGACATTACGATGATAGCGAAGACCAAAAAAGTGGGTCTTGCAATTCTGTCTGTCTGTCGGTTCGACTACAGCCTAAACGGCTCGGCCGATTTTCTTCAAACTTGGTTTATATGGGTTTTGATTTTTTCTCCCAACACGTTTTTTTCTTTTTTTTTTTTTAAGACTGTTCTTGGCTAAAGGCGTTAGCTCAAGAATGTTAAAAAGAAGAAAAAATGAAAATCTTAATTGGATCAAACTTCGTCCAATATATAAAGGAAAGAAAGTCTTTTTTATAGTACGTTATAATTATTATATTTAGATCAAAATTAAGTTGTAGCGAGGTTAAAATGTAATTTGCAATTAAAATGAAAACTTAGATTTTCCTACCAAGAAAGCTTCTATTTTGGTCTTACTGTTTTTCATTATATAACATTACAGCTGATTCTATGTAAAGGGTCAACAACCTTTAATAGGGGAATTGCTTTAAATTTAGTTTTACATTAGGTACAAATAACTTTCGGAATTCTTATTTCCTTATGATTCTATTCTTATAAGAGAAAGATGCAACGATAATGTTTCGTTAAGTTTTAAATAATTATAATAAGTTATAAAGAAATATAAGAATAGTTATGTTGGACTCCAACAAAGACTAAAAATAACGGTACCTACCATACGGTTATTTTCGCAATTTTATAAATATTTTTTTTCTCAAAAACTGTCCCACAGAATTAAAAAAAAAAGTTGAAAAATTTCATTTAGTTAAAACTACGTAATGGTTGAAAAATATTTTCCAAAAAATTGTTATTTTTGGTAGCCCCCCTGGGTCCATTTTTTTTCTGATTTTCTCGAAAACGGTACAGCCGATTTAAACCATTTTTTTTATGCTAAAGCTCCTCCACAATTTAAATATTATTACATATTCAAATTTTCAATATTTAATTTTTTGGATTTAAAAAAAAAATCAAAATTTATTTTTGGAAACTCAATATTTCGAAAACCCCAAGATCAATTTTCTTCAAACTTGACAAATAAAAGTTTCTTAACATAATCTACAAGATTTGAGAAAAAAATTTTGTTTTATCTAAAACTAACGGTACCTTCCATACAAATGTTAAAAAATGGTTTTCGAAAATCGTGTTTTTCTCAAAAACGGTTCCGAGAATTTTGCTAAAAAATTTTTTGTTTTGATATTCTTCAGATATTACTAGATATTACTAACTGTACCTACGATAGAACGATTTTTTCGAATTTTGAATTTCTCATTAACGGCATAACGGATTTTAATGAAATTTTTTTATAAAGAAGCTCCTAAGAAGTTTAAAAAACATTGCATTTCAAAACTTAAAAAAAAATTGTTTTTCAATTTTTTGAAAACAAGTGGTTTTTTTTTTTGGAAAATTCGATGTCTCAAGAACGAGTAAGTATTTTTCTTGAAAATTTAACTCTTATTCGTACAATCATAAAAACTTAAAGTTCGGGTATCAAAATTTTTTCTTAAAAATGTTTTAAAAATTTTCTACATAATAGCTTAGGTTTTTAAGGAACTACTACAACGACTTTTAATTTTTGTTCTTGCATAAATTCATATTCGCATAGCATTCTGTTTTTATCTCTTGCTACTAAAAGAATTAAAAAAAATTCATTTTATCCTTATGAACAGTTTTCTTTAATAACTTTCGTTTTTAAAATCCCTAGTCTATTACATAGGAGCAAGTTCGTGCGACCCAGTTGTGCATTTTATTTTTTTATTAAATTTTAGATCTTAAAAATTAATCGAAAGAAAAAAAAATTAAGCAAAATTCTCGGAACCGTTTTCGATTACCATTTTCGAAAACCATTTTTTAACATTTTTTGTATGGAGGGTACCGTTATTTTTAGGCAAAATATATTTTTTCTCATATCTTGTAGATTATTTTAAGATATTTTTATTTATCAAGTTTTGAAAAAATCGAGCATGGGGTTTTCGAAATATTGAGTTTCAAAAAAAAAAAATTTGAAATTTTTTTTAAAAATCCAAGAAAAAAATTTTTGAAAATTTCAATACACAATAATATTGAAACTGCTGGGGAGCCTTGACCTAAAAAATAATCAAAATCGGTCGTACCGATTTTGTGAAAATCAAAATAGTTCCAAGGGGGGTACCAAAAATAATAATTTTTTGGAAATTTTTTTTCAAGCATTACCTCCATTACCTAAGTACTAAATGAAATTTTATGTTTTTTTTTTAATCTGTGGAACAGTTTTTGAGAAAAAAGATATGCATACATATTTATAAAATTTCGAAAAAATTCGTATGGCAGTTACCGTTCTTTTTGGTCTTAAAAAAAGGAAAAAAACATCCGGGGGGAAAATTAAAACCCATATCTACCAAGTTTAAAGAAAATCGGCCGAGCCGTATAGCTGTAGTCGAACAGACAGGCAGACAGAATTGCATGGTCTTCGCTATCATCGTAATGTCGACTTTGATCAAAATCTCGAGTTCGATTTATAGTACCTATAAGTCGCAAGTAAAAATATTTCGACATGCGTAAACTAATATGTACCGTAACGATTATCTGCCGGAGAAAATCGGAGAAGCACAAAAGAAAATATCATTTTGCATCGCATGAATTCGGACCGTGATTCATGTTATTTTGACATTTGAAAGCAAACTCAAATTTTGTTTCGTTGAAATGTATTATTGATCGGAACAGGTACAAAATTCCAATGAATCGGGGTTAATTTGTTACGATCCGAATAGATATGATGGTAGGCCGAAACACCCTTTCCTGAGACAACTGAAAATTTAATTATAAATATATTGTACATTAAAAGCAACAAAAACGCGTAACCTCACTTTTCTTCTTAGTAATCTACTTTAAAGGCAGTAAATTGTTAAGTAGTATCATACTTTAAATTAATTTAAAAAAAAAATTCTCTAAGGGTTTTGAAATTTTATTTGCATTAATTCATATTAATTCAAGAAACCAGGCGTTTTTTTTTGCACTCAAAACCATTTTAAGAGTTGTTTTAGCAGTTTAAAGTTTTAGTATAATACAATCTCTGGCATTTTATTAAAGTTAAAATCATCAAAAAGCAACTTAATTTTTGTTGGTATCGTGCTAACTTCACAAGACTCTTTTACATTTACAAACGCCAAAAAGGATTGTTCACTTAATTTTAACCACGAACTGTCATTGTTTTAGGTGTGCTCAAAGCAAATTATTTACAAAATTATTTAGTACGATACTAGTTAGAAAATGTTTAAAATTTGGAAGAACTACTTTAAAGTTAAAAAATTATATACTTTAAAAATAGGCTGTTTAAAAGCTTGCGCCAATGTTTCAAAATTTAGAAAAAATCAATCATTTTCTTAAAATGGAAACCGTTTTTTATGTGTGCAGCAGTCCGAGCTTAAATTTTGTTGCATCGTCGTCGTCACCGCCGTGTAAGTCTTTGCTTAAGAAAAATTAATACAAAAATAGGTAACATCTTCATGTTTGCTTTAATATATGAAGAAACTTAATAAAAAAAGTTTAATAATTTTATTAGCATGCGTACTTTCGTATTTATCAATTTTATTGAAACTAGTCCAAAGTATGTGTGTCTGATTAAATGTGAATAATTCTTTAAATGCTTTATTTGTGGTGAAAGATCAGAGATGTGGCAAAATAAACTAATGCATTTAATACAAAATTGTTTTATGTTCGTTTATGGAATTATATTTACATATTTTATTATTGCGTTATGGTAAAACATTCTATTAGAATGGTGTTTTTATTTATAATTAAAGTTTGTGGTAGTTTGTTTTTTTTTGTAAAAAATAAATAATTCACTGCAGAAATATTTAGAGCAAATCGCAGTTGTGAAAAATATATATTTTTGTAAAAGCTTAACTCTTAACTATTTTGATGAGTAAACAATAAATTGTAAGAAATTCGAAGAATTCATTTGTATAAATGGAGATTTTATAAAAGATCACTGCAGACATTTTTAAAGTTTAAAAAAATATTCATTCTTTTAATCGTTTCTCTTTTTTTTTCTCAGCGAGATGTGTGATACTTAACATACACTTATAATGCATATTTCAATTTTCTTAGTGAGTCTGTCAAAACAGTGTTTTTTTTGCTTGCAATATATAGGTATGGTATGGCTATTTATGAATTTGGAAACAAATCGAAGTCAAGATTTTTAACAGATCTGACATTAAGATGATAGCGAAGACGTAAGCTACAGCTATACTGTAGCCTAAACGGCTCGGTCGATTATCTTTAAAGGTTTTTTTCAATTTTGTTCCCCACATGTTTTTCTTTTTTGAAGACCAGACAAAACTGTTCCTGCCATGAATTGTTTTTTGAAATTTTACAAAATATTTTTTTCTTTCCTTCGAACTATAATTCAACGAAAAAATTGAATTACGACATTACTCGTACGGAAAGTACGATTTTTTACTTCCTCATCGGCATAACGGATTCGATATTTTGAATTTTTTTATACAGAAACTTCTAAAAAGTTTAAACAAATCAAATCGTTAAAAAAATTTTTTTGTTTTTTGATTTTGAAGAAAATTTGATATCTCAAAAACTGGTTTCAACATTAAAAAAGAGGAAATTGTAGATATAACATTCCTTTTTAAAAAAGTTATTCTCTTAAACATAAGAGTTTGTTTTGTTCAGTTGCGCATTAGGGTGGGTCAAAAAAATCAAGTTGTGTTTTTTTTGGATCCGACACATGAAAACTAGTTTCTAGGTACCTGTAGAAAGTACTTACCAAATATTAGCTCTTAATATTAACGGGAAGAATATGCTCATCATAGTTTTCCATTTTCAATTTAGTATCATATAAAAATGGTCATATCTTATCAACAGTAGATCGTTTAACCCATCGCATAGTCAATATTTGTAGGAAATTGAACGCTCTACAAAAATGGTCTTATATACTTTTTTCATTAATCCAACCATTTTAAAGATATTCAACGTCAAAGATTGAAGTATTTTAAGGAAAGTAACTTTTTCGTTTTTAATTTTGTAACTTAATAAAAAATAATTATTTTCAAATGAGTTTCAATTATTTCTATAGGAAATTGAACGCTCTACAAAAAAGATCTCTGCAGTTAATCGATTACTCAAGCCATTCAAAAGATATTCGCAGTAGAATTCCAATGCCTACTGATTTTAGTAGTTTTTCAATAAATATTCCCAATTTATCCAGTTAATTTATGAATTTTGACAATATTCATGAGAATTTGAGTTTAGATAGATAGAATGACGTTGCAAGCGATATCTTATCTTTTGTTTTAGAATATATTTTTTTTGAATCAATTTTTTAACGATATTTTCTTTTTATAACTTTTATTACAGTTTAGGATTGTTTTTTAATATTTTTCAACGGGTTTATTTAAAATGTCATTTAAATTCCTTTTTTCCACAGAATTTGGAGAATTTGAAAATTTAATTTCGAATGTTGGTAGTTCTGTTACTCAGTACTTGTCATACTAGCGCCATCTGTGGTTTCAGGTCATTTCTATGTTTCCCCTTATATTTCTACATTGCATACATAGTTTTTGGAGATCTGAGTTATCTTCGTGTGTATAACTAAAATCTAAAACCAATTAACTAACAGCTGAGTTTTAATATATTATTGATTAATGCGATTCGGATTCTAATCATCTAATATGAATAAAATAAAATATGGCATACCGATGTCGAAAATTCTTGAACTGAAATTACCAACAGTGAAAGCGGCTATGTGTGTATTTTTTTCATCAACTTAATATCCTTAAATATTCTGTGAAACAAAGTGCTAAAAATGTAGCTGATCAGGTTAAAGAGCTATGGAGAAAAAATGATATTCCGACTTCTAGTAATGATAATGTAGTGAAAAGAATTCTTCGATGTCATAACAAATGGTTAAGGATAAAAAAACTGCACGCGTAAAAAATCGCCAGCACGAAAAAAAGAAAGAAGTAACATTTCAGAATTAACTCAAAATATTATTCGATATTGTTGATCAGAAGTCTTTAAAAGTGCTCGATGACCGAATTAAAGACTTATATTTGAATCAAATTTGAATCATTTTGTATCAATACGGTATTAAATTATAAAATTTCATATGGTGAAATAGAATTTTTTTTCTGCTGACATGTTAAATTATATTTCTGAAATAAAAACCTTCTTTTCCTGAAATAGAACATGAACTATCTTAAAATTCATAAATTAACTGGATAAATTGGGAATATTTATTGAAAAACTACTAAAATCAGTAGGCATTGGAATTCTACTGCGTATATCTTTTGAATGGCTTGAGTAATGGATTAACTGCGGAGATATTTTTTGTAGAGCGTTGAATTTCCTATAGAAATAATTGAAACTCATTTGACAATAATTATTTTTTATTAAGTTACAAAATTAAAAACGAAAAAGTTACTTTCCTTAAAATACTTCAATCTTTGACGTTGAATATCTTTTAAATGGTTGGATTAATGAAAAAAGTATATAAGACCATTTTTGTAGAGCATTCAATTTCCTACAAATATTGACTATGCGATGGGTTAAACGATCTATTGTTGATAAGATATGACCATTTTTACATGATACTAAATTGAAAATGGAAAACTATGATGAGCATATTCTTCCCGTTAATATTAAGAGCTAATATTTGGTAAGTACTTTCTACAGGTACCTAGGAACTAGTTTTCATGTGTCGGATCCAAAAAAAACACAACTTGATTTTTTTGACCCACCCTATTGCGCATATTATTATATATATGTATATGCATTATGATGACGCTTGTTTTGGATTAATATTACACGAATATTATCTTTTTAAGAAGATTTGGAAATTACATAGAAATTATAGAAAATCAAATTCCACAAGAGTGAGTAAAAATATTTAACTTCTGGGGTCCAAATGTTTAAAAGGCGTCATATAAATACAGTGTTCCGGAGGTAAGCTTGATCCTTAAAAGATCCAAAAAACCAAATTTCTTCTTGGATTTTGGTTGATTTTTCTTCAAAAGAAAAGTTTATACTTAATTAAACCTATATATGTATATGTACATATGTATATATACTCATAATATGTATTCATAATTTGCAGGTTTTTTTAGATGACATCAATAAGTATTCATTTTTCGCTGAGAAAGCTTGTTAAAATAAAAAAAAATGCATCGAAACCTGTTGGTTCGGTGATTGTCAAGCTTGTTAGATGTTTACTCTTTAACATACACTGCCGGTCATAAGGTTAGAAGCAGGCATTTTTGAGAAGTAAAATCGACATTTCTCCCGTTACATGATGGATTAGAAAAAAACAACTATGGTAAACGAAAGACTATTTTGTTAAGAACAAAATATAAAATTTGGGTATAGGAAAGATTAAGCTAACGGAGCTTTTATGACAAATTGTAAAGTGAGTCAAGAATATGCGAAAATAAATCGGGTCATTAGATTAGAAGCACATCAAATAAATGAAAATAAAATGCAGTTATTTATATTTTGTTATTTATTTTAGCTTTTATTAGATTTTTAATAATGTGTGCTGCCACCAGCCTTCAAAATAACTTCAAAAATTCTATCTTTTAAGGATTTATAAAGAGATTCCAAGTAGTCCAGTGAAATCTCACTCCAGGCCAATTTGATACCATGAATTAGCGCTTCCTTGTCATCGTATTGCTTCCCTCCCTCATATACCTTACGTGTAAGCCAGCCCCACACATTTTCAATTATGTTTAGGTCCGGGGAATATGGTGGCCAAGGCAGCAAGTGGACGTTTTGGTTCGCAATGAAGGATTTTACCTCTCGGGCTGTGTGTATGGGAGCGTTGTCCTGCTGAAAAATCCATGGAATTGGTCCAAACACCTCGCTAATTTTGGGGAATACTGATTCAAGCAAGGCTTTGTAGGTTTTCCCAGTCATTTTGGTATCTTGAACTACCAATTCTATAGCGCCATAAAATGAAATTGAGCCCCAGACCATAACGCCTCCTTCTCTGCTATGGTGACGGTTTAAAAACCGCTCCTCTTTCCTCAGGTCATGGAAATAATAATTATAACCATCTGGCCCATCTAGGTTAAATTTTTTTTCGTCGGAAAAAATAACCTTCCGCCAATCATTTGTGGTCATTCCATTTTGCAAATCCCAGCTCATGTGTTCTTTCGCGAAACACAAGCGTTGCTTCTTCCTTGCGTCATTAAGTGGTGGTTTTTTTTTAAGCTTCAGGCGCTTTAAGTGCTTAGAATGGCGAATCGTGCGTTTAACAGTGGACAAGCTGGCCTTAACATTAGCTTTCTCCCTTATTTTAGCTGCCGATAAAGCTGAATTTGACGCTATTCTAAGGATACTTCGCGTTTCGCGAAGTGTTAAGGCAGAGGAAGTGTTTCCTTTATAATTTTTTGAGTAAGACGATGGATTTTTTAAATAATTACTGACACAATGATCACTTCGAATTATTTTTCGGGCTATAGCACGGCATGAAAGACCTTCAGAGCAATAAACATCTATTCTTGCCCTTTCCTCCACTGTCAAACATTTTTTCTTGCCCATTTTTATTAAATCTCAATCAAGAACAATTAATTTATAAAATGTACCGTTTAAACCGAACAAAAATTTATTCACTTCACAAAACAACGTTGATTTGTTCAATGCTTCTAATCTAATGACCCGATTAATTTTCGCATATTCTTGACTCACTTTACAATTTGTCATAAAAGTTCCGTTAGCTAAATCTCTCTTATACCCAAATTTTATATTTTGTTGTTAACAAAATAGTCTCTCATTTACCATAGTTGTTTTTTTCTAATCCATCATGTAACGGGAGAAATGTCGATTTTACTTCTCAAAAATGCCTGCTTCTAACCTTATGACCGGCAGTGTATGCTGGAGTGGGTAAGTGCATTGCTATAGTTGCAAATTTGCAATGTGCTGAAGGTTTGCGCTTGAGCTTATATCAAATAATACTTTTTCCTATGAAAACACCACAAAACAAGTTCTAAAAATTTGTGGAATTTTATGTAAAGTGCATTTTTTTTATCGATTGGCATATCTTCCGCGAACTTGAAAGTGCGTCTTGTCATGGTGCACATCACTTAAATATCTTCATTGAACAGGTAACAGGTGCTTGTAAATATTCGTATTTGTTTTTTATTTGTCTTGTCATTTATTGCTCTAAACTACTCGTATAGTGTGTTTGTATCTAAGTATTGAAGAAACAAGTTTTGGTACAATATGGAATATCTTTTCAGCCAGACACTCCACTATTGCAGTTCGAATTGTTTCTATTATATAGTAGCACGTTGCTATTTCTGATATTTCTGATGATTATTTTTAAACTTGTTTTATTAAGATTTAATTTTGAAAATTCACTTTCAACACTCTGTATACGAGTATTGGATTTTATACTAGATAAGATAAAATAAAGCAGGCGCATCAAAGTCACTTTTTACTTTTGACAAAAAGGTACTATAGAGTGTGTCTTATAATTCTACGATTTCGCCTGCTGTAGGTTTTCCCAAGTATCATTAAATCTATGGATTTCCGGAAACGTGTTATTGATTTATATTTTAATTGTTGTTAAGTTTTTTCTGGAGAAAATTGACCTCAAAGTCAGATTTTAGCGTGGATAAAAAAACGGGCTTAGAAATTGTATGCCTGAATACCCGAACGGAATATTAGCTTAATTTAAATGCAGTCATAAAAGATTGTTTATCTTCTAGAAATAAAACCTTAATAAAGTCTATCATTCGTATTCACCGAGTAATTTTTCGTTAGCATGGGTCAGGGTAGACTAAAGTAGACCTTTTCTTCGAAAAATTATTTTAACATTGGAGAGAATCCCATTGTTTACAACGATTAAATAAAATATTATCCCACTATATGCTCGACAAATTAGGGGACTCACTGTATAGCAAGTTATGCACTAGTAAATGTTTATTAAATAGAAATTCAAGATCGCAAAACTTGATTTGCAAGAACATTATCGACGAAAAAAAAATGACTCGGCTTCATGTCGTCTCCGCCGTTATATTCCATTTATTAATGCTAAGATACATTGCGTTTGTGACAATATCAATGAAGAATAATTTAAAAAGAAGATGGATACTTTTTGGAAGTAAATCTGTTATGAATTTGGAGACTTTTTTTTTTTTTCCCGTGGGTAGGTGTTGAAATCTTCAAAAGATTCTATGAGGACCGAAAAACGCGCGCTCATAGATATGTGGGACTCTCCCGACCAACAACTCTGCCCCCATAAAGCCTTACGGAAGGTAAGACTCTATGCAAGCAGACCGTTAATCAGGCCGACCGCACTAAAACCACCTCCTCCTCCCGATTGCAACTAAGTTCATATGGAACTTATCTAGCAATTTATCTTTCTCGAAGTTAAGTAACGTGTTGTAGGCAACTTTCCGGTGAAAGTTCCTACTGGTTTAATTATAAGCTAGTTGAATAGCTTCTTTCTATTTTAAGCGATGATTTAAATATACATAATACAGTACAATAATTTCACCGTACTAGATCGGAAGGTTTGGTCCTTCTCAAACGTCGTACTAAATTTGTTTCGTCAAGAATTTCTAAGATTGTTCTATTGGTATGTTCAACTAAACGCTTTCTATGCCTTTGCGAAAAAGTTTTTATTTCTTCGCGAACCGTGGGGATTCCAAGATCCCTGTGAAGATCTTCGTTTCTAATATACCACGGCGCATTTACAAAGGACCTTAATAATTTGTTTTCAAAAGTTTGTAGACTATTTAGATTTGTATCGTGGGTACAACCCCAGAGTTGAATACCATATGTCCAGACAGGCTTAAGTACCTGTTTGTAAACTAATAATTTGTTTTCGATACTAAGTTTAGAATGTCGTCCGAGTAACCAGTACATTTCCCTTAGTTTAATATTTAATTGATCACATTTATTTTTAATATGTGACTTCCATTTTAATTTCGCGTCAAGAGTCATCCCGAGATATTTTGCCGCATTTGCAAATGGAACTTGAGTTGTATTAATAAAGACTGGTAATCTATTAATTTTCTTATAAGTAAAGTCCACGTGGACTGACTTAAATTCGTTAAGCGCTATTCGCCATTTGTTTGTCCATTCATTGACATTGTTAAGAGCATTTTGCAATTTACATGTCGATTCGTTAGCCGTTTTGCCTACTGCAAGTATTGCGGTATCGTCTGCAAAAGTAGCTACAATTGTATTGTCTGTTTGGGGTATGTCGCGTGTAAATAAAAGGTATAAAATGGGACCTAGAACACTACCTTGTGGTACCCCAGCCACTATTTCTTTAAAATCTGAATAATCATTTCCGTGCCTAACGCGGAAAATTCTTTTCTCTAGATATTCTCTAAGAATGTTGTATAGTCCTTCAGATAGGACTTGTCTCAATTTGTATTTGAGGCCTTCGTGCCACACTTTGTCAAAAGCTTGAGACACATCTAAAAAGACCGCTGAACAAATTTTATTTTCTTCAAAGGCTTTCTCGATGACATCGGTGATTCTATGCACTTGATCAATCGTCGAGTGCTTACTTCTAAAACCGAACTGGTGTTCAGGTATAAGACCCTTTTCTTCTATTATGGGCTGAAGACGCTGAAGAAATATTCTCTCAAAGACCTTCGACACTACAGGAAGAAGTGAAATGGGCCTGTACGATTTCTTTTCATGTGATGGTTTGCCAGGTTTTAAGACCATTATTACTTCTGCGACTTTCCATTGATTTGGAACATATTCTAACCTAAAGGAGGTTTACTAAACCTTTCCGTGGGAGCATTTTAAGAATTTCCGCAGTAATTAAGTCGTATCCTGGTGCTTTTTTTGACTTCAGTTTCTTAATTTCTTTGCTTAATTCGGCAAGCGTAACATTTCTTGTGATGGAGCTTTCATTTGAATTTATATTCACACTTATATCATCATTCAATGCTTGCCCATTGAACGGCTTAAATGTTTCCTCTAGGTAATCAGCGAAAACGTTTGCTTTCTCTTTGGAGACTGAGTTATTCAATTTGAAATTGTGTCCAGTTTTCTAAGTACAATATTATACATAATAAGGAAGCATCGTATGACAAACTCAAATCAAACCCATTACTAAAGTCATAGAATACTAAAGTCATAGAATACAATAGTTTGAAGTCGTTTTTTTTTTGTTCAAATTCTTGTTTGTTTGATTGGTAAATTTAAGAATTTTACTTGTAGTCGTAGATGCAAAGTCCGTGTTGTTGTTGTAGAAATAATCCTCTGCAGTGAAACTAATTGTGATTGCACAAAATGGTTCCAAAAATCTTTGCAATAAACGAAGGTTTTTATATGGCAACTAAATTATATCTCCCATATTTATGAAGAGGTATTTAGAAACCTTCCATAGTTAAGGAAATACTTCAGCTGACAAAGACTAGTTAATTATAAATACCGGAAGAAATGTGAGACTTACACAATTTTATATATATATTTATATAATATATTGAACTACTTTATTAAAATTGTCTGTTTGAGATACAAAAGCTTTCCATCCTCTGTGATTTCGAGCACGCTAATTCCAGTAATCTAGGCCAAGTTGTGTGATATTCTGAGGTTCGATTTCCCCTATTCACCCGAATCTTGGAAGTTGTGATTCGAAAACTCTCTTTATTTAAAATTTTGTTCAATTAGAATAGTGCTAAGTCTATTTCTTTTATAAATTGCTTCTGAACACACCTAAAACTACGGCAGGTCGTGCAAACGAACTAAGTTTATAAGATACAAAATAGTTAAAATAAGTATAAACTTATGCTACTACCATTTTGCGACTCATAAGTACCTAAACGAAAAAAAAAATTAAACATTGTAAAAATACTATAAGCTGTCATGTGGCCAGGGTTGTGAATTTTTGAATTAAAAACACAGTAAGTCATAAGTCTGATGACTTGTGAATTAAAAAAAATTAATTCATAAGTTAGCTAGTTAATTCATAAGCTAGTAAGTGATTTATGAATTATAAAAAAAATTCATTCACAAGCTCCTAAGTGACTTATGAATTAAAAAAAAAAATTAATTCACTACCTACTAAGTGACTTATGAATTAAAAAAAATTAAGCCATAAGCAAGTTAGTGATTTATGAATTAAAAAAAATTAATTCATAAGCTAGTTGGGAGATTGGAAATTTTTAAGCTTGGTTTGACTACATAATTAATTCAATTATTATTAACGAAAGCTTTTGGAGAATTTTGTGTGTCAAACATTTATCATGCTAGCTTATAAATTTTTAAATTAATAATTTTTTAATCAGAATTCATCCATTAGCTTATAAATTATTTTTTTAATTCATACGTCACTTAGTAGGTTGTGAATAATTTTTTTTGAATTCATAAATCAATTACTTGCTCTCATGACTTATTTTTTTTTAATTCATAAGCAACTAACTTGCTCATGACTTAAATTTTTTTAATTTATAAGTCACTTAGTAGGTTGTGAACTAGATTTTTTGATTCATAAGTCACTTATTTGCCCATGACTTAATTTTTTTTAATTCATAAGTCACTTAGTAGGTTCTGAATTATTTTTTTTTTAATTCATAAGCCACTAAGAAGCTTATGATTTAAATTTTTTTAATTCACAAGTCACCAACTGACTTATGAATTAAATTTTTTTAAATTCATAATTCAGTAACTAGCTGTTGAATTTCATTTGTTTTTACGAGTAATTCATAAGTCCGCACTAGCTTATGAATTAAAGCCAAGCTTAAGCTAAAAAATGACTTAAACTTTTCCAACCCTGCATCTGGCTGACGGCCCTTCTGGGGCCTGTAACACAAAGCTACAACTGTAGATTTACTCAGAAATTTTTGAATTTTTATTGATTGATAGATTTAGAAAAATTAGTACTAATGGAAAACATATTAAATCTAAGCAAAATTAACTAGAAACAGAACATTCATAATTGTATTAAAAATAAAATCCCAATCCGAAAAGGAATCAAAAAGAAAGTTTTTATTTTCATGGATTTTTCCAAGACAGCGATTTTTTTTGAACGGATTCTTTATTATTTTTTCTGTTAAGATGCTTCCGCGTTTCTTATCTCTCTTTGAATGTAAGCAGAATGCCTACAATTGTAGAGACATTTTTGTTTTCTACAACTTTAGAGTTTTTTTTTGTGTTACAGAATTAATCTACACTTGTAAGATTAACATAATCCTATAAAAAAGTGACTTGTAGACTTATAGCTTTGTGTTTCAGGACCCTGGTCATTAGGGCGGAGTGATTTTTTTATTTTTGGAAATTCAAAAACATACCCCCCGCAAAAGTTGCGTATGGTTAAAAAATAAATTTTAAGAATTTTTTTATTTTTTTAAATTCACCGCTAGGGGTCGCGCAGTGCGAGAGAAAATTTTGTTTTTGATTTTTTTTTCGATTTTTTTTTGTTTTTTTTTTTTTTCCAGTGTATCCGTCGCTCCATAACTTAGGTATGTATCAATATGAACAAATTGAAGAAGGTTCTATTCATTGTTTAAAAGTTTTTCGTTTTTTTATCGTTCGGTGTCAGGTTTTCAACGTTGGAAAACCAACAAAAAAGCAATCAATTTTGGTTCATACAAAAAATTTAAATGACAAATTTTTTTAACATTTTTTGAAGGCTATTTTCAATTTAATAATATGATTTTTGTCAGTTCAGAAAATTCAAAACTATTTAAAATGAAAAACAAAGTTGCCTTCTATTTTCAAAAAAAAAACCGTTTCGGTTTTAAATAAAATAAAAGTAGGCTTTGCATTTCGTGTTATTTGAATTCAATTTAAATCGAATTACCTTTCGCTTTCACTCGCGTTTTTTGTTAAACAAAAGAATATTCGAACATTAAAGTTTCACCTTGGATTACTCTTTATTTATATCAACTTTATTTTAAAAAAAGGTAAGTCTTGTAAAGTAATTTCAAAAGTGCCCTGAAAAACAAAACGTTGCAATGTTTGAGTGAATTTAATACATTTGCTGGAATTTTTTTCTAGAGATTAAATGGATACTCGTTCACAAAAAAAAACTTGCCAGGTATTTGGAATTGGGAAAATGTTATCGCTGCGTGTGCTGCTAACGTACGAAGATGTTTGTCGCTACCTTACCTTCCTCGAAGATGAAGAAAACTCATCGATGAAGCGAATATCGCTCGCAGCTACGAAGGTCATGGAAATATACGTGATTTCTTCAATTCCAACAGTTGGTAAGTTCAGTGTTGAAAAAATGATTCATAAACTCAACGATAAAAGAAGTGCTCTCATAAAAATACCGAAAGCCAGAAGAACCAGCAATGCATTTCAACAACAGTTAAAGGAATTCAAAATTCCTGTCCAAAAGACAAAAAAGTTCCGGTAAAAGAACGCTCCTTCCTGGAAGATCAAAGATCTCAAAGAAAAATGGCTATTGGGACAGTTGATGTTCCTGGAACCATTAAGCTCCAAAGATCTCTCGCAAGAAGATTTGCAAGCTCTACATCTTCACCTTCAGACACTTTAAACACCCAAGCTGAATGTATAACCGAAGACGATGGAACCCAAATTAATTCCGACATCGAATCTGTGATCCCAATGTCACCCACCACCCCGCCAGAAAAAAACCACGTTTAGAGAATGAAGCGGTTTGTAATTTAAATCGTAAATCTCTCCCGAACGTTGCGAAGGTCGTAGACAGATTTAAGATATCTGATAGGGCAACAGCAACTATTGTTACACCCGTCTTAACGGATTATGGAGTTATTAATGATATGGATCGGTCAAATATTGTTGATAGAAGCAAAATAAGGAAGGAGAGATCCAAACAAAGAATGGAAGTGGATCAGAGTTCTAACCGGCATCCCGTGGGCATTTACTTCGACGGTCGCAAGGACATCACAAAAACAGCCAAAGGCAATGTGGTTGAAGAGCATATGGTGTTGATTGGAGAACCACACAACGGGAAAGCAGAGACAATTACCAATGAGATACTAAACTTCTTGGAAAAATCGTGTATATCAGTAAATAGTCTCAAACTTATTGGATGCGACGGTACCAATGTTAATACCGGGGTAAGAGGTGGAATCATTCGGCAAATTGAGACGAAAATACAGCGACCTTTGCCATGGTCTATTTGCTTACTTCATGCCAACGAGTTACCTTTGAGACACTTGTTTGAGAAACTGTACGGTAAAACAACTGGGCCAAGCGCATACTCCGGAGAAATTGGAAAGGACTTAAAGAACTGTCAAAATTTAGGCGTCGTTCAGTATCAAGCAGTTCGAATAAATTTACCGGAAATACCATTGGCTTATCTGAGCTCGGACCAAAAGTATTTTTATGAAATATGCAAAGCCATAAACGATGGTGTCCGAGAAGGCTCAATTTTCGAGAAAAACCCTTTAACAATGGTACATTCGAGATGGCTTACGACTGCTAACCGCATTCTTCGAGTGTATGTTGCAAAACAATCCCCGGATAAGCCATTAAAGCAAATAGTTGAGTATATTGCTAAAGTGTACGCAGTAATGTGGTTTGACATAAGATCTCAACCTTCTTTCGTGTATGGTGCGAAACCAAATGGTTTGAAAGGAATCGTAGATGGTGTTTTCGCACGGAATGGATATTTTGGAAACTGCGAAAACATTTTAGTAGCTATGTTGTTCGATGACCGCAAAAATATTCGAGAGCTAGGTCTTCGCCGCGTACTTAAGGCTAGAGCAGCAGTTAACAGCAACACCAGTGAAGAACTTGTCCGAAAGTTTCAGCTCCCAAACTTTCAATTCGAAGCAGGTGAATATTTCGAGTTAATAGATTGGTGGAAAACTGAAAATAACCGTTTAACTGAGCCTCCAGTACTAAAAGATTTTACCGAAGAAGAACTTTGGGATATTGTGGGACAAAAAGAAACTACCAAATCTAACTTTTTAAAACAGTTTCCTTGTCACAGCCAAGCAGTTGAAAGAGCGGTTGAGCTGGTGACTGAAGCTTCCCAAACTGTTTGTGGATTTAAGAACAGGGATGGAGTCATTAAAAATACTTTAATTTCACGAAAAGAACTTCCAAATATAGAAACAAAAAAAAATTATATTAAATAAAACTTAAAAAAAAAACAAATTAAAAATACAACAATTGTACTTGGTTTTCTTATAATCTAGAATTTTAAAAAATAAAAGCGTTTCCTAAAATTAATAGATACTAAAGGCGTTTGTTTTGTTCTACCACGTATGGTTTTTTTTTTTTTCATTTAAGTGCGCGCCCCCTAGTGGACATTTAAAAAAAGTAAAAAGTGCTCTTAAAGCCAATTAAATGACCCAAACGAAGTTATAAAGGTGTATATAATATATTTAATTTTTTTTTGTTTTTTTTAAATTGCGATGCGCGACCCCTAGCGGTCATTTTAAAAATTAAAAAAAAATCTTTAAAATATTAAAAAGACTTGACACAACTTTTGCGGGGTGTATGTTTTTGATATTCCAATTTAATTTTTTCTCCATACATCAGCGCTCCGGCCTACTGGTCATTGCTTAATTTATTTTAATATAAACTAATTATTTGAATTTGTATCCCATTTGAAGAGAAAATAAATCTAATCTTAAAATCTAATCTAAATCGGGCAACGGAAGGCTCCGTAGTATCTGTGCTTATAAGGCTTATGTTTTGCAAAGTGTCTTTGATGCGGATTACCTCTGGGCTGTTATGAACTGTTAAAAATAACAAACAATAAACCACATATTTCGTTAGCACAATTTAAACTTGCGACATACATATAAGTACAATATGGCAAGTTATGCATTCGTAAAAAACTCGAACTCGAGATTTTGATCAAAATTGACATTACGATGATAGAGAACACGAAAAAGTAGGTTTCGCAATTCTATCTATCTGTTTTTTGGACTTAACGGCTCGGCAGATTTTCTTTAAACTTGGTAGATATCAGTTTTAAATTTTCCCCCCACAGGCTTTTTCTTTTTTTTTAGACCAAAAATAACTACATACCTGCCTTACGATGTTTTTTTCAGAAAAATGTTTATTAATGGTACCCCGCCTAGAACCATTTTTTTGTTTTTGATTTTCTCAACCGATTTTGATAATGTTTTTATTTTTATCCTAAATAGCCCGGTCAAAATAGACATTCAAGGTTACATTAATTCGCACAAAGCTGAAAATTGGCATGAATGTTGAGAACACTATTACAAACAATTTGTCAAAAGTCCCCATCGATCCGACGTGTGCAAAAAAAATTATTCAAGGTCAAATGTTGCAAATTTCGGTTTTTTGCATTTTTCAGCTGAACGGCAAGTTTTATCAAAAGATAGGTGAGACAAAAATTATTCATCATGCAATTATCTAAAGAAATTGTCTTAACACTTTTTCTCCTAAGAATCACCATTTTGGAGATATAGCGAATCAAAAAGTTGAAAAAAAATTATTCAAGGTCAAATGTTGCAAAAATCGTTTTTTTGCATTTTTCAGCTGAACGGCAAGTTTTATCATAAGACAGGTGAGACAAAAATTATTCATCATGCAATTATCTATAGAAATTGTCTTAACACTTTTTCTCCTAAGAATCACCATTTTGGAGATACAGCGATGTTGAAAAATTTGTGTTCTTCATAATATGTTTGTCAATTACCGTTATATACATTACACAACGGTAATACAAGTAAAAATATTAGTTTTCGTGGCGTATAGATACATATTATACAATTCTAAAGCCAGATATACACTGTTCAAATGCATGACAAGCACGCGCAAGTGTATTGGTGAAAAAATCACACGTATAGATTGGATTTAGGATTAAAGCAAAATGAAAATCTTTTGAGTTTCTTTCAATCTAACATTCACCTTACATGGGTGCCGGGGCATAGAGACATTCCAGGAAATTGTAAAGCTGACGAACTTGCAAAAAACGGAACAATATTACCTTTGTTGGATAGCAAATCTAACATCGGTATACCCCTAGCTACTTGTAAACTTATGCTAAAGCAAGATACCATAAAGAAAGCCAACCACAGGTGGACCAGCACCCCAACTTGCCGGTCTACTAAACTGATTTGGCCATTGTTTGATGCCAAACGCTCAAAACAACTAATTTCTATTGGTAGATTGCATATTAGCTCCATTATAGGTGTCCTTACTGGGCACTGCCTAATAGGAAGACATGCTTCTCGTCTTGGAGTTCCTGCAAATGACTTTTGCAGAAGCTGCATGGATGAAGAAGAAGAGGAGTCAATTCCCCACCTTCTATGCTCTTGTCCTGCCCTAGCGCAAAGACGTAGACTCCACTTGGGAGACTACTACTATAACGATCCTAGTGATCTAAATAATTCCGACATTCACTGTCTCAAACGCTTCATTATTAGCTCAAAATGGTTTAACGAGTAAGGGGGATTTTTGAAATCCTTGTGGTATCACAACGGACCAAATATTGGTCTAAGTGTGCTGTCCTTTTCCGGTCAGCAGCCACTTTAACCTAACCTAACCTTCTTTCAATCTAGCGTCCTGCATTGAAGTAGTGTATATGCAAGATTGATGATTGACCATGCATTTATTGGTTCATTTGCGTATAGTTCGTTGAAGAGATGAGAACACAGTACCACATAAGCACTGATTGAAATATTAAAATAGTAAACAAAAAATGTATGATGAAATGGACAGACAAAATAAAACAAATTACCTACTCGGATAAAATTGAAAAAATCTCAAAGACGTTCTTATATTCACAATTTCGCCGAAAAAAAACTCACAAAGCGCAACGTCCTCTCACCACACCTTCCATGTTAAAATAAAAGATTGAAGACTCATGCTTGGTGTGTGTATATGCAACTTTAATCCGAATTTTCGAATACACTTGCACAATGTATATTTGGCTTAAGAATATAAACTCGAAAGAAAACCCAGTCCCTCATTTTATGTGACCGTACGGCCTTGAGCAGCATCTGTCTGCGACGCTCGTATACCAGCTCCGTTTCTAAGGGCCCAAAAAAAATAGTATTAGTCCCAAGCGTTCCTTCGTAGTAAGAACAAGTAGTTATTGCAAACAGAATTTGTGCAGTTTCTTGTTTGTAAGAGAAATGTATCAATTTTGCTTTATTTGTAGTAAACATTTGGCGGAAAAAGTACACTCGGAAGAGTACCATTACCGTAGTTAAAAAACGTCACGAACAAGAACAAGCTGGTACATCAATAATAAGTCCTCCTCGTACTAGAGCACGCGTAAATGAATCAGTTTTTTGTTTAGGTTACATTACCTTAGGTTAAGGTGGCTGCTGACCGGAAAAGCCAAAACACTTAGACCAATATTTGGTCCGTTGTGATACTACAGGATTTCAATAATCAATCTTACTCGTTAAACCATTAACAATGAAGCATTTGAGACAGTGAATGTCAGAATTGTTTTTTGTTTAAAAGAGTGCTGTTTATTCTGTGGCAATGAATTGAATAAAGCGTTTGAAATGAAAAAAAGCACTGCAATATCGGCGTCAAATTTGTAATGTAATTAGGTGCTTAGATAAGTTTTGGTACTTATCTTTTGTAAAAAATACTCATAATCGCTTTCGTCATTTCCAATAGTAGTATTTTTCAATTAGATACAAAATTTTCAACTCAATAGGACCACAATAGATCGTTGAATAGGCCTACCGGGAAAGCCACCTTTAAAAAAACGCGCCAAGTGTACTACTTCACGGGTGGCGCGGAACCGTGTGCATATTATGAAGAATACAACTTTTTCAACTTTTTGCTTCGCTATATCTCCAAAATGGTGATTCTTAGGAGAAAAAGTGTTAAGACAATTTCTATAGATAATTGCATGATGAATAATTTTTGTCTCACCTATTTTATGATGAAACTTGCCGATCAGCTGAAAAATGCAAAAAACCGAAATTTGCAACATTTGACCTTGAATAATTTTTTTTCAACTTTTTTCTTCGCTATATCTCCAAAATGGTGATTCTTAGGAGAAAAAGTGTTAAGACAATTTCTTTAGATAATTGCATGATGAATAACTTTTGTCTCACCTATCTTATGATAAAACTTGCCGTTCAGCTGAAAAATGCAAAAAACCGATTTTTGCAACATTTGACCTTGAATAATTTTTTTTGCACACGTCGGATCGATGGGGACTTTTGACAAATTGTTTGTAATAGTGTTCTCAACATTCATGCCAATTTTCAGCTTTGTGCGAATTAATGTAACCTTACCCTTATTTTTGAAGCTAATTTGACCGGGCTAAAAGCTTCCCAAAAGTTTGGATAGTATTGTGAATTCAAATTTTCAAAACATTTTTTGGATTTAAAAAAAATCATTTTTTTTTTTCAAAACTCAATAATTCGAAAACCCCATGTTCTGCTCATTCTCTAAATTTGACAGTTAAAAGTTTTTTATTACAATCTAAAAGGTAAGAGATACAAAAGCTTATTTTTTTAAGAAACCGCTGCAACGACTTATAACTTTTGTTCTTAAATAAATTCATGGTTGCTTAAAAAACCAAATGGCATTCTGTTTTGATCTCTCACAACTAAAAGAGTTTACAAAAGAATTTTATTTTTATAAACAGTCATTTTTAAAATTCTAGTCTATTACATAAGAGCAAGCTCATGCGACCCAGAATTTTAGCGTTAATAATTGATGAACTTTCAAAACCAAAGAGAATCTCGATATATAGATTTGATTTGTAATGTTTTAATAGAAATAATTCTAGAGGTATTATTATTCAGTCGAATGCAATACACAATACCAAACATGAGAAGCAATTGTTATAATCGACGAAAAATTTCGATACCATAAACATTTAAAATATTTTCCGTAAATATCTCTATTTTCTAACAATACGAGTATATTAATTTATTTGAATATACGTAAACATATAGTTTAACGTCTATCTGTCAAAACATAGAGTCAAAACTGTAGAGTATAGAAACGTATCGATTTATTCAAAAACCTCTAGGAAATCCCGAATTTTCTGAAACTACTCACCCGCTCAGAGTATACCTGATGGCTTTTTAAAGCCATTTATAAAATAAATGAACTGTACACGTAAGTCAAAGGTTAATTCAGATCTGAAAAACAATAAACTTTTCCATAAAGCTATTTGTGGTTATTGTTATTGTCGTTATATATTAGATCGTAACATTGAATTGATATTTGGAAATGAATTTGTAAGAATTATCGAACATTTTTTTCTTTCATTACATGAAAACCAGTTCCACAACAAATAAATTCAAAATAAATGTTTTTTAGTGTCGATGACCGAAAAAGCTTACCAAACGTTGACTTTAGTTTAAACACGTATGTACATACATACGTACGTTGCGTATTTAATTATAAATTGAGAACAGCTATTTGTGTTGTCGTTTAACACCTTTTAACTGAAAAACTAGTAAGTTAATCTTTAATGTACATATGTACATACATATGTACATAGATATGTACATATGTATGTACATAGATATGTACATATGTATGTACTATACATTATGAATTCGAAACTATTATTTGAAGAAGAAATTAAATTATAATTAACAATGTATGGCTAAATAATTTTCTGCACCCAAAAATTTTAACTAAACAAAGATTTATTTGTACAATCTAAAAAAACATTTTTCGCATACAAAAACAACAACTACGAGTATTTCAAATTCGCTAGGCTAACGGCAATGAACCCGTTAACGATGGCACGAATCAATTCAATTCGATGGTTTAATTTGGGCCATATAAAATTGATTACCATCGTTTGATAGCGCTCGTGCAATTGACGGTGACTATATGTCACTAATGTCGTTTTCGAAAAAGTATGGACAAATACCGCCGTCCGCCCAAAATCCACACTAAATGGCAACTTTTTGAGGATGCATTGTCACCTGGTGAACCATGTGTGGGTTGGTGTCGCCCCATATACGGTAATTTTGCTTGTTGACACAGCCATTCATCCGAAAATTCGCCTCGTCGCTAAAGATGAGTTTTCCGCCAAAATTGAGATCCTTTTCCAAACGGTGTTGCCTATGGTCATGAAATTTAAGGCCCTGGGTCATCTTACGTAGGCCCAAGTCACGAAGCTTTATAACTTAGTAAGGAACAGTTTTGTTCCAACGGTTTTAAATAAGTTTTCGCACAAAATTATAAACTAAATAATGTTATCAAATTCAGCATTATATTTTTGAGCACTTGATATTTTTGGTCGCTTTCAGTACTTTTGATGTACAATGATTTTCGTATATAAAATTAATTTATCTATCGACATTTTTTTTTAAATAATTTTCTTTTAGGCGGTGGTAGTAAATGGCGGTTTCCGAAAACGTCAAATCAAAGTAAATTTGATCCTTAAATGATCGTCATTTCTTGGCGCAGATATTGATATCGTTAAATAAACAATCGTCCCGCTTGCACATCTACATATGTACATATATGTACATAAATGATTACCGTTAATTCATGTTCTTGAAATCGTTGAAAACGCTATTGACGTTTATGAACACGCACTCTGGCTTATCAATATTTTTGTCGTGTAGAGTTGCGTCGCAAATTATGTTATCGACCATATGACACTAGAAACTGCGTTATCGAAACTAATGCTTTTGGATACAATTTTCGACTTCGTTGACTTTTACAGATTTCGTTTTAGAACATCTTGCAATTGCATTTTTGACGTAACTGGCCTTATTGAAAATGGTCTTATTTTAAAGTGGGTATTTTAGCACTCTCCTCTTATGTTTAAGGTTATTTTAAAACTGTATGAAACGAGTTCATAATCATGCAGTTAATTTTTGAATTGGCTTAATCATCTCATTTAGTTGCTATGTGATTTCTAAAGCCAATAATAATTCAAGAACAAACATTATAAATCGTAGCTATTCTTTAAAAAATTAGTTTTATATATAAAATTTTTAAACCGATTCTGCCGATTCCGAAAGGCAAGAGATACTCCTTGAGGATTTGCCAAACTGAAAAACTTTTTTGCAGAGGCTGAGAATTAAATCCAAGATCCTCTGCACTCACGCCAAGGGGTAGAAAGCAATGGTAAATAAATATGTAATGATGAATTGAAAAATTGAACGAAATAGAAAACATACAGTCGACTCTCTCTAAGTCGAAGTTCCCTCTAACTCGAACTTTTTAGGCATATTTTTGCATTCCCCTCAATTTTCCATACAAAAACTATCCTCTAAGTCAAACTCCCTCTAAGTAAAAGTTCTCTCTAACTCGAACACATTCTATTGATTATTGACCTATTTTCTTTCCCTCTAAGTCGATTTTTTTGTCTTTTGCCGAACATAAAAATCTCTTCCTAAAAAGATATTCATAAAAAAATGGAAGGCAATAAAAAAAGCATTTGTTGGTTGGATTCCATTTTATTCCAACTTCCAAACATTTTGTGCTTTATTTGAAAGCAGTAAAGTAAAACTATATCACTGAAGTTCTCTTAAATCATTATGAATCTGTGTATTGGAAATCAAAAGGGGAAATTGGCGGTGAGATTCCAATTGCAATACATTACAAATCACAATTACAATTTTTTTTTTGAATAATTAAGTTGAAAAAATATTTTTTTATAATACAAAACTATGAATTAATGAGCGATAAAAGCAAGAAGCTTAGCTTTATTTATTTTATTTATTTTACTTATTTTATTTGTTTTATTTATTTAATTTATTTATTTTATTTGTTATTTAATTCAATAAATCATTAAAAAACACTCTCTCTAACTCGAATTTTTCTAAAATTTTTCTAAAACTCCCTCCAACTCGAACTAAATTTTTGAAATTTTTGAAAATTAGGTATTTTTTTAACATTTGTTTGGGGGCTACTCTTATGTTTCGAAAAAGAACAATTTTATTTCTACCTCTTGCAGATAATGTCAAAAAATTGGGGAGTGCAAAGTATAAAGAATGGCTTGGTTGATTAATCGAACGGGTTTTCCCCACATCCCGAGCACCGCTCTTCTTTCTGGACCATCTGGCCCATTCTATATTCTATGTATTTAAACTTTAAAAAATACTTTTATTAACTTTCCATAGGGAGTTATTGTAATCGGTCCGATCTGTCAAATTGGAATTTTTGACATTTCTCGACGTTTCAAGGTCCCCAGAGGCTATATCAATCATTTTTAGAGAGATGTCTGTGTGTGTGTGTGTGTGTACGTACGTTCGTACGTTCGTATGTTCATACGTTCGTACGTTCGTACGTTCTGGTACCATTTATCGTCGTCGATATCTCAAGAACGAGTAAAGATATCAACTTCAAATAAATTTTGTTTAATAGATAATAACTTCGAAAGAGGCTGAAAGGGCGTTTATTAAAATTCAGTGAGTAGTTTTTCACTATAACGGTTTAAAAAAAAGTAAAAATTTTGGTTAGTTTCAAATATCTCACGAAAAAATAATGCTATTGATTTAAAATAAAATTTAATGTACTCATTATAAGGTCATACAGATTTGGTATGAATTTGAAAAAATGAACATACCATTATTTTTTTAAATAAAAAAACTGAAAAAAACAATTTCATAACCCAGATATTCTAAGAACGGAAAACAATTTAAAACTCAAAATAATTTTATTTTACGAAAAATAATGTGTTTGACAACTGGTGAAAATTTCAAAAAAAATCAGTTTACAGTTTTTTTACAAAAAAATAAAAAACTATATAAAATTCTATTGAAAATTGGTAAAAATTGTTTTTCGACTCAAATTTCTCGAGAACTAGTAGTGGTATTGACATCTAATTTAGTTTATTTTATACATAGTATAATTTTGTACAATTGGTAAAATGTTGACAAATATTGAATTAATAGTTTTTTTTTAAATAAAAAAACTATTAGAAATTCTAATGAAAACTAGTTAAAATTGTATTTCAAGTCGAATTTCTTGGGAATGAACACCGATAGTGCCATCTAAAGTGTGTTGTTTTATACATCGATACCTTCCCGTAAGAATGTATACTAAGCGACATTTCTAAACTTGTTCAGGAAACGAAAAAAACGAAGAAAGTTCTAGTTGAATCATAGTGTGCTAAGAGACAATTTTGGTTAAACTAAGTGACATCTAACAAAATTTTTTGTTGCTCACGACAATGAGATCTTTATTAATGTCGCTTATTGTCGGTTATTTGAAAAAAAAACTAAATATAAAGTTTTCAAAACCACAAATGGGAAGTTATCAGTGTGGGTTGCACCCAGCCTCTTTTCAACAATTGTTGTTAGAAACGTACGCCAAAAATAAAATTCCTATGAGTTTTTTCCGCAAACTTGTTGACTTTAGTTTTTATTACTGTTACTTTTATAATAAAAAAGTAAATCGTGATGTTTATTATTCATTTTTTACTTGCGACTTATAGGTACTATAAGGCAAGTTATGCATTCGTAAAAAAAATCGAACTCGAGATTTTGATCAAAGTTGACATTACGATGATAGCGAAGACGAAAAAAGTGGGTCTGGCAATTCTGTCTGTCTGTCTGTTCGATTACAGCTAAACGGCTCGGCCGATTTTCTTCAAAATTGGTAGATATGGGTTTTGATTTTTTACCCCCGGATGTTTTTTGATTTGATTTTTTATGACCAAAAATAACGGTACCTGCCATACGATTTTTTTCCGAAATTTTATAAATATTTTTTTTCTCAAAAACTGTCCCTGCGATTTTCTTAAAAAAAATTTAATTTAGTTAAACCTAGGTAATGGTCGAAAAAAAATTTCAAAAAAAGGAGTAGTTTTGGTACCATAATGGGACCATGCTCGATTTTTTAAAACTTGTAATATAAAAGTTTGGAAAAATAATCTACAATATATGAAAAAAATAAATTCATTTTACCTAAAAATAATGGTACCTTCCATACAAATGTTAAAAAATGGTTTTCGAAAATCGTATTTTTCTCGAAAACGGTTCCGAGAATTTTGCTTAAATTTTTTTCTTTCTATTATTTTTTAATATCTTTAATTTAATAAAAACAAATTTGAAAACAACAAATTACTGACTGTACCTACCATAGAACGATTTTTTAAAATTTTGAATTTCTCATTATTAGCACAACGGATTTTAATGAAGTTTCGTAGAGGGAAGCTTCTAAAAAGTTAAAAAAACATTGCATTTCAAAACTTTAAGAAAAATATTTTTTTGAATTTTGAAAAAAAAAAATCAAATTTTTGGTTTTTGAAAATTCAATGTCTCGAAAACGGCTCAATATTTTTTTTGTAAATTTAATTTTTATTCATACAATAATAAAAACTTCAAATTGGCGTACCAACATTTTTTCTTAAAATTGTTTTAAAATTTTCTTATATAAAACCTTATTTTTTAAGAAACCACTACAAGGACTTATAATTTTTGTTCTTGCATAAACCAATATTTGCTTGAATCACATGGCATCCTATTCTTACCTTTAACTACTAAAGAAGTTTTTTTAGTCATTTAAAAAATGAATTTTATGCTTATGAACAGTTCCTCTAATAACATTCAGTTTTGAAATTCTTAGTCTTTTACATAGGAGCAAGTTCGTGCGACCCAGTCGTGCATTTTATTTAAACATAGTTATACATATATACAAGTATTCCATTAGGTTAGGTTAGGTTGGAGTGGCTGTCTAGTTGTTGTTGACTCACTTAGACCTCAAGGATCCGTTGTGATACCACTAAAGAAGTTACTCATGGGAGAGTAATGAATTTAAACAAACCATTTCGTGCTTTTAATGAAGTTAGAGAGACATTTTGTGTCGATCGTTGCCAGTTCACTGGTATTATCGAAGAAGGGATTACCGAGATAGTTATTCCTTCTATTGGAGAGTGCTGGACATGTACATAGTAGGTGTTGGACTGTTTCCTCTTCCTCCTCGTCCATGCAGCTTCTACAGAAGTCATTTGTGTAGACTCCTAGCCTCAAAGCATGTCTACCTATGAGGCAGTGTCCTGTTATAACTCCGATTGTAGAGCTTATATTTTGTCTGCTCAGGGAGATCAAGCCATTTGACCGTTTTAGGTCTATGCTTGGCCATATTTGTTTAGTTGCCAGGCAGGTGGTACCCTGTGACCATCTAGCATTTGTTGACTCTAGAGCATATTGTTTGAGAAGATATTTGCATGTAGCAAGTGGTGTTCCTATGTTATGTTTTAGTCTAACAGTAGGCAGAAGTGTTCCGTTTTTGGCGAGCTCATCAGCTTTGCAATTTCCCGGAATGTCTCTGTGGCCCGGCACCCAAATAAGGTGAATATTAAACTGTTCTGCCATCTCATTCAGAGATGATCGACAGTCGTGGACTATTAGAGAGTTTGTGGAGACAGACGCGAGAGATTTGAGAGCGGCCTGGCTGTCCGAGAAGATCCGTATATCCTTGCAAGATATAACGTTTTCTTTGCGCCAGGATAGTGCCTCTTTAATCGCCATTACTTCTGCCTGGAATACACTACATTGATTAGGAAGTCTATATGAAAGACTGAGATTCAGTTGTTCCGAATAGATGCCACTTCCAACGCCGTAATCGGTCTTTGAACCGTCTGTATAGAAGTGTACCGCATTGTCTTCCAGGGGTCTCTCCTCTTCCCAAGACGATCTTGAGGGGATGGAAACAAGGAAGCTGTTTTCGAATACCATTTTTGGGGTGGTATAGTCTAAGCGATCTGGGATAGATCTGAAATTGTCTAAAATAGTTGTATGACCAGTATTGTTACTGATCCATTGAGAGGTGGCTCTAAGTCTCACGCATGAGTTGGCTGCCACCATTTTGGAGAAGATGTCAAGAGGTGTTAGGTTTAAAAGCACTTCCAGGGCTGCGGTTGGTGTTGAACGAAGTGCTCCTGTGATGCACATACCTGCTGACCGCTGGACTTTGATGAGTTTATTTAGATTTACCATCTTGTCCAGTGCGGTCCACCATACGACAACTCCATAAATGAGTATCGGTCTGATTACCGAGGTGTATAGCCAGTGGGTTATTTTTGGGGAGAAGCCCCATTTTGAACCTATTGCCCTTTTCCAAGTAAAAAGCGTTACGGTAGCCTTACTCTTTCATCAATATTTGCCTTCCAATTTAGTTTTTTGTCTAAAATGAGGCCTAAATATTTGGCTTGATCGGAAAAGCTTAATGGTATTCCTTTAATCTTGGGTGGGTTAAACTGAGGAATTTTGTATCTTCTCGTAAAGAGTACTAATTCTGTTTTATGTGGATTGACGTCCAAGCCACATTGCTTAGCCCACTTTGTTAGCCTATTTAAGGCATTTTGTAGGAGTTCTGAGAGAACTTGGGGATGTTTCCCAGATACAGATATTGCAACGTCGTCAGCATAAGCAATCACCTTGAAACCCTCTGCTTCCATTGATGTTAGTAGTTCGTTTACTACCATGTTCCATAAGAGAGGCGAAAGGACCCCACCTTGGGGGGTACCTCGATTCACCGATCTGGTGGTAGTAAAACTTCTCATGCTGGAAGTTATAGTCCTGCTTCTGAGCATGAGACTTATAAGTTCTATGAGTGGTTTCTCTAATTTCAGCTTGTTCATTGCTGTTGTGATCGCCTGGTAGCTGACGTTGTTGAAAGCTCCTTCGATATCTAGGAAAGCTATTAGGTTATATTCTTTGTATTTGAGGGAATATTCAATACCACGTACCAGCGAATGAAGTGCTGTTTCTACTGATTTTCCCTTAGAGTACGCATGTTGAGCTGTGGAAATGAGACATGGTTTTAAGTTATGTCTGATGTGAATTTCAATCAATCTTTCCAAGGTTTTAAGAAGGAAGGATGATAGGCTGATTGGTCGTAGATCTTTAGGGTTAACGTGAGAGGGTTTCCCTGCTTTAGGAATGAAGACTACTTTTGCCATTCTCCAGGCTTTAGGAATGTATCTCAACCTTACGCAGCTCGTCAGAATGATTTCCAATGGTGGAATGATCATGTCAGAGCATTTTTGTAATTCAGCCGGAATGATTCCGTCTGGTCCTGGAGATTTATATGGATCGAAGCTATCTACAGCCCATTGCAGTTTTTCCCGCGTTATTAGATCAACTGTGTCGCTTGTAGTGGTTTGAGACTCTGATGTTAAGTCGTAAAGTATGTTAGAGCTACCAGGAAAGTGGGTGTCTAATGACAGATTAAGAGATTCTTCATCTGTGGTAGTCCACGTGCCCGCTTCTGTCGTTAAAGCACTGGGTATAGATGGACTTTTTGAGAGAATTTTCCTGAGTCTTGAGGCTTCTGAAGTATTGTCTATTTTACCACAGAAGTTTCTCCAAGAAGACCTCTTGCTCTTCCTTAATTCTTTCTTATATTGCTTTAGAGCTTGTTTTTATAAGTCCCAATCAGAGGGGGATCTAGTGTATTTAGATCTATTGAAGAGTTTGCGACAGCTCTTCCTGAGCGGTTCTAGATCTTTGTTCCACCAGTGAGGTTTCTTTTTACCCTTTACTATGGTAATAGGGCATGAAGTCCTCATTGATTCGTTGAGGGCTTCGGTGAGATGATTTACCGAGAGGTCTAGTTCATCTTTGGTGGAGGAGCTTTTAAGAAGGTTGTGGTCTAGCAGTTGTGCAAGTACCTCCCTATATACTTCCCAGTTAGTGTTTCGGTGATTGATAGATATAATTGCCACATCACTGAGATCAAACTGAATGTATCTGTGATCAGAGTAGGAATTCTCATTTGAGACATGCCAGTTTGAAATCAGGTTATGGATCGAGTCAGAGGTAAGTGTAATATCAAGTACCTCTTTCCTGTTCTTGGTTACAAATGTAGGTTCATTACCAATATTATTAATGAGTAGATTAGTACTTAGTATGTAATCAAATAAGGACTCACCTCTCTCATTTATATCAGAGCTACCCCATACCGTATGATGGGCGTTAGCGTCCATTCCAATTAGGAGACCCACTTTCTTCGATTGCGCGTCCGCAATTGCCTTCCTTAAGGTGTCTCCTGGAACTGGGCTGTCGTGGCCAAGGTAGGAGGATATGAGCCAGTAGGTGGCTTTATCCGTTGTTATAACAGCGGTGGTAGTGTCCTTGTCGCTGTAATTGGGGAGTAAAAATACATGTAAGTCTTTTTTTACTAATATGCATGACCTTGGTTCACCTTTCTCCGATGCATACAACAGATTATAACCAGGAGTCCTGAGGCCTCTGATGATGGATTTTGAGACCCACGGCTCCTGTATCAAGACAACGTCTTCTTTGTTCTTATGCAGTCGGAGTACCAGGTTGTTCGTGGCCAAGATGGCGTGATGGAGATTAATCTGAACTAATCGCAGCATTGCTACTTTTAGCCAGATCAACCTCCACCACTGTTTTATCGGCGTTTTCATCGTCTGAGGAGGAATGAAGTAGGGTTTCCTCACTCAGAGTGATGCTTAAGGTGGAGTCTTCAGTATCCATGTCGGAATTGCAGTCGACTATAGAATTAGCCTCCACGTCGGATGGCTTGTTTGGGGCTGTGGAGGTCGATGGTTCCACGTGTGGTGTTGCCTCGACCACCATTTTTTGGGGTTGTGAAGCGTTTCCTTCCGCTGAAGGAGCTTCTGTGGGGGGCGCGTTTAGCGAATCTTCTTCATCTTTTTTGTATATACGCACTATGATTTCATCAAAACCATACCTAATCACGCCTTCGGCCGCGGCCAGTGGAGCTAGTGATTCCCTATTGATCACCAAGAGAGCTGATCTATAGCGACCCACTGTCTCCTTCTCAACCTTTGGGACTTTCCAGTCGTGAGTAGGCAGGTTTGGATTGCTTGTTTTGATTAATTTCATAATCATATTTGGGCAGTTATGTAGAGCCGGGACGCGTATTGCCAAACTGTATATCAGCACAGATCTCCATAGTCTGTGCTCAGCCATTTTCTGCTCACCGAATTTGAAAATATTGTAGAGCAAACTGTATGCTACCACAGAGCGCTCTGTGGTCACATGCAGTTTGCTTGTAAAATATTAAAAAAGCTGAAGCAAACTATATGCTAGTTCAGATCGAGCAATGTACCTGCGATTACAGAGCCATCGTTCACGTTGGTATAGTTATTGTGTGTGGTGAGTTCTGGGTTGGTATACATTTTGCTTAGGAAACTAAGAGCAAAGTACCTGTGATTACAGAGCCATCGTTCACGTTGGTATAGTTATTGTGTGTGGTGAGTTCTGGGTTGGTATACATTTTGCTCAGGAAACTAAGAGCAAAGTACCTGTGATTACAGAGCCATCGTTCACGTTGGTGTGGTTATTATGTGTGGTGTGTGGTGCCGTGACATAAGGCCAAGTGACAAAAGGCCAAACATAAAATGTTTTGTCTTGAGCAACAGTACCTTGGGTGGCCCGCTTCGCGGGTTTTCAGGATTTTAACTTCCTTTTCGGGGCTCACACCCGCTCACGCAACTCCGTTGCTCCGCTTAGGGTATGTTCAGTCGCCAGGCAGGCGCCTGTAGCAACAGTTTTGTATTTTACATTAATTGGAGTAAACAACTAACAGTTATGTACTGCTGCTCAGGAAAACTGTTGCTACAGGCGCCTGCCTGGCGACTGAACATACCCTAAGCGGAGCAACGGAGTTGCGTGAGCGGGTGTGAGCCCCGAAAAGGGATTTAAAATCCTGAAAACCCGCGAAGCGGGCCACCCAAGGTACTGTTGCTCAAGACAAAACATTTTATGTTTGGCCTTAAGTCACAAACAAATTTGGCCTTTCGTCACTTGGCCTTATGTCACGGCACCACACAATAACCACACCAACGTGAACGATGGCTCTGTAATCACAGGTACTTTGCTCTTAGTTTCCTGAGCAAAATGTATACCAACCCAGAACTCACCACACACAATAACTATACCAACGTGAACGATGGCTCTGTAATCACAGGTACTTTGCTCTTAGTTTCCTGAGCAAAATGTATACCAACACAGAAAAATCTGCTTTTGATCTGACACAGTATATAGTATGCTCTTAATTTGAATGAGCATTCTGTAGTCTATTATAGAGCGTCGGAGCTCTGTACTGATATACAGTTTGGCAATACGCAGCCGGGACCATTATACGTGCTCTTGGTCGGCAAGGAATATTCTCCCTTGTAACAACTTCGAGCTTGGCACCCGGCCAGACTTCTGGCAAGCCATTGACAGCAGCCCTGTACAGATCGAAAGATCTCTGATCACCACAGGCGATGAGTTTGATACGATTTTGGTACCATCCTGCATCGACTGTGTCTGGGAGAGGCCCCGGATTCTCCTCGATGACAGATAGAAATCTGAAACCAAGGTGAGCCTTGACGTCTGCCCATTGATCATGAGAGATGTTACCATCCACATGACTCCTGTCAATGACCGCGACTATGATCTTGCCTTTGAGCGCGTCTCTAAAAGAAAGATCTTTATTGAAGGCTGTTGTGCTGCTGGAATGCACTTTCTGCCTTTTCGCTTCGGGCTTGTCGCCCTCCAGAGACCTATTGCGCTTTGACGTTGAGTCGCTGCAGGTCGATTTGTTGTTACTGCTGAGGAAGCCACTAGCCCACTCGAGTTTTCGCGTTTGCTCCGGGGTTCTCTCCTCCGCCGGTATGACACCGACTGCGGCCAGAATCCGCGCAGCATTACGCTGATCTCGACTGGCCTGTGCCTTCATGGACCTCTTTCTGGTCGACCCAGAACTATGTCCGTGTGACACAGTTGTGGATCCACCTCCAGAGTTAATCGCTATCGATGCCAATCGGGGTGCGCCCTCATCCTTCGAGTCATTTCCACATGTCGTAGATTTTGCCTCTCCGGATGGAGTGTCCCTTCTTGGGGTCGCTTGCGACGTCCTAGCAGGAGCGGGGATGGGGTGTGATGTGGAATCACCGCCCTTGGGACAGCCGAGCGTCACAACTGTACCACTGACGGATAGTTCCTTTTTGTAGAGGTTGCGGCTAGTAGAGGGAAAAGGATTCCCGCCACTAGTAGCAACCACAGGGTTGACAACCCGTTCGCACCTCTGAGTTGACTCGACAGCCTTTTCAGGAGATGCGACCGCGTTGTCAGCCCTGGCTCGATTTATTTTTCTTATTATTTTTCTGTTTGTTTCTTTTTTTTTTCATTTTTTTCCCACGAGTAATGCGGAAAGACGGTCAGCCCCGGCAGAGCCGCTTACCGGGGCAAGGCAAAAATATGACGGACCTTGCCACAGCATCCGAAAGAGCTCGTTAATGGCTGGTTTATCCCCCAGCCTTTCATTCTTCGGCACGGTTTTCGTACAAAGTACGCTCACACCACCACTGAAATTAGGAACCTCTAAACTATGATTGAATTGGGTTTCCGGACGTTGCACTATTGAGGAGTTACAACAATTCGGCGACCCAACTCAACCTTAGCTAATCACCATCCTGCCAAAAACGCACAGGACTACTGTGGTGATCATTGCCCACCTGGCACCCACTTGGAGGGTTTGAATGAGGATTTTTGCCGGGCAAGTATTCCATTAGTATTTACAGATAAATTTCCGTTTACATGGGTTAGGGTACAACATAGTAAGCGTTTTCTCAAGTCGCCGATAAATGATGTCAATATTGGAGATAGGCCAATACTGTAGACCAAATTTTTTCGTATGATTAATACTCGTAGTTTTCAATTATTCGATTTATTTTTTCCGTCTACCTGCTAGTTTAAGAACTAGTTTTTTGGATTTTTGAAATATTTAGATGCAGATAGAAATCCGTGGATAAAACACGCTTATTGATGACATGTTTCATGTAACATTTCCAAAAAATCATAATCTTTCTTCTAATCATCAAACTCCGATTCGCACTCGACAGTGCCAAATCTTCGTTCAAAAACTCCCTCAGCTTCTGAATTGCTTTTCCAAATGTATTATAAATGCATGAAATCTGCTACGCAATTCAGCAAACAAAGTTTTCTGGACACCGTTGAAGCATTTAAGAGTTGTAAATATTGTAAAAATAACCAATTACTGAAAAATTCTTAAATTCTTTTTCCAAACAGTTGATTGGCATTATTTATGAAACACTTGGAAAAGATGAAGAAAATATTATATAAGATACTTTCATTCGATACCGATTTGGTATATCAACGAAAAGTATCGATTCCAAAGGTATCGAAAGAAAAGTATCGGGTATGTACTCGTTTTTACTTGGATCGATTATTCTCTAAGTGGTAAAGGAGGGTGTTGTCGCGAACCCATGTGTCGTGAGCTCAGCATACGTCAGCGAACCATATTGCGCATGTTGAAAGATGATTTTCATATTTCTCCGTATGAAGTGAAATTGACTCAAAGAATAATGCCGACAGATCGTCCACGACGCTTGGAATACGGCTAAACGGTCGCACACCGACAAAAAATAATCTTGATTTTTCTCATATTTAAAGCTCGAATGCAATTGCTAATTCGATGTTTTAACAAGTTAAACGAGTAGGTACATCCACTCAAGCAATTTATTTCTATTAAAATGCTTCATCAGAAGTTTTCATTTCTATTGATTTTTTAGTGGTGCCATTCGCACAAAAAGATGCAAGATAAGAATTTTTCCCTATATGAACACTTACACATTGTAGATTGGTATGTATCAAATGGTAACTGATCAAAATTATCAAACCGTTTGTTGGCATCAATGGCATACATTAATTGTATAGTATAGTTAGAATTAATTGCTCGTAAACTCTTAACGCTCAAAATGAGCACTAATTGAACACACATAACCTACTGTGACTGTGTGTGTAAGTTAGTATCTCTATTTTTTAGTTTCGTTTGCAAAAAATTTGGTTTTAACTGTTTTAGTATTCTTTTATACATACACATGTACAGTGTTGGCCAAAATTAAAGCACGAAATGACTTCGCTTTAGAAAAAAGGAAGAGAAATTAAGAAAACCAATAATAATTTTATAATTTATTTTGTTTTCTAATTATTTTTTATTTTTATTAATTATATTATAACTTTAACCTTGTATAAAATTCATTAAAGAAATTATCAAAAGGTAAGTGGACAAAACTTAGGCACATGTACACTATTTTAAGGAGCAACTCGCATATAGTAAAGTTTTAACTGTTTTCTATTTTTCTTTTCAAGCATGGTCTAATCAAGGAGAAAAATCATTTGTGTGTCATTGGCCGGTGTTTTAGATCGAGAATTATAACTTATATAAAAAAGTTATCAAATAGCTCGCAATAAATATGAAAACGAACTAAAAGAAAAAACAGTCATTTCAAATGAATTTGGTATAGGCCATACGCTTGGCGAGCATATCTCGTTTTCGTGTACGGGGAAATGCTTTTCATAATGGCGGGAGACCCCGAAAAACCACAAATCGCGAACATAAAAGAATCGCCAGACTTATCAAAAAAGACCACTTTATATCGCCAACAAGTATACAAAATGAAACTGACTTTAATGATCTCAAATAGGACGATCCGGCGAAGAGAGGTTGGTAGTGGCTCTCGTTCTTATCGATCAATAAAAAAAATATTTACCCGATGGACTGGAGTCGATTAGACTGGAGTTCGTCAGGACACACTTGAACTGGAATGTGGCAAAGTAGAAAAAAGTTCTCTTTTCAGGAATATCTAAGTTCTATTTAAAAATCTTTCGTTGTTTTATTTATATGAATTCAAAAATGTGCTTTAGTTTTGTTCTCTTAATTTTTAATAGGTTTTAAATTATTTTGTTGATTTTGAAATAAGGTAAGAGTTATAATATTATAAGTAACTTTAAATTGAAGACTAATATGATTTGATTAAATAAAAAATAAAATTATGAAATGATTATTGGTTTCCTTAAATTCTGTTATTTTTTTCTAAAGTGAATTCATTTCATGCTTTAGTTTTGGCCAACACTGTATATCACATTATAGCTTAGTGTCCCTGCCGATTTCCAATCATTAATAAACGTCTTAACTTCTTTTATTTTAGAAGTGTTGGAATTTATTTTGGATGTGTGGATTGATTTCTTATTTTATTTAGAAGTTGTGACGGCGACTGTGATTTCCGTCTAATTTTGAGGAATATGCCTCACTGATTAAGCTTACCAACGAATTCGTGGGATTATTTACGTATTCATAAATTATTCAATATAAATTTATATTTTTTTTGCAAAATTCAAAAAATCAAGTTATTTTGTTTTTAAATTTATTTTTAATATTTTTGTTTTTATTATTGCAGACCTACAACAAATGCGATAATGGGTCTTACGGTTGCCTCCTATGTGCTGCAACCCTTCTTTCCAGAAGAATGTAAAATACCAGATGGTGCCTTGCAGCTTTTAGCAGCAGTTATGATTTGTTTTCTTACTTTCTTGAATTCCTACAGCATGAAAGCCACGACGAAAATGCAAAATGTAATCATGTTCACAAAGGTTGCAGCTCTTGTATTGATAATTGTTCTTGGCCTGGTTTGGATGGCAATGGGTATGTACGTGTAGAATAACGAATTTAAAAAAAAAAACTTGTTTTGTTCTAAACGTTGCTAAATGTTGTGTATTGCTTTGATAGTCTCATAGTTATTTTTGTAGTGTTTTTAGTGTTTTGACTCATAGAAGGGCAAACAAACTCATAAATAGTAATTGAGAAAATATTTTACCCATTCGTTCATTCTATTTATTTCCAAAATGTTTTATATCATATGGTACTGTTAATTTAACTCTTCATCCTCGAGCCATCTTAAGAAATTCCTGCTGTAATTGATAGTTACTTTTTTGTAGAACGATATTCCACCGTTACTGGTGGGACATTTGTAAAATAGTTTTTTTGTTTCCTTTTCAAACTTTAGATACACTTATCTATACTATTATATAAAGTAAGACTTTTGTTTGTTTGTCAGTTTGTTTGTAAATACTCCAATAGCAGACAAACAAACAAAAGTATTACTTTATAAACATTTTATATACTTACCTTTGTATGTCGATAGTAACATAGGGTCATCTGAAAATGAAAAAAACTAATAAATAATATATTAAAATTTAAATTACTTTCACTTACCTCCAAAAAATATTTCCAAAATAGAAAATTGAAAGCAGCAGATTGAGAACTGTCTGCCGTTTCTAACTATTCCGCATTTCATTTCATTTTATTCCTCTATATATTTTGAGGCTGAACACCTACTTGGGCTATTGGAGTAAGAAACTGTTTACACGGCCATGGATTCACGCAAGTTCTGGCGCATGATTTTTTCGTGCATATAAATTTTGTAGTATCTATCAATATTTAAAAAAGGCACGGATTTTAGTTTTAACTCTCTGTGCATCAACAGTTCGCAAAATCGTTGTTAGATAAAGTCACGGATTTCTGTTAACACATTCCACACAAAGTGTGCAAAAAAATTCGTTAAAGAAACGTGTGGATTTAAGTTTACAAAGGAAATGCCTTGCAAAATTGCTTTCGTCAATTTTTGCAGAAATTATGTTTCAACATTCATATTCAAGTCATAAAATCATCGATTCTCAGAAAAACAGCTTTTACATATGCAAGTTTTTGCGCACGATTTTCTACGTTGAAAATTTTGCCAAATCGAAAGAGCACAGATCTTAGTTGACACATTGAACACGACTTTTTGTGCATCAAAATTTGCAACATCGATGTTCGGTAAAGCCACGGACTTCTGTTAACACATTTCACACGACTTTGTGTGCATACAAACTTTGTTCAAAAAACCTGCGGATTTTAGTTTACACATAAAATGCTTTGCAATATTACTTTCGTCAATTTTGTATAATGTTAATTTTCGCAGAAATTATGTTTTAAGGCTAGGCGCGCACATTCAATTTTTAGTTTCGCAACTGTTTAGTTGCTAAAATGAAACATATGGGCTTATATGGGACACCGCGCACTTAGAGCAACTCGATTCGAGCAACTAAAAAGTTTGTGTTTTGACACAAACTAAACGATTGCCTTCGCAACAGTTGAGCTGTTTTCTATAAGAGCAAGAGAGACAAGAGTGTGAGCGTGAGTAAAGAGTTGCCAGTGCACGGTTCTCTTTCAACTGGTGATTAAACTATTTGATTTCGATCACAGTTGCCAGTGCGCGACTATCCTAACATTTATATTCAAGTGATAAATTCATCGATGCTTAGAAAGACAGCATTTATATATGCAAGTTTTTGCGCACGATTTTCTACGTTCAAAATGTTGCCAAATCGAAAAAGCACAGATCTTAGTTGACACATTGTACACGACTTTTTGTGCATCAAAATTTTGCAACATCGATGTTCGATAAAGCCACGGATTTCTGTTAACACATTTCACACGTCTTTGTGTGCATATAAACTTTGTTCAAAAAACCTGCCATTATATTGACTCTCTATATACCCCCTTTAAAACCTTTTTAAAAGGAGTAATTTTAAAATGCTGAAAGAGTTTTTCATTTTAATCTTTCGAATACATCTTGAAGATATTTTGTGGACGTTTCCACTAAAACGTCTTTATGATATCTTAACAGGGTATCTTCAAGTAGTACTATTTTCCTCTTTGGTTGAAAAAAATGTATTGTTTCACCCGAAATATGTGAATTGTGCAACACTTTCCATGCAATCAAGAACATATGCAGGAAAAAACTAGCTAAAAAACAACTCAAATATTTAGTTGAATGTGCGCGCAGTTGCATATGATTATATTAAACAGAAAATAGACAGAAACTGATTGTTGTGAATTTTTTATCATTTTCTTTTACTCTTTGCTTACACTTTGTTTGCTCTATTTTCTTTGAATTTTTTTTTTTTTTTTTTTTATAATCGGCGCACACTCAAGGGGTTTGTATACCCTTAATATGCCAGAGACACAGTGTGAGCATTAAGAAAAAAGGGAAGGGTTAGAAAGGAGGTGTCGGTGTGCATTGGTTTTGAATTTTTGAACATTGCAATGACTGGGAAAGACAGAGCGTGGCAAAGAATTCCACATTCGCGTAGTACGGCTGAAGAACGAATCTCTGTACTTTACAGTACGGCCGAAGTTGGGCTCAAGGGTAAACTGATGGGCATTCCTAGAAGTGCGAGTATTACGGTTAAATTGTTTAAGGGGAGGAATGCAGCTGGCTATTTCACTAGAGCATAGTCCGTTAAAATAACGGTAAAAAAGGGTGAGGCAAGAAACATTACGACGATGTTGGAGTGACGTAAATGAGTCAATGATGTTATTATCACCAATCATTTTAAAAGCTCTTCTTTGAATACTGTCCAAGAGACTTAAATAAGTTACTGGAGCACCAGCCCATAGATGGGAGTTATACTCAAGTTTTGGACGTATATAGGTTTTATAGATTGTAGCCAGATCAGAAGGAGAGACAAATTTCTTGCACCGTCTCAGAAAACCCAAACATCTTGCGGCATTTTTGGCAACATCGCGTATGTGAGTGTTCCACAAGAGGTGGTTCGTGATGCACATACCGAGAATATCGAGATGTTCAGTTTCATTGATGCAAGTGCCACTCATAGATAGTGGCAAGGGGGGTATATCTCGCTTTAACGATATAAGACAGCATTGGGTTTTCGAAGCATTAAATTCGACACGGTTTCTTATTCCCCATTGCACAATGCTGTTTAGGTCGTAATTTAATGTGCTTATCATATTTTGTCGTTGCAGTTCCACATCCGAAGAGGAGGGATGTGAGTCTGAAAACGAATATGAAAAGCTAAGAGTACTATCGTCAGCGAAACAATTAATTGGATTAGAAGTTACAGACAGGAGATCATTAATAAAAATGAGGAAGAGGGTTGGGGACAAAACGGAGCCCTGGGGCACACCAGCATTTATATTGTGGGTTTCAGACTTGAATCCGTCTAGTACAACTTGTATTGAACGGTTCGAAAGAAAATTTCTAATCCAACGAAGTAGGGATTCGTCGATGCCGAAAGCACGCATTTTCGATAAAAGAGCAAGATGCCAGACTTTATCAAATGCCTTTGAAATATCAAGTGCAATAATCTTACTTTCTCCGAAACAATGTAAAGATTTGTTCCACTTTTCGGTTAGATAAACCATCAAATCACCAGTGGACCTATTGCTACGAAAGCCATACTGCCGGTCATTAAGAAGCTTTCGTTCTTCAAGATATTTCTTGAGCTGATAATTAATCAGCGTTTCCATGACCTTAGAAAGAAGGGACGTTAGTGCGATCGGTCGATAATTAGAGGGAGAAGAAGATTCGCCTTTTTTAGGAATTGGCTGAACAAATGCAGTTTTCCAACTACTCGGAACGAGCCCTGAAGAATAGGACAGATGGAAAAGCTTACGCAGGGGTTTTGCTAGCGTGGAAGAACACCTCTTCAGAATAATAGCGGGGATACCATCCGGACCAGCGGATTTATGAATGTTGAGATCTTTCAGGACTCTTGCCACGGTACGAGTGCGAAAAAAGATTTGTCCCATAGAATCACTAACGCGCTCAAGAATTGGGGGAGTCATGACACTATCTGGCAAGGTGGAATTTGCGGCGAACTGCCTTACAAACAAGTTAGCTTTATCAATAGAGCTAACGAAAGGAGTGTCATTGACAACAAGCGTAGGAACCGAGGAAGAGGAAGAATTCCTCATATTATTTACAAATGACCAAAAATTCTTACTGCCTTTGGGACATTGCAGTATTTTTTGCCTTGATTTTTGATCATGTAAAAATTTGGTCCGTCGAATATGGGCGTTGCAGGCCTTCCTGGCTTGTTTGAACTTTTTCCGGTTTTCCTCAGTTGGGTTGGCTCTAAAACACCGGAAGCTTACCTCTTTTTCCTTGATAACCTCTTTACAGCTCAAATCAAACCATGAATTATCCTTGGGTCTGATACTTTTAACCCTATTCGGGATAAAATGTTTCATTCCCAAAAGAATAATGTTAGTTATCATATCGGCGCTGGAGTCTACGTCACTATCGAGGAAGCATAGTGACCAGTTAAAGATCCTGAAAAAGTTATTCAAACCGTTCCAGTTGGCTTTCTCGTACTGCCATACGGTTCTTCTAGGAGCTCTTTCTCTAACTGGATTTGTTTGACACGAGAAATTTGCAGATATAACACTATGGTCAGATGTGCCTAGAGGCGTCAATACACTTATTGTGTATTTATCAGGGTCAGAGGTAAGAAACAAGTCAAGAGTATTTTCTGCTCGGCCATTAACGTCCGATATTCGAGTAGGCTCGTTGACAAGCTGAGTAAGGTGGTTAAACTCAGCAAAAATCTCAACACACATTCCTTCGGGTGTTGTCTGGCCCGAATGGAGAAGCCAAGAAGAATTGTGAACATTGAAATCGCCCGTAATAACGATTTCAGTGTGAGGATACAGGGAAACAATTCTTTGGATGGAGTCGGACAGAGTATCAAATTCGTGAGAAGTTGAAACTCTATCCAGATTTGGACTTCGATATAGAAAACAATAGTGAATGATGTGCTTATTAATGGAAAATTTAAACCACATAAAATTGAAGAAGGAGTTGGTGCAGCGACCATATTGTGGTAAGAACTGATATGCAACATCATTCCTAATGTAAATGGCGAGACCATGGTGGGAAAAGAATAATGACACCAAGCTATACCCATGAATAAAAAATTCAGTAGGATCGGAATCCTCACCTACTTGGGTTTCACTCAGTGCCAAAACAGCTGGCCTGTTAGAAACAGTGTGGATATACGCAGCCAGAAAATTTGCTCTCAGCCCACGAATATTACAATAGTCTACTCTAAAATTACCAGCCATTGCAATATAAAAAAAAAAATAACAAAAACCAAAACAGACGAATTCTAAAAAAATCACTGTGTAAGACTAGTAAAAAGTCGTTTCAACACAACATCACTAAAAAGTGTTATGCCTTTAGTAGTGACGTTGAATCGATCCGAACCCAACCAATCAGAACAGTAATTCTCTATACATCTGTTATCGTACGACCCAGCAGATGCAAACACTGTGAGAGCTTATATGCCTAAGCTCAGCACAATGCATGCACCCACTAAGCCACACAACTGTAGGAAAAAAGAAGAGGAGAAAGGAAAATGTCACTTACTGTGCTCTGACAAACATAGGTATTTTTGTTGTTATCCCCTAGGTATGAGTGGTTTTTTTGTTTGTTGTTGTTGGTTTTTCTATGGGTTTCGTTTTATATATTGAGTGTTGTTATAATTTTTTTTATTAATTAAAACTGTCTATTTTAATGTTGTTTTTTTTTGTATTGTTTGGTTTTATGTATTTTGTATGTATTGTGTATTTTTTTGTTTAGGTATATTAAATTTAAATATGTCTGCGACGGGAACGGGGACGGAGGCAGAATTTCGAACGGATACAGAGCACGGCACTATGACATCGACCGACCTCCTCTGAGGTCGTCGACCTCCTCTGGCATTCGTCCTTTACACTTTTTTCACTCTTTGTAGTTATTCGCGGGCTGAGTTGATGGAACTCTCGAGCTGGGGGGTCATTCCGTAACTCGATTATCGTCAGACGATATCGCTTGAACGATAGCGTTGCCTCTTTTTGATTCACGTAAGTCGATAATCGTCAAAACGATAGCGTTTGGACGATAGCTAAATAGGTATCGTTTTACATTAATTTTGAATTTTGTAGGTGACTGTAGTTGATTGATTGAGTTTCCACTGTAAATTGACATTTTGTATTGTTTTCTATTGAATTGACAGATTGACTACAGTTTGAGAGTTTCTGAAATGCATACAAATTTCCAAAACTGTGATCGATTGACGGGACGATAGTAGTCGAGTTACGTGAAGCAAATCATGGACGATATCATCGACGATTATCGTTTTGACGATTATCGTTTAGAAAATTACGGAATGAGCCCCCTGCTCTTTTGTTAATTTTGAAGATGACATTTTCGCTTTATCCCAGGAAAAAGAACATATGTACAAATAAACACGATAAAAATGAAAAAATAATAAAAATGAAGTAATAACCGACGAAACAGATAGTGATGACTAGGGCAAAAATATGCTTTGAAATATTAGTTTAAATAAAATATGTTATTAATATGCTTCAATAAAAATTAATTTAAAAATTATTTAAAAATTCAATAAAATTAATTACTTAACGAAGTTAATAAAATACATTTTTAAAGTATTTAATGGCCAATAATTTAAAATCGCATGCTTAGGTATGTATATTTAAAAAAATGAAATCGACAGCAAAAATAAAGTTATTCCAAATGCACATTTCTTGAAAGTATTAGTGGTTTCAAGCAATTTCATTTTAAATGTAGAGACAACATTTTTTTTTGAACGAAACAAAAAAGAAATATTATTAAAATCGATTTAGAATCTGAAGGCAAGTACTTTTTTCAATCAATTTTATGAAAATGAAAAACATAAATTAAAATAAAGTGACTAAAGAAGCCCAAAATGAAGAAACAACAGATAGTGATAACTACGGCAAATAAAAATATGCTCTAAAAAAAAGTTTGAAGCGCTTAACATACATATGTTAATGGTGCATATGCTTCAATAAATTTATTCTTTTTCAATGTTTACAAATAGTAATCAATACTAAATATGTTTAGTTCACCTATTCTACGTGTGCATGGTATGCAAAAATATTCATTTTGGATGAAATATGCAAAAATCTACCCCAACAATTTGTGGTTTGATAAATCATGTAACTGTAAAGGGCTTTCGCGAATAAATTTTCCTCGGAATATTTCCCGTTTACTAAACTTAGGGTAGGTGAATGATGCTCTAGAGATTCTCTCAGAATTTGTTAGTATCGGAAATAAACTTTCTAGGATAATTAGTTGTTATTACATAGGACTTTCTGTGCGAAAGAAATTTTCTCCGCAAGAACCCGGCAATTGTATAAAATCTACAATGGCCAGTAAATTATTTTCTAATTAATTTTCGCTGAAATAGAAAAAACGCGCCTTCAATCTGTTTTGAAGTTAGGGATGGTGTTTTTTTCTGTCCCGGGTGGGACGAATAGCATATACGAGGGCGGGTCAATAAGTCCGTGACTTTTTGAATTTCTGACCTCTTTACTGAAACAGCAACACTGCTCCTGTCAACAGGCATCTGTCAGTTGACTCCTGTCAAAATTTAAACTTGCTGCGTCAGTTAGTTTGTGTTTGACAGCTATTTTTATCAGACTACTCACTAATTTGAGGAGAAAATGGAAAAAAGTGAATTTCGTGTGCTTATTAAGCATTATTTCTTGCGAAAAAAAACCATTACCGAGACCAAGGCTAAGCTTGATAAATACTATGGGGACTCTGCACCATCGATTTCAATGGTAAAAAAGTGGTTTACTGAATTTCGTTGTGGCCGTACAAGCACTGAAGATGCCGAACGTCCTGGACGCCCAGTTGAGGTCTCTACACCCGAAACAATCGAAAAAATTCACGATATGGTGTTGGCCGACCGAAGATTGAAAGTGCGAGAGATTGTGGAAGCCGTAGGGATCTCGCATGATCACTTGGGCATGAGAAAGCATTCCGCAAGATGGGTGCCGCGTTTGCTCACAGTCGACCACAAACGCAATCGTGTAACAACTTCACAGGAAGGTTTGGCGTTGTTTAATCGCAAAATGGAGGAGTTTTTGCGCCGTTTTGTAACCGTGGACGAAACATGGATCCATCACTACACACCAGAGACCAAACAACAGTCAAAACAGTGGGTTTCTAAGGGTGAATCGGCGCCAAAGAAGGCCAAGGTGGGTTTGTCAGCCAATAAAGTTATGGCGACTGTTTTTTGGGATGCACGCGGGATAATCCACATTGACTACCTTCAAAAGGGAAGAACAATCAATGGGGAATATTATGCCAACTTATTGGACCGATTCAATGACGATTTGAAAAAAACCGACCTCATTTGGCCAAGAAAAAAGTTCTTTTCCACCAAGACAATGCAAGGGTGCACACATGTGCAGTTGCTCCCTCATCCACCCTATTCTCCAGATTTGGCTCCGAGCGACTACTTCTTGTTCCCAAACCTGAAGAAATGGCTTGGTGGAAAAAGATTTGACTCCAATGATGAAGTCATCTCGCAAACAAAGGCCTATTTTGAGGACCTCGACAAATCATTTTTTTTGGAAGGGATAAAAAAATTGGAGAAGCATTGGACAAAGTGTATAGAGCTCAAGGGAGACTACGTTGAAAAATAAAATTATTTTTTTATCAAAAAATCTGTGTTTTATTCCAAAAGTCACGGACTTATTGACCCGCCCTCGTATATGATTTCCAAATAGGGTAGATATGTTTTTATAGAAACTGCGATTTTTTTGACACTTTTATTTAGATTCTTTGGCTTCTTACACCTCGAAAACAGCGAATGATAAAAATAAAAATGATTGTGTTCATACAAAAAAAAATTTTTAGTTCATGGGTGGGTCAACGTTTCTCACTTGTGGGACACAAGCGAATTTCTTTGCCAAAAATAGTTTTCTAAGCTTAATTTGAATAACACAAAAAAGCTTCAATGGTATTGAAATCATTTTATAAGATAAGTTAAGATAAAGTCTTTATTTATTTCAATCATTTAAAAGTACAATAATTTGATTAAAATATTTACAAAGTATAGCTTGATAAGTATGTACATATATAACCAAATATAATATTTAAAATCATATAATTATGTATGTACATATTTAGTATTGGGACTTTTAGCTTATCTGTATACAAGAAAGTTTATTTTTTAATACAAAAAGGTAGAAAGTTTTGTTTTTTAAACTATAATTTCAAAATAATGTGACTTTTAGTTTAGTTAAAACAAAAATTTGTGGAAAAGTACAAGCTTTTAGTTCAGGTAAAACAAAAAATAACCGAGATACATCTCTTAAGGCTGTCAAAAATAAATAAAAAGAAAGAAGAACTGCATAGTTCTAATCTTGAAAATCAAACCAATTTCGGAAACAATATTACCCGCATTAGCCTTTAAACTCCTGGTGAGTAGCGTAACTAGGGGTGTGGAAAGGTAACCTAAAAATTCGCTTAAAGAAATGCCTTTGTATGTTTTCTATTTCTTCTAACTGTTCGTACCCGTGCACTTCATTCTCATAGTAGAGACATTTACTATAGTATTGAAGACTTTGAAGTTTGAAACTGGATCCACGTAATTGTTGGCAAAAAATTGAGACCATATGGTATTTATTGCAGCATTTATTTTAATATGCGCGTGCTCATTAAGTTGTATGCCATTATATATCCAAAATACTTAAATTCATCTACCAATTCAATAATCTCAACATCCAGGGTTCAGTTCCGTGCACATCCAATAGATCTGTTTATAAACCTGAAATTATTATTTTCGATTTGGTAGTATGTATTTATCTTAAGATCCCACAAACTATCACTTTATATGTACATATATACATATGTATACCATGAATTATCGAGGCCAAAATGCAATTTATCGTATTTAAAATAGAAAGATCGCCAAATTTATTTTAAATATCAAATTAGTTTTTTATTTCACACAGAGCACATAAAACACTGTGCAGGTTAACCAACATTGAAAACAAAATTATATAAATAACAAATAATATAAATAATCTAAGACTTTGATGAACATGTTAAAAATTCCTATCAACTATATTTTTACGGATTAAGTTTATTCGGTGTTTTGACTTTTGATTTATCTAGAAGTTATTAAAATATTAGTATTTTCATAATTGGTTACCAATGCTAACTTCACCCCTGTTGAATTCAATTCTTATATACATATTCCAGTAAATGGCGTACAATTCCGAAATTTATAGAGCTGCTTAGGCAATACTCTTAAATTTTCCTGTGAAGGAATATTTTATTTAAATTAAGTTTGTTAACTTTTATTTATAACTCGAATATTTGAATTCATTTGCTGAAAGTTAACTCCGCTTTTTTTGTAGCTTAAATTTCTAATAATTAATGATTTTATGTTCTTTAATGCAAACTCAGATCAGAATTAAAAGTAAGTAAAGTGCTAAGACACAAGAAAAGGCAGGAGAAAATTAGATAGAGGTAGACATATTAATTTTTACATTATTTGTTTCGCTATTAAATGAAGCCAAATTCTGTTACAACCCCTAAACTAAAAAGGTACCTTTTTTGTTTTGTTTGTAATTAATTCCGATATCGTAAGTCCAATCTTTAATTCAGGTGCATGTCTACTTACGATATATATTTATGTACATACAGAGGTAATAATATGGCAACTTATTCATTCATAAAATAAATCGGACTCAAAATTTTAATCAAATTTGGCATTGTCATAATAGGAAAGAGAAAAAAGTATTTGTTCGACTGCATAATAAAAGTCGCGATCGATTTTTTAATAACGGCTCTAACGATTTTGATAAAAAAAATTAAGTGTGATATTGTGGACATGGACTACATTTTGGTCAAAAAAAATTGGGGGGAAATGTTATTAGGGGTACCTGTCATAGAACGGTTTTTTGATTTTCGAATTTCTCACCAACGGCTCTAACGATTTTAACCAAAATTTTTATGCAGGAGCTGCTTTGCATTTGAAAAAATATAAATTAAAAATTTTTTCGAAAAAATAGTTTTTGGATTTTTAAAAAAATAATACAATTTTTTTTTTGAAAATTCAATACCTTGAAAACCGATACACGATTAAATTTTTAAATTACGTTTTAAAATGTATTTTATTAAATACTAACAATTTGCATATACATTTTTTTTTTATAAAAGTTTTAAGGAAAATTTAGTACACAAAAAACATGTTTCAGTGTGTCTGTATGTCTGTACCTCTCACTACAGCCTAAACCACTGGACCTATTTCTTTCAATCTCGGTAGTTAAGGGTCTTCGGTGATTCCATAGAGGAGAAATTGAAATTTTTTTTTAGCTCCAAGACTAACGGTACCCCCCATATACCCGTAATGCAAAATCTTATTTATCTCGAAAACGGCTCTAACGATTTTGATAAAAAAAATTAAGTGTGATATTATGGACATGGACTACATTTTGGTCAAAAAAAATTTTGGGGCAAAATGTTATTAGGGGTACCTGCTATAGACCCGTTTTTTTTATTTTCGACTTTCTCATTAACGGCTCTAAGGATTTTAACCCAAAATTTTCAGCAGGAGTCCCCTTAAGTTTAAAATAATATTGTATATAAAAATATGGGTTTTTTTGAATTTTTTTTTTTTGAAATCAATATCTTAAAACCTATGAACGACTATTTTTTGAAATTATTTCCTAAAATCAATATTATTTAATACTTAAAATTCGCATCCCACATTTTTTTCTTGAAAAATTTTAGAGAAATTTCTTATATAAAAAATGTATTTAATAATTAAACGATTTTTTAAAGTTCATTTGCATAAATTCATACTTTTCCGGAAACCAGACGGCAATTTTATGCATTTGAACATTATTATCTCATTAAATCCATGTTTTATATTTATAAAATGTATCTTAAATTCCAAAGTACTTTTACATAAGAGCAAGTTCCTGCGATCCAGTCGTGCATTTTATTTATTTTGTATCCTTTAAAAATAAAATATTTTTTTTAATGTTCGACAGCATTGTCTTAAAATAAATTAAAAAAAAATTCTTTTTTTATGAGCTATCTTGTTGTGGAAACATTTTTTTAAAAATATTTTAAAAATTGTATACAGGTTCTTGATTTGATTGTTTTTCGTCTCGTTTTTTATGTTATTGTGTTTATCGCGCTTAATTGCGACTAGAATCAATTAATCCAAAAATGTGAAAACAATAAGGTTGCAAAATTTTTATTTTAGTTAAATAAATATAAAATATTTTCTTTTTTAAAACCGCTAACACGATTTGAAATGTTTGTTCTTGGATAAGTATACGATGAAACTACTTAAGTATTTGTTTTAGGCAATTAAAAACAGAATTGCATGCTTCTGAACATTTTTATTTAATTACATCCATTTTTTGTATCTGATGACATTGTCTTATGTCTGGCGGATATAACAAAAAAGAGATCAAAAACTTGTTCATTCGATGCTAAAATGAACTTGTATTTAATGAGCTGTGAAATGCAATTTAAGTGTGTTTTTTGTTGTTTTGAATGTTAAGTTAAATATCAATTTGATAAAATTTGAAGTGCTGTTTACTAAATATATACTTAACAATTAACATTTTTTAAAAAAACAAAATGAACATTTAGTGTAATGAGAAAAACTTTTCACTGAACCCGTTGGATTTGGCATATTTAGGACTACTTGTTATTAGTTTAAAGCCTAGTACGCAGATCGAGACAAGACAAATTTTATCTCTACAATTTTAATCCCTACAAGACGTTTCTAAATCTCGCGCAAAAGTTTGAATTTGGAGAGATAAAATCTAATTTAATGTGTTTTGTAGTGTATCTCTGGAACTGGTTATCTTACAAAAGTCGTTCATACCTTTTTGGAATCTCCTCTTGATGCTTTCAAGAGAAGCACCAGCACCTTTTACATAAAAATAGTTTTGACAAAAATCACTTTCGGCCTTCAAAATTTGTCCCGTAAAATAATGCTTGTATCATTCTTTTTCTGGCAAAATTTAGTGGAGACATTTTGTACAGCTATGCACAAAAGTATGAATTTTGCGCGCGAACTGCGTACTGCTCGGAAAATATCCCAGACAAAATTTGTCCCAGGAAAAAATATGTATAGGAGACAAAATTTTTCCCGATCTGCGCACTAGGCTTAATATCAAACTTTTCAGTAATGGATTTAAATTCAAATGAATTAAGTTTAAATACCATGCATTGCAAACGAGGTAAAACGTCTATATAATTAGACAAATAGTCACCTAGGACGAGGTATGATTTACTGTCATATTCCATTGTGTCCATCATTCATTCTCTGATATGGCCCCTTTGATATTTCATGGTTTATAAGCGGTTCTTTGATGTTACTTGACCTATATTTTTGGCAAACCCTACACGTTGCCACAATTTTTTTTTATAAAACACTCTTTTGGCATTACTAATGTTAACCGTATGTGTTAACTTATTTAAACCTTTAATATTATTTTTATCGAATTTTATTGAACAGCTATTTCTTGATAATAGATATTCGATCAGATTTTCCCAAGTATCATAAAATGTATGGGTTTTTGGGTGCACTTATTAATGATATTTTTTTTTTATTGTTTTATTCATAAGGTAAAAATAAGAAAACTTATGTGTATTACGCATTTTTTGAAAAAAAATTACCTCAAAGTCAAAATTTTGCTCGGGCAAGAAAAATTGAATCCCATTTAAAATTGAATATCTGGCAACCCTAAAAACATATCAGCTCAATTTAAACGTAGTTTTAAAGGTTAGTATTTTTACTAAATGAGGTCCCTATCATTAGTACTGACAGAGAAATTGACCTTAACATGGGTCAGGGTACACCAAAGTTAGTCTTTTTTAAATCGTCAAAAAGTGATGTCAAAATTGAAAATCAGACTTTACTGTAGAACAATTTATTTCTTAGAATATGACCACGAATCACATCCCAAAGTATGGCAGACGAATTACCGGACACCCTGTATAAATAGAAAGATTCGGAATAACACCAAAATGTTTTTCATTGATTTGTTGAAATGCTTCTGTAGCTATTTTTATACCTAGTGGCAATTTAATGTACCCATAGAGGCTAAAAGGAGTACTGGAAGTACAAATTTTCTTCGAATCCTCATCAAGTTCGATTTGATGAAATCCGTCCTTAATATCGAAAACAGAGAAGATTTTCTTATTAGCAAAATTTGATTTTATATTTTCAAAAGACGAAATTTCGTGAAAGTGCTGAATAATAGCTAAGTTTAATTGCTTTACGTCGAGGCAGATCGACAGATTCGGAGGCAGATTCGAATATTCAACAATCACAATATTAGAAATTCACTCACTCGAGATGGCACTTGGTTCTATTATTCCGAGTTTACATAACCTATCCAATTCTTGTTTCAAATTATTTTGTATGGCGAGTGGCACGCGTCTTGATGGTTTCACTATAGGTGGGGCGTGTTTTTTAATACCTATGTGAAAATTTTTATAACAACACTAATCCCACCGACTGCGCCATGTAATGAGAACAACTTTATCTTAATCACAACCTCTTTATTCGACTATCTCTTAACAATCGATTTCTTACTTACATAGTCGGTCTAAGCTGAGCTGAGTATATTACATTATGTACATTGTGTACAGAGAGTATATCACTACATTTAGGTACCTTCGAATTAGAAAAATCGAAAAATCGGCTTACATTTTTAAAATTTTCATTGTTAACTTTTACATACATTTATTAAACTAAGTCATGTTTCAAAACTTACTATTATGCTTATGTTTTTATAGAAAAACAAAAATCAAAAGCTTTAAATTTCACATCTATTTGTTTTAATAAATGTATATATAAAGTGCAAATTGAATCAGTAATCTGTAAATAGTAGTTTACTCGTACAAATATTTTTAGTTATTTTTTATTTAAATCCCTTTTGATGGTATTTTTAATTTCTAACAGAATTTTCAAATGTTTGTTTTAATACGTACATATATATGAATATAATACACATTGCTATTAATTTAATTATTTTTATTTACAGGCAATGTTGAAAATTTCAGCAAACCGTTTGATAACTCAGAAACAGATCCCGGCAAACTATCAGTTGCATTCTACTCTGGAATATTTTCCTACGCGGGCTGGAATTACTTAAATTTTATGACAGAAGAACTTCGTGATCCTTATAAGAATCTTCCACGTGCTATTTATATATCACTGCCTTTGGTTACAGCAATTTATGTTCTCGCAAACTTGTCATACCTTGCTGTACTAACACCACAACAAATGGTTGCTTCTGAAGCCATTGCTGTGGTAAGTTGTTTTAATTTTTAATTGAGTAATAATTATAAATGTTTAATTTGATTTTGTTTTGCTTTCTACATTATTTCAGACATTTGGAAAGAAAGTATTGGGTGTTTGGTCTTTAATAATACCAATATTAGTAGCTATATCAGCGTTTGGTGGATTGTCAGTGCATATAATGGCATCTTCTAGAATGTGTTTTGTTGGGGCTAGAAATGGCCATATGCCATCGCTTTTGTCACATATCAGCATTGACAAATATACACCTACACCATCTTTAGTATTTTTGGTAAGTATTGCTCATTCAATAGAATCAATAGATGGCCGTGGCGCGATGGTTGTATGCTCGCCTGTCAACCTCAATATCACAGGTTCGATCCCTCCCGTCGTTTATGTCGTCTTTAATTCCATTAAAACCTTCTATAAATTGTGATCAATGGGTTGCTGGTTTACTCATTACATGTTGTTTAGGCATAACACTAACATGTGATTGAGTTAAACTAGTATGCCCAACAAGGATGAAAAACGAATAAAATAATGCGAATTATAAGGGACATAGAAAAAATACACGGCAATTCTCCGCTTTAGTTCAGCCGCCATCCCTGGAGATAAAAAAAAAAATCTGAGACAACCACCTTCAGTCTCAGAACATCGTGCCACACATCTTTCCTATCCTCCTTTCTCTTCCGTAACTTCACGCCCACGCTGTGTTGAAACATTTGAAGGGTTATCATTATCATATTCCCTTGAGCGTGTGTAGATTATAAAAAAAAAAAAAAAAAAAAAAATATGTATTAAATATAGCATTGAAAAATAAAAAAATAAGCAGTATTTACATACTTACGTGGCCCTTCTTAGATCTCATTGATGTTGATTTATGAAAATTGAAATATAATAGTACTATAAATTATAGTTATAATTATAGTCTATAATCAAAATCAACTCATAACGAAATAAAAGAAATGAACCATTTAATCCAAAATATGTATGTGGTCATTATGGTTAGTTCATTGCACTGTAATGCAGAGGTGTTCGATTATTTATTAATAGCTGCAAAACTGTATCCAAGAGTAAATCTTGTCATGAAAAGTGTTGCCCATTAGCCATTCGCAATGGGCAGAAAATTGTAAGTCCATCTATTACTGCTAGGACGCACACATGTTCAAAGTTGTAAATCACTAGGTTTAAGATCTCTAAGAGCCGCAAAGGCCTTTAATTTATTATTATTATATGCTCAAAATCGAATTGGTCGTTTCTAAAAGGTTGTATTGCGAACTATTTAGAACCTTATTTTTCTTAAATATAATGTGCAAGATCTCAGAAGATATATTTTCAATTTTCTTTGTTCTTTTGTGTAAAATTAAGCAGTTTTGTTTTTTGGAATGTTTTGCTTATATAAAAATTTTTAAAAATTTGTTTCAAGTGTGAATAGTATTTTATAAATGTCTTAATGTTGTTAAAATGAGTTTTTTAATTTTCATTGCCTAAAGAAGAGCGTATTCATGCTCGAAACGTCGCTTAACCAGTAACATCTTGTTTTATTGACCTAGAGCCCGCAAAAATTATTCTCTATATCAAATTTGAGAGGTCACTAATAATTCCCACATATATCCGCTATATACCATGTTATATACGTAATTTACAGAGTTCAAATGGAATCATAGATGAAACACAAATATTGCAAAAATTCTTTTGAGGCCCCTTGTTTATATATTTACTCTATACTGTCGATTTTGTTTTTGTATTTCGTCTTGGCATAATGGTTAGTGCGTTAGACTGTCATGCCGAAGTTCTGTGTTCGCTCGCAAACTAAAATAAAAATAAAAAAGAGTTTTTTTCAGGAGTTGTACCTCTTTCCAAGAAGTGACAAATCCTTCAAGAGACAGACAAATTATTTCTCATCTTCTGATCGAACTCCATTCCTGTTGTATGCACACTTGAATGAATGAGAGCTGTATGTCATTAGATTCTCTACGAGCTGTTGGCCCCTAATTGTTTTTTTTGCTCTAATAGCTACGGGGCAAGTGATGCTTAGTTAATGAAACGCGAATTCGACAAAGTCATTCGAATAATGCAGAATTGAGTTCTCATGGAAAACAAACCGTTTGGATTGAGTATTTTGTGTGCCTTCTTTATCTGTACTATATAAATTTTGGCAGTATCATTTGGTGTAATGTCTGGTGCGTCTGTCTGTCAAGACGCCAGAGGTTTGGCTTTAGATTCCCAGCTTATGTGACCTAAAAACAAAGAATAAAATCAAAGGGCACGGTAGTGCCCAGCCAAGTTCTGGTAATACACCCTGTTTACAGGAACAAACTCAGGCGATTTTTGACCTCATCTTCAGTACCAATGAAGTCAGAAACCTAAAATTTCGAATATTTGCTAAGCTAGTCAGACACAGGCGCCTCACCAAATTTCAATTTTCGGTTCCTGAGATATAAGGCCTCAAAAATCACAAAAACCGTAACTGACTGACTGACAGATCATCAAAATTATGGAGCACTTCCCGACATCGTAGAATCTTGTAATTTTGCACAACGGTAGGTCTTGTCATTCAAAATGTGAGGTTTTCCATTCGGGGGGCGTGGTATCGGCCCACTTTCTCCGAATTGGATTTGGTTGAATGGAGCACTTCCGACTGCTGTAAAACTATGAAATTCGGAAAAGCGGTAGGGTTTAAATTGTATACAAAGGAAAAAATATAAAATTTGAGGTTTTCCATTCAGGGGCGTGGTATCCGCCCACTTCCTCAGAACTGATGTAAATTATATGGCACACTTCCGATTGCAGTAGGACAATGAAGTTTGGTAGAACGGTAGGGCTCAAATTGCATATAAACGACCAAAAATAAAAATTGGGGTTTTCCATTCAAGGGGCGTGGTATCCACCCACTTTCTGAGAAAATGTTTATTTTATATGGAGCACTTCTGGCTGCTGTAGAATGATAAAATTTGGTGAAGCGGTATAGCTTAATGTACATTCAAAGCGGAAAATAGAAAATCTAAGATTTTTCATTCGAAGTGTCTTTTTACGAGTATTGTCATTTTGAAACTATACATACATGCATCTTGAAAATTTATGACTTTTCTTAGAACTAGAGTGCTCGATTTTGTACTCTTTGTTATGTTAACATGAATGAAAAAAGAAAACATTTGCATACCTGAAAAAATTAGGTATTTATTTACATAAAAAAAAACTTATCTGTGATGTGAACTAGTATAGTAAAACCACTAATTAGGCTATTAATTGGTGGGCTACCTTCATTAAAAAAAGGAGTTATGCATCCTCAGCAATTATTGCTTTTTTATGACTGAGCGGATGTAGGTACTAGTATTTATAATTAAGGTAGGTATGTTAGTGTTAGGTATCTTTCCAGGACAAGAAGAAACAATTAAAGCGCAAATCAAAACAGCCAATAACAAGAAGAAAATATACCAAAAGAAATACGAAGCTATAAACTAAGTTGATTTCAGTAGGTAGAGTCCACCCTTCTATATTACCGCTTCTTTCGAGATTTTGACATGGCGAAATATTAAAATCTTTGCAAAAAAAAATTACATCTGACATCAGACCAAAAACTTAAATGTTAAAAAAGAGCCAAGTTCTGTCATACAAAAACCTTTGTGTAACAAGTCAGCCGTGAAAAGTAGTGAGATCTAAAAGTACGTCAAGTTCTTACTTCATGAAGGTTTAATACCGAATATTTAAAGTAGAATAATATTGAAACAGCTACAATGTAATAGAGAAATTTTATTATTTAATGATTACTGACTGAAATTTGATGGGCTTACTTGGCAAGTTTTTTGTATGCTCAATTCGAAAGATTTTAAAAACTTAAGGCACGCATGTAAATTTGAGTTTTTCTTCAATTATAGACAACGAATAAATAAAAAACTTCAAAATAACTCATATGTATTGCTTGTTAAAAAGTATAATCATGAAAAATGAATTAAGGTACTAGTACGGTCTAGAACGCTAAAAAAATGCACGATTTTTGGAAATTTTTTTCTCGGAAACCTTATTAGGTAATAACATAATTTTTTTTTTAAATAATGAATACATATGTCAAAAATACAAAAAAAAAAATCTTTTGTCTTAATTTTCGAATTTTGGCCGAATTATAGATGGCAGCAACGTCGACTCATCAAAAAACACATTGTCCCATTCCGGACAGTTAAACTTAGGATTGGCTAGACTGAAACAAAAAAAAAAAAAGTGGGTTATTTAAAGGAAGGTTTTTTACGAGACAATTTACCATAATTTGTTTAAAAAGTCAAAAACAATAAAAATTGTCAAGCTTTGAAAAACAATTTTTTTGTTGGCAATTTTGTTGGCCATTTTTGGGTCGCCATTTTTTTTGTTCATACATTTTTTGTCAAATTGTGGTAAATTGTCTTAGAAAACATAAAAACAATCAAGATGCAACAAGTTTTTTGAAAATCGGTTCAGTAGATTTGGAGATTAACTGTCCGCAATGGGACAAAGTGTTTTTTGATGAGTCGACGTTGCTGCCCTCTATAATTCGGCCAAAATTCGAAAATTAAGACAAAAGAAATTTTTTTTTGTACTCTTGACATATGTATTCATTATTTAAAAAAAAAATTATGTTATTACCTAATAAGGTTTCCGTGAAAAAAATTCCCAAAAATCGTTTTCGTTCTCGCAAGCATTCGTAATAATTTGATAAATCTCATGATGAAAAAACGTAGTTACCTACATATGTATTGACGATTGAATAAAATTTGTATTCAGTCTGTTGTAATATTCAGAAAAATTATATTTTAATGAACATAATTTACATATTTTTTTACTTCCTATAAAGTGCTATAACTTGTTGGCCTGTTAATGTTTTTTAATGTTTTTTTCTATATCATGCATTCGTCAACAAAAAATATAGAAAAATGTGAAAATATCGCAAATTTGCAAAATGCGGAAGAAGATCCTAGAATAAAGATGAACATGTTTGTCTTTACTATAATCTTGACTTCTGCATTTCTCGAATTTCCTATAAAGCAGAAATGAAGTTCTTCTGCATTTTGCTCTCTTTCTCTCTATCTAACATGAATCTAATTATGAATTCTGTATTTTGCATCCCTTTTTTTGCAGAAATCAATTGCAGATTATGTAAATCCACCATAAGAGACATAAACATGATAAAATTGGAAATTGAACTTGCTCCTATGTAATAGACTAGGAATTTTAAAAACAAATGTTATTAGAGAATACTGTTCATAAGGAAAAAATTAATTTCTTAAATTCTTTTAGTAGTAAGAGACAAAAACAGAATGCTATGCAAATATGAATTTATGGAAGAACAAAAATTATAAGTTCTTGTAGTGGTTTCTTAAAAAAATAAAATTTTATGTACAAAATTTTCAAAAGATTTTTAAGAAAAAAATTTGGTACGCCAACTTTAAGTTTATATTACTGTACGAATGGAAACTAAATTTCCAAAAAAAATATTGAGCCATTTTTGAAATATTGAATTTTCCAAAAAAAAAATTATTTTCTTTTTTCAAAAATTCAAAAAATATGTTTTTTTTTTTTTTGGAAATTTGAATACACAATTCTATTCAAGTTTTAGGGGAGCTTTAGCAAAAAAAATTGATCAAAATCGGTTGTACCGTTTTTGAGAAAATCAAAAACAAAAAAAATGGTTCCATGGGGGGTACCCTCAATAACCATTTTCCGTAAATTTTTTTCCGATCATTACCCAGCTTTAACTAAATGAAATTTTTTTGTATTTTCATTTTTTAAATCTGTCGAACAGTTTTTGAGAAAAAAAAATATTTATAAAATTTCGAAAAAAAATCGTATGGCAGGTACCGTTATTTTTGGTCTTAAAAAAAAAGAAAAAAAACGTGTGGGGGGAAAAAATTAAAAATGATATCTACCAAGTTTAAAGAAAATCGGCCCAGCCGTTTAGGCTGTAGTCGAACCGACAGACAGACAGACAAAATTGCGAGACCCACTTTTTTAGTCTTCGCTATCATCGTAGTGTCAACCTTGATCAAAATCTCGAGTTCGATTTTTTTTACGAATGCAAAACTTGCCTTATAATACGCTCATTGTAAAAGTATAATGAAAGAATGCTTTGGAGTGCTAGTAAAAAATGTGCCTTTTTTGAAACAGTTACATTTTTTACGTTCGTTTTATTAACTTCATAAAAACATTATTTTTGCAATAATACAAAACGTTAATTATCCACGCACGCAGCCAAAAGTCTCAATATTCGATGATTTTTTCGATTTCAAACACTTTCGCACTATCTCGATGGTTCATTTTATAAACTGAATAGTTAAAACTCAATGATATATATAATATTATAAGTTCCAAAACCTGAATATTTAATAATAATGTCTATATATTTCGACGCATGGCAAAAGTTAAAATTTGCACGGATAAGCCCATACGATTTTAAGCGTTATAGAAAGTATCACTACAGTATAGAGTACAGTTGCAGTATTACAACAGTACAGTATTATAAATAAAAACTTTACAAAATCCATGTTAATTAAAATTTTATTTATTTAATATTTTTTAGTGCGCACTATCAATTGTGATGTTGCTCGTAAGTGACGTTTATGTTCTAATTACCTACAGTAGCATAGTAGAATCGTTTTTCATAATGCTGTCAGTATCAGCTGTATTATGGTTCCGGTACAAAAGACCCAACATGGAAAGACCAATTAAAGTAATAAAAAGAAAAAAAATTATTTTTAACAACCTAAACTTATAAAAAATTGATTCTTTTAAGGTTCCACTTTGGGTTCCAATTGTTTTTGTGATAATCTGTGCTTTCTTAATCATCGTTCCTTGTTACGTGGCTCCTTATGAAGTTGGCATGGGTGTCCTCATCACAGTTATTGGAATTCCATTTTATTATGCAGGAATTGTATGGCAAAATAAACCTATATGGTTGCAAAATACTATTGGTAAATATTTTACATTTTCCTTAAATATTTTGGTCTGATGATTCCTTTTTTGTTTCAGGTCAAGTGACTCTTACCTTTCAGAAACTCTTTATGTCAGCAAAGGAAGAAAAAGACTGAAATACATGCACTTTTTTTAATTTATTTTTATAATAATATCATTATTTTTTAAATGAGTTTTTCCCTTCTTTTTATTTTTTCTTAGAATTTGTAGGAAATTGTTTTGCTTATACCTAAGAACTTATGTGTGTAAAGTGTGCATTTAATATTATTCATTTTTGTTAAATTACATAGCTCATTAATATAATATGTAAATTATCAAATATTTTTTTTAAACAATATTAGTAATACAGGTTTGGGCAAAATAACTTCCAGGCTTAAAATACTCGTACACTTAATGTTAAATGTTAATAACTGATTAATGTATTTTGTGTAGTATGCAATTCAAATAACATACTTTAAGAATAACAATAGAGTGCAGTGTTTTTTTTTTCAAAATTTGGGAGTGATTTTTGCCCTACCTTGTATATCCACTCAATTGAATGATTTACTGAATTTCAAATTTGTTTATTATCCTCATTTGGCACGATATGTCCAAAATTTGCGGTTTTTACACTGAATATCCTCCCGTGAGTCGCAATGTATATTATATTTCACAATTTTTGAAAATTCGTCTAACGTGCCAAAATAAACAGTGCATTGAACTTAAGAATCTCAAACAATACAATTAATTGATCTGATCATAGCATCTATGTACATACATATGTATGTACAAATATACAAGTTGAGCGATAATGTATAAAGAATAATCATTTAAAAATTTACTGTAAATATGTTCCTTACAAGTAACAAATTTATTAATTAAAGAAGCTCTGCTAACAAGATCTTAATTCAATTGATATGAAGGCAATATACAGAATGTTATGGCCAGCCGTCTTTAAAAAATTCTTTTACAAACAAAAAAGAAATACTAAAAAATATAAACAAAGTTCATATTCAATTAAGCGTTATGAAATCGGTTTACATCAACAGACTACGAATTTTTTTGATTGAGCCCCTTATATACATATATGCATGTGCATAACTAACAGGGCTATAAACAGTTTCATTCATATTTATTTTTTCAGAGAAAGACCAAAATTACCATTTTTTCGAGTTTTAAATAACTACGGATACTTCGTATGCATATACAAAATATACAGCATTCTAATAAAACCTAACGATCTAATATTTATTTATATCATGCATATACATATAAAAAATTGTGCCATGATTTTTTTTTGTTGAAATGAAACATTTTAATTGAATAATTTATTAATATTCGTGTTTATTTTATATTATTATTATTCTCTCATAAAAAAAATACAAATTGTTTTTGCCAATAAGATCCAAAATATGTTTCAAATAATTTTATACGAGTTTGAATATTTTTTTTCCTGTTTTGTAAAAATAAATATGTACATATTTATTGTATGTAAAGAGGAATTGTTCTTTGTTTTGTGTTTTTAATTTGTCGGCTTATTGGATTTATTGACGTATGTACATTTATGTTTATAAAAATAAAAACAAAACAACTTCTGATCATGAAACAATACATTTGTCAACTTCTTCTTTTTTCCCTTACTAGTTGAATTTAGAAAATGTTTTATACATGAATAAAAACAGGAGAAGAAATAAAACGATACCGAAGAAAAAACGAAAAATATTTAAAAAAAATGTGTTTATTTTTTTTTTGTTTTTGTGGACTGTATTGATTAAATCGATATACTTCAATTGCAAAAAATCATAAACATATTGCAATTCCTATATAAAATTACAAAACAAAAGGATAAATAACAAAATATGTATAGTAACTTCATAATTCATAACTCAACGATAAAATATGTATGCCCTCAAAAATTGACGAGTTTATCTGATTGAAATAAATTTGACGTCAGAAACTTCATGTTTTTTTTTTTTAAATTGGATACATTACCTATCTATAACACGTAGCTGTTAAGTCCGAGAACATGTGTTTTTGTTCAAGCCAATCTACGAATGAATAAAAGCCTTCTATTTACACAGCGTATATTCTCCAATTAATTTAGTGTGATTTTATTTTCAATTAAACTTTTTTTTTTTGTATATTATAGGCGCACTCAAAGGGTTATGAAATATGAATACCCTTATAATGTTAATTTTTTATTATATTTACTCTGTAAATGTGAAAATTATGCTTTTTTAAGAACAGGGGTGGTAAAAGGTCACGGTTATCTTGTGGACACTAAATTTTATTTTCGTGCACTTTATTACAAGGGTTCTTAAAACGAAACACATCTGATTTGAAAGATGTTTATTTATATAGTTAAAACTTTGTTGAATTTAATTGTACTGCCTTATCTTGAATATTGCTCAATAATCTGGTGTCCATTCTACGCGAATGAATTGAGCAAATTCATGAAACATATTTTTCAATTCTTTTTCCTTAATGCAAACATTTAAATCACCGTTCATCACCATACAAGTTTTACCCTTTACGAATATTCCCATTATCCTTAAAACAAATCACTATAACAACCCTCAATCTGCGTATTCGGGCTTAGAAGAACTTATAATCGTATAAAATATTGTATTGAAATCTGAAATAAAAGCGTAAATCAAATCATTTGAAAGTTGTAAATCTTAAGGAATATATTTATGGCTCCTATCGCATGAAAATAACGGCGAGTCAACCTTTTGGAAAATTAAGATACCTACACACTCCAATATAATTTGACTCAATATAGCCAGCACTTTTTTTTTTTTAAACTGTACAGCAGAAACAGTTGCGAATAATCTTTTCACATTTATAATAACAATAAGCCAATATGTTAAATATTCATCAATTTTTGTCATCCTTACTAAAAAAATTTCAATACAACAGCTTATCATCAACAGAAAAAGGAAGCACTTGAGCGCTTACATTCAACCTTAAAAGATTATCTTAAGCATTATAAAGGGTGGTCCAACCATAATGCACGATGTTGATTAGTTTTTTGCCCAACTTAATTTGACATTTCTTTGTTTCAGTGTTTGACAAATTCAACCATGGACAGTATACAATTGAGCAACGCGTTAAGATTGTATGAAAATGGGCGTCAAAACAAAATGCATTTCGTGATTTTTTGGTCACCATAATCGCCCAAATGTGTCCACAATCGGTAGAATTGCGCGCAAATTTTAGCAAACCGGGTCTGTAGGAAATGTGAAAATACCTGTTCATGCTCGCCCAGTTGGTTCTGCCGAAAACATTGCTGTTGTTCGCGATAGTGTGGCAGAAGAGCCGCCAACCTCGACTCGTCGTCGTGCCCAACAATTGAACAACATCACTGATGCGAATTTTGAATAAAGATTTGAATTAACAAGCTTACAAGGTTCAATTGACTCAAGAGCTGAAGCATACTGAATGGTTGGTTAAACAGACAGAAGTGAATGGTGACTTTACAAGGAAAATCATCTTCAGCGACGAGGCACACTTTCACCTTAACAAGCAGAATTGCCGCGTTTGGGCTATTCTGAATCAACGAGTGATTGTTGAAAGCCGATGCATCCACAAAGAGTGACTGTTTGGTGCGGCCTATGGGCTGGCGGCGTCATCGTTTCGTACTTCTTCGAAAATGAGGTCGTCCAAGCAGTTACCGTGAATGGTGTTCGCTATTGCGAGATGATAAGGGACTTCTTGTGGCCAGAAATTGAGGATATGGACCTAGACGATATGTGCTTCCAACAGGATGGTGCGAGAAATTAAATGGCCGTGGTATCTCACTTTGGACTTCTTTCTTTGGGGATATTTAAAAGAAAAAGTGTATGTCAATAAGCCAAGAACAATTCAAGAACTAAAGGATGAGATAATTCGGCACATTAAAAATTATGACTCAGAGTCATTAAAAATATGGACCATCGGATAGGGGAACCCTACCGAAGCCGTGGTGAGCATTTGGCCGATATTTTGTTTCACACATAATTGTCATAGATCCTTCCATTATAATACAAAATATTACGATAATTCTCTGAAAACTTTTTGTTTTATTTACAATTACCATCGTGTGTTTTCATTGGACTACCCTTTATAAATACGAATCAAGATTATTGGGATGAATGGGTAACATCGGCTATGTTTCAACTTAAGTTTAAGTGATAAGGTATGTATTATTAAAGCGCGAAATTAAGTTAAAAACGTTCACATACTTATAATGGTTGATTTATGAAATAGAAGGGGTTTTTGTATGGTTACATACATGCAGTGTGCCTGCGAAGCTTAATATATTTATGAATTTTTGAATATTACAACAACAACTTGAATGAACTACCACCAAGGGGGTTCTTATTTGGCTGGAGTTATAGCTATTTCACGGTTGCCAAGCCGATCATCAGACTCCTTATTTAGTGGTGCTTAGCCTTTATACTATCAAGTTTAATCGAAAATCTTTTTGCCTTGACTGAGATTTGAACCCAGACCTAGCGTCGTCGTCAGAAGCCAATGCCCTACGCATCACGCTACCGAGACCACATGATCAGGTCCATCCCAATTTAGGTTTTATCGTTTATCAATTATCACTTGAGGACTAGCGTTTTTGTTAGTCATTCAAGTTTGTTGTTGTAAATTCGGTTTCTTTCTATTTCTCCGAACTCCGTTTATAAGCCAACAATTCGTTGTATATTATAAGGAGGGAGATTTTAATGAAAGATTTGACTATGGTCAAGTTTCAAATGTATTGTAATATTCAAAAATTCATAAATATATGAAGCTTCGCAGCACACTGCATGTATGTAACCATACAAAACCCCTTCAATACATTTGAAACTCGTCACTTTCCCTTATGCTAGGGTAGCCAGATATGTTTAGATGAAACTAGTACTGGAGTTTCAAAAACCCGGACTTTCCCGGACAAATGAGGATTGAAAAAAGAGTACAAAACAAGGACAGAATAAACACATTTATATTGTAAGAGGAAACAAAAAATTGTATTAACATTTAAATAAAAACAAATATTTAGTTTAAAAATCACATTTTTAAGTTACAAAACATCTTTGATGTATAAAAAAAGGAACTTCATTTATTTTTTTTTTTTTTTAATAAATAGCCTTTACAGTGCTTGTTGTATTTTTCATTACATCTAATACTGTTAGGTTTATCACTGTTGCTTTTTTGTTAAATTAATTCCTTTGTTAAAATAATTCCTTTGACGGTCTCAGGTAACAGTTTGTTTCTATCTTTTGTCCCGTGAATTTAATAACGTTTTCTTTACAGCTGGAATCATCAAGCTTCTTCAAAATAGATTTAATTTTAAGTGGAACAAAATCGTTATCGATTCGCTCGTAAATATTATTGACAATATTTTGTAAAATTTCCACGGTTTCAATAATAGGAATGTCTTGTTTTTCAAGTTTTTGAATATTGACGTTGAAAGTTGACATGAGAGAATGAACCAAAAATAAATACGCCTCGCTTAAGTCGTCTTTAAAAAATGTTTGCAACATTGTAGGCGGATTCTCGTTCATAAGCAAAAGACGTTCAACAGCAAGATAGAGAGAAAGCCATCTGGTTTTCGAATGGTATAAGAAAGGCTTATATTCATTTTCAAGAAATTCAGAAAAATCTCGAAGTCTTTCCTTTCTGACTGTGTAGATAGAGAAATAGTTGTAAATTTTTACAATTATGATATCGGCGTCAACTGGTAAAGTATCACATCCATGGTAGATCGCATTGACTAATGTGGTGGACATCCTACACCTATCATGTTTTGGTTGACTAAAGATTTAAACTTTGAATAGACATTGTTCGAACCTTTCCTTTGTCTTCCACCAAAATTGGTATTGCAATAATTGTCAGCGCAAAATCCACTTACTTTTGATAATAAGTTATTTTGTGTAAGAGCTTTAACAATAAGTTGGGCAATTGTTCTATAATTTCTTTACTCATATATTGGATCTGTTCGTGCACTTAATTTTAATGGGCCTCGGTTCATTTTTGAATAACCATTTAATTATAAGTAGCATAAAAGTAAATAGTTACACAATGGGTTAAAGGAGTACAATCCCGGACAATTAACAAAAACTATCCCGGACCACCCCCACACAGTGAAAAAAGAGTACATGTCCGGGAAAATACGGACGGATGGCAACCCTACCTTATGCTCTTGTTGAATTTGTTATAAACTTGACACATCACGAATATTTGAATATCTTGCAGGATTTGCAAAGCAAAACACATGAAAAGCAAATAAAAATGCAAGTCAGTTGTGCAAGATAATTTCAACATTTTCAGAAAACCCTCTGCATTTGTCCAAGAAAATAAAATCAATCACAAGTTATTTTGTGCTTATGTTTAGATACATGCTACACCTAGAGTAGGTACATCTTTGTTTTTATGAAAAAAACTGTTTTGTTTAAAAGTTAATAAATTTTTGAGTAGTACCATAGTTATATCTTAACTCTTATCTGTTTAAAAGGTTGTGCTCCTGTTTTCTATCTACTGTGTCAACAAAAAATTCATTCCGTTCCGTTTAAGAGACTTAAGGTTTTAAAGGCACACATATATTTACCAGAAAAACAGGATATGACATTTCTTGTAAAATGTATCAGACCAAAAAACATAAATGTTAAAAAAAGAGCCAAGTTCTTCTATACGAAAACCTTTGTATAACAAGTCAGCCGTGAAAAGTACTGAGATCTAAAAGTAAGAGAAATTTTATTATTTAATGACTACTGACTAAAATTTGATGGGCTTACTGGTCAAGTTTTTAAAACCTTTTGAATTGGGCATAAGAAAAAACTTTGCCAAGTAAGCCCATCAAATTTTAGTCAGTAGTCATTAAATAATAAAATTCCTCTATTACGTTGTAGCTGTTTCAATATTATTCTACTTTAAATATTCGGTATTAAACCTTCATGAAGTAAGAACTTGGCGTACTTTTAGATCTCAGTACTTTTCACGGCTGACTTGTTACACAAAGGTTTTTGTATAGAAGAACTTGGCTGTTTTTTTAACATTTATGTTTTTTGGTCTGATCTCACTCCTTTTTGCAAAGATTTTAATATTTTGCCATGTCAAAATCTCGAAAGATACGGAATGATAGAAGGGTGGACTCTATCTATCTACCAAAATCAACATAATTTATAGCTTCCTATTTCTTTTGGTATATTTTCTTTTTGTTAATGGTTTTTTTGATTTGCGCTTCAATTATTTCTTCTTATCCTGGCAAGATACCTAACACTAACAAACCTGTCTTAATTACAGCCATCGGAAGTGTTCCATATAAATTAAACATTTTCTCAGAAATTGGGCGGATACCACGCCCCTGAATGGAAAATTTCAAATTTTCGACTTTTTCCTCTGCTTGCATGACAAGACCTACCGTTGTGCAAAATTACAACATTCTACAATGTCGGGAAGTGCTCCATAATTTTGATGATCTGTCAGTCAGTCAGTAAGTCAGTTACGGTTTTTTGTGATTTTTGAGACATTATATCTCAGGAACCGCTTATGCTAGAAAATTGATATTTAGTGAGGCGCCTGTGCCTGACTAGCTTAGCTTATATTCGGAGTTTTAAGTTTCTGACTTCATTGGTACTAAAGATAGGAGGGGGTTAAACATCGCCTGAGTTTGTTCCTGTAAAAAGGGTGTTGTGCCAGAACTTGGCTGGGCACTACCATGGCCTTTGATTTCTTGGCTATTGAAAAATAAAATCTAATACTAAAGATTAGAAGTCAACAAAAATATAAATGAGATAAGATTATTTTATATTACTGACAAATCAAGTCTTACACTTAAACGTATATTGCATTGGAGATTGAACGATAGCAAAACCTAAATGGGTTATAAGATTTATTATTTATTTTGGAGGCTTAAAAAAACCAATCCCATTTTGTGTAGCTTATTTCGTTTTCTAATTTTGACACGTGTGTGTGATGAATGTTAACTGCTCGTACAAAAACTCGCCGATTACCAATTTGTTGTAAAGCTCTAAAATTGTCAACCAGCGCACCATCAATGCTATCTTGCAGCTGGCGAAATCTTGAGATCTGCAATGAAAATAAAAAGAAATAAGTATTATGTACGTTATGTAAAATGATTGATTCGTACTTGTTTAGGTGATATCGGTAGTGGTTCGGGAAAAAGTACCCATGTTATTGCCTCAGAACAGGGTGGTGTCGTTAGAGAACCTTAAATAAAAAAAAACATCCTGTTATTTGCTTATGCCGGTTGTAAGAAATTTTAAATGTGCTTATTTTATATGGTTACTAGTTGACCCGGCAAACGTTGTTTTGCCATATGTATACATTATTTCTAGGGAATTTCTAGTGTAGAAAAACAAAATAACATAAATAACTAATTGTAAGTGTGTAAGGATGTGGTATATGAGTGAAAGAGGCATGGAGCGCTATGAACGATGAGGGAATATAAAAATATGAAAACACCAAACATATTTTTTTTTATTTATTATAATTTATTCCTTAAAATTATCATCATCATCATCGGCTCGACAACCGGGTTCCGGTCCTGGCCTCTTTCAACAAGTCTCTCCACCTATCCCGGTCTCTAGCCGACGCCATCCAGTTGCGCACCCCAAGGCTTCGGGCGTCCTGGTCTACGCCATCTCTCCAGCGCAAGCATGGTCTACCACGCTGTCGTCTACCATAGAATGTACCACAAAGAACTTTCCGAGCAGGTTCCTCTTCGCTCATGCGAGCTAGGTGCCCTGCCCACCGGAGTCTACCGAGCTTAATTTTTGTCACGATATCTGCTTCAAAGTAGATTTCGTACAGTTCATGATTGTACCGTCTCCGGAATCGTCCTTCCTCACATACGGGGCCAACAATTCTCCTTAAGACTTTTCTCTCGAACGCATCTAAGAGGTCGGAGTGCCTTTTGCTAAGCACCCAAGTCTCGGATCCATATGTGAGTACTGGCAGGACCATGGTCCTATACAGCAGCAGTTTTGAAGTTATGGTGAGATTTCTGGATTTGAAGAGCTTTGACAGACTATAGTAGGCTCTGTTGGATTTGAGAAGCCGCCCGCGTATTTCTTCTTCTATATTGTTATCGGCTGCTACTATTGACCCAAGGTATTTAAAGGATTGCACCACTTCAAATTCGTGCTCCGCTACCTTGATTGTTTGACCAACTGTTCCTCTCGCATTCGACGCCACCATGTACTTTGTTTTACCTTCACTAATGTGCAGCCCCAGATTTTGTGCCGCCTGCTCGATCTGGATGAAGGAATCGTGTACAGCTTGTTCGGTTCTTCCGATGATGTCAATGTCGTCTGCGTAAGCCAGTAACTGGCTGGACCTGTTGACGATGGTCCCTCTTGTTGCCGTGCCAGAGTCACGGATTGCTTTCTCCAACGCCAGGTTGAAGAGGAGGCAGGCCAAACCGTCCCCTTGTCGGAGTCCATTAAAGATGTTGATTGGTCTGGATAGCAATCCGGCTATTTTTACTTGGCTTGTTACGTTGGTCATGGTCAACCTACATAGTCGTGTCAATTTATTTGGGATGCCGAATTCTCTCATGGCTTTGTAAAGTTCTACCCTGGCTATGCTATCATAGGCGGCCTTAAAGTCTATAAACAGATGGTATGTTGGGATGTTAAATTCTAGACATTTTTCCATCGCCTGCCTAAGGGTAAATATCTGATCAGTTGTTGATTTGCCTGGAATGAAACCACACTGATATTGTCCGATGACGGTTTTAGCGTATGGGGTTATCCGGTCTTGTAGGATAGAGGAGAGTATCTTATAAGCGGTACTCAACAACGTGATACCTCTATAATTGCTGCACGTTGTGACATCTCCCTTCTTATGTATGGGGCATATTAAACCTTTTCGCCAGTCTTCTGGCATTTCTTCCTGCTCCCATACGTGTACTATAATATCATGAATTGCTTGACGTAAGGCTGGCCCGCCGTGATGGAATAATTCGGCTGGTATGCCATCGGCTCCCGGGGCTTTGTTCTGTTTAAGCCGGCCTATAGCCTTCTCAACCTCTTCTATGCTTGGTGGCGGCAACATAGGGTATTCTTCTTGAAGTAGTGGAGCCTCCACTTCTGCAGTGAGCTGACCATTTAGCAATTCATTAAAGTACACTTCCCATCGCTCCAGTATGCTTTCAGGATCGGTGATCAGATTTCCCTCTCCGTCCTTGCAGTATGTGCAGCGTGGTGTGTACTGCGTCATGTTTCGGACGGATTGGTAGAACTTCCGCGCCTGGTGCGGACCTCGCTCTCGGCTATTTTCTATTTCACAGATTAGGTTCTTCTCCCAGGCTGATTTTTTTTGTCTGTGTAGCCGTTTTTCTATTCTTCTGAGCTCTTTATATTCCTCTTCGCGTGCCCGCGTTCTATGAGATTGTTGCATTGCTCGGTACGCAACATTCTTACGTTCAGTCGCTAGCTTGCATGCATCATCAAACCAGTCGTTCCGATTTTTACGACTGCTGCCTAAGATGGAGTTGGCAGTACTAATGACAATATTCTTAAGGCGTGTCCACTTCTCATTTACGCCCAGCATACTGGCTCCAGGACTTACTCTCCCTAAATCAAGTGATTCTAGGGCGAGTCCTAACGCATTACCAAAGGTGTTACTGGTATTTTCATTGCGCAGGGCAGCCGTGTTGATTCGAACCTGATCGGCGGATGCAATGCGTCTTCGCAAGGCAATCCGCCCTCGGAAAACCATACCAACAAGTGATCCGAGTCGATATTGGCACCTCGGTACGTTCGTACCGTCATCAAGTTCGAGTAGTGGCGACGGTCTATCAACACGTGGTCTATTTGGTTACGAGTGACTCCATCAGGTGATACCCAGGTGGTTTTGTAGATATCTTTACGCGGGAACCTGGTACTCGCAACGACCATGTTTTTCGATGCTGCCAATTCTAAGACTCGAAGTCCATTGTCATTAGTGTTCTCATGCAAACTATGGGTGCCTGCGTAATGCCTGAATACCGGCTCCCGACCTATTTTTGCGTTCAAATCCCCAAGGATGATTTTAACATCATACCTTGGACAGGCATTGAGGGCCCTCTCGACTTGTTCGTAGTAAGTCTCTTTTTCTTCGTCTGAGGACTCCTCCGTAGGTCCGTGAACGTTAATGAGGCTGATGTTCGTAAATTTGCCTCGCACGCGAAGGGTGCATAGCCTTTCGCTTATAGCGTTAAAGCCGATGATGGTAGACTTCATTTTTTCGCTGACTAGGAAGCCTACCCCGAGCACATGGTGTTTTGTATGACAGCTATAGTATAATATATATTATATATATATATTATATATATTATATCATATTCTTTCTTCTGTAGAACACCATTCCCTGTCCATCTGATTTCTTGAAGAGCTGTTATGTCAGCTTTATATTTTGACAGGGCATCGGCTAGCTGCTGAGCAGCTCGAGCTCTATAGAGCGATCGTACGTTCCATAAGAAAATTCGTAAATCGTTTTTCAGTTTTCGTTGCATTGGTTGTCGTCGTGTGATCAGTCCGTTTCCGAGGCTTGTTGTCGGTCTCGTAATTCATAAAGTTTTACGGGACAGGGAATTAACCTGTCGCCAACCTGAGGAACCAGCCTGATCATATTAGCCAAACCTTTTTAAAGGCTTGTTTCTAGCGGCCGCCACGAAGAGGCTATGATCAGACTTCCACCAGTCCCGAATAGTTACGGCACGTGCATGTTTTCGTATGCTACATGTTATTCCCCCTATTCGTCTGATGGCTGACCGCCCCTTAAAATTATATATATCATTAATTAATTACGACAATATGAGATAGAAATGTTCAAATGCATGGAATTGCCGTCTGATTTCCGGAAAAGTATAAATTTATGCAAACAAAGTTTAAATATCGTTTTATTATTAAAGCAATTTTTTATATGCCAATTTTAAGTTATTAATAGTATAGATTAGGAAATGATTTTGAAAAATAAGCGATCACACGTTTTAAAGATATTGATTACACAAAAAAACTTGGAATTTTTTTTTTCAAAAAACCCAAAAAATATATTTTTTAGAATATTTTTGTATACCATATTATTCTAAACTTAAGGGGGTTCCTGCTGAAAATTTTTGGTTAAAATCGTTAGAGCCGTTAATGAGAAAGTCGAAAATAAAAAAAAACTGTTATATGAGAGGTACCGTTGGTAACATTTTGCCCCAAATTTTATTTTTGACCAAAATATAGTCCATATCCATAATCTAACACTTAATTTTTTCATCAAAATCGTTAGAGCCGTTTTCGAGATAAATAAAATTTTGCATTACGGGTGTATGGAGGGTACCGTTAGTTTTAGAGCTAAAAAAAATTTCAATTTCCCCTCTAGGGAATCACCGAAAACCCTTAACTACCGAGATTGAAGAAAATAGGTCCAGTGGTTTAGGCTGTAGCGAGAGGTACAGACATACAGACAGACAGACGGAATTGTCGAACCCACTTTATTCGTCTTCGTTATCATCGTAATGTCAACTTTGATCCAAATCTCGAGTTCTTTTTTTTTTTTCCAAATGCAGAACTTGCCCTATAGTATCTACATCGCAAGTAAAAATGTTAGGGGTTGACAACCCTTATCACTTAGGGGTATGAAAAATAGATTCTCAGATCTACTGAATATGCATATAAAATTTCATAAAAATCGGTCAAGCCGTCTCGAAGGAGTATGGTAACTAACATTGTGACACGAGAATTTTATATATAAGATAACTTGCTGTTAAAGTTTGGGTAGGACTTTCTTGTACAAAAATATTGGAGGTTTTAAATAAACTAAATGATAAGTTTAAAAATTAAGATGTCTCATAAAATTGTGTTGTTGAAGGTTTTTTTTCTAAAAAGCATCACACTTTTTTTTTGTATACCAGAATTTTAAATTGGTTACTTGATTCTTGTTATTAAAACCTTTTAAACATAATACAGATAAGCCAATATTTAATACCTAAATTCTACATTTTTGTATGGAAAAAGATATGCACTTTTCAATTATTGGAATATAAAGCCAGTCTTGTTAATAATGGTTCAGTTAAAAAAAAATTTTCAAATTGAACCGTAGCCAGTAGTAATTTAAGCACACACAACAAATTTTATCAACATTCTGAGTGTTGTTTAAAAAAAAGGGTTTTCTAAACGGTTATTTAAAATTTGTAAGGAACTCGTATATACAATTATTTTTTAATAAAAGAAGATTTTTTTAAATATTTTATTTAGAAGTAAGAACCGGTAATGGCCAAGTTGAAAAAATGGAACTTGTAAGTGATCAAAAAAAGAAAAAATATTGAGAATGTAAACGGAGACAAAATGAACAGAATGAATTGAAAAAATGTTTAGGTTTGGTATAGTGTTTTCGAGCTACTATTAAAAATAATTTATTGGAATAAAATGGTGATATTAAGATTTTTAAGCAATTCATCATTGTACTCGTATGTCCTAAGAAAAGATAAGAACCTAATTTTCTGTAGTTGAGTTTTTTACGATTGCATTAAAACCTACGTTCATGCATGCATGTATGTACATAGGTACATGTGTACATACATACATATGTATGCATCGGATGTAAAAATTTTCTGAAAATATGCACCAGTAATCTGGCATTCTCAAACAAACAAATTTCATGTAAATTTCTGTTAAATAATATCTTTATCTTCTATTAAAATATTGCTACGAGTTAAAAACAACAACACTGAAACATTACTCCCATTTTCGTTGCCTATTTAAAATTTAATTTGTTTAAATAAGACTATGAAATACTCGAAACAGAAAAAAATTATTGTAGGTGTCTTTAAAAAATAAATTGATTTCCTACTGTAAATTGTCAAGTTATCACCCTTGTACTATAAGGGCCAGAATTACAAACCTAGACATGCGGATTAACCATGGTTTGAACTTCTTTTAGAATGAGAGTGTACCTGCAATCTGCTGAAATCAGCAGAAATATCTACTGTCTTTTAGGCAAGAATTAAAGATTCCTAGAAATTTAATTAAGTGTAAGGTTGATTCACTTATTATTTTCCATTTTTTTAAAATATGTTTATTAATATATAATTGTACTCTTACGCCCAGTTTCACATGAGTTTAAACCCCACTTTTGGTTCAAACTTCAGTTCAACAACGAATTCGGTTTCACAGTATCATTTAAACCCTGAACAGAGTTCATTCTGCAGTTTAAGTCAAACGACACTATTCTGCCGTTTATACCTCAGTTCAACAACCCATTCGAAAATTTGAAAATATAATTTATTTTCATTTTTTATTTTTTTTTCTATCACAGTTCACAACTGAAACTGTGGAACCGAACGAGTTGAACTTCAAATTTAAACTCCAGTTCAGGTTCAGCTTAACTTAAGTTTAAACTTCCACTGTGAAACTGGGGGTTAGACTATTTTGTTCATTTTAACCTAACAACATACCCAATCACTGTGAATTGAAGATAGACCGAACAGCCTGTACTAGGGTTAATCCTTTCGAAAAGACGTGATAAGCATTGTTGCTTCGCAGTTCTCCTTTTCATTTATTGCAGATATTTGTAGACAAATTGTATTAATGTATTTGAGCAATTTTTCGCTTTTCGTTTGTCTTAAAAAAATGGTTCAGGGTTTTGAGACACTAAGTTCATTCACAATATAATAAGTGATTATATTTAAGTTTTTGTTCACTCAAACTAGGCAAAAACTACTGGGTGCATAAATGTTATATGTAATAGGATAATATTTATTGTTTCTCAAAGTTTTATTCAAAATTTAGAGTTTTCTCCCTTTCCTCTTTTATTTATCCAATGACTTTATTTCACGATCTCGTCCTGATAGCGTTTTAAAAAAAAACATGTGACAGAAAAAAACGAACACAACCAACACAGTAAAAAGCACTCCGAGGGTTGAGATAAAACTGGTGGGGGAGACTATAAAGTACCAAAGACAAAAAGTACGCATACGCCACAGTGTCCCGACCAAATGCTTACAAAAATATATACAATAAATATTTGCTATGATCTCAATCCCAGATAACAAATTTGTTTAATTTAAAAAAAAAATAATTAATAAGAAAATGAAGACAACGCTCTTCGGGACAACAGAATTAAACTGAATATTAAATTAAGTAAGCAAAGATGAAATATAATAATAAAATAAATAATTATTTCACGAACAGCAAGTTGCCTAGTAAAATCCGATTATATACATCAGAGGTTTGATCGTAACGATTTTGAATATCATGTTTTTTTGTTAAGTACTTATTGGATCGCATTATTTTTTAATATTACAGGAAATTAATTATTTATTAAATTTAAGACAATTTGTTTACATTATAAAAATTTTCTAAATTGGCCAATTTTGCTTGTGGGTGGATGTTGTTTTTTCTCTTCTTCTGTTCTGGTTCGTATATTGTATCACTGCATTTATGCTTGCAGATGATACGGTACATGCAAAGGAGAAAACAAAAAAACAACACCCACCCACAAGCCATCTGTCAATTCCGTGACAACGACAAGTGAATACCTGTCGAAACGTCGGGCAATAAGTATCATATATAATTTTTATTCAAATAAAAAATTCCGGTAGGTCAGCTAAGTGTTTGTATATTCAAATTGTCTCAGTACCACGTACAAAAAGTCTTAAATCTTCAAAAATTGTTATGGTGTATTTGATTTCCAGTTATATAACCTAATAAAAGGAGTAGGGTAAGCTGGGGTACATTTGACACCGGGGCACATTTGACTTTGCGTTTTTCGGTATGATCGTGCCCTTAAAAAAGAAAAGTTTGGATGAAGGAAGAAGCTACATAAGTTTAATTTAAAGAAGCGTTACGAAATTTGGCAGTCTTTCTTTAACTCTTCGTGGAGTACCACGTGTTTTCTTGTTTTCTGTGTCTCTGATCTAATTTCTGACCACTGGTAAGTAAGCGATTTGTGAACCTAATAAAATAATTTTTTTTTTATCGTGAATCAATATTATGATAGTAATATTCTTAAAGTTCAATAAATTAGAGCCAGTTTTGTGAAAATATAATATTAGTTATTAAAAAATAAAAAAAAACCTATAAAGGTCCTTCGGGCACCTTTGACTTTTGCAATTGGGGCAAATGGTTCGAAGCTACAAAAGAAAGATATATATTAAATAAATTATTTAAAAAACGTCGATTTCGATAAATTTGAATTTATTATTATATGGACTGATTATTTATGTTTATAAATGAAATAATTTATGTTTTTTATTGTTGTTGTTTATTTTTTTAGAAAGTGAATTTATTGATTTATTTTTTTCGTTATATTGTTTAATAAATTGTTTAAAAACAAAAATTTAGTTTTTTACTATTCAAACAACAGACGTGCTGGATCCGTTGATACTTTTAGAAATATAATTCACACGATGTGGGTTTTAATCCACCATTGTCAAATGTGCCCCTTTTAAAGTCAAAGGTGCCCCGCTCCCGGGGCACTTTTGACAAAATGACTTTTTTTAGAAAATATTTTTCTTTAAAATGTGGAAATGTTTTAAAACAAAAAATCATATGTTAGCATAATCTTGAATAATCAATAAATTAAATACAAAACAAAACATTGGAATACATTAACAGTTTTCGGAAATACAGACTTTTAAAAACTAAGTGTCAAATGTACCCCCTTCTCCCCTAAATTATTTTAGGAAGGTCCAGTATTTTTCTAAAACATGTCATTTCAAAATTTCAATAGAACAAAATAGTAAAAGTTTTTTTCGAAGAAATTAAAGCTATCTGCCAGACACAGCTTAATGTTTTTTTTTTAAATGATTATACAGCAGATCGCTGTAATAGCTAGAAAACAAAGCAAGGTTAATTTTGGATTTTTGCTGTAAATGTAAAGCGTACAAGCTCATATTTGCAATACAATTAAATAAAGTTCTTCAAATAATAACTATTCAAAGCCTTTTAAGTTTTAGTTTTTGTGTTAGTGCAAGTTGTGCAACCCATCTCTTTTGATTAAAAATTCAAGTTTAAGCCTTAGTCTTTTTTTCTTTCACAAGAACCAATATCCATCATAATGATCCTAATATAAATCTACCGGTTTCAAGTTGTAATAGGAAATTCACATCGTTACTTTTTCTATTAAGGATTATTATTATTGTTTTTTACATTGTGAGTAGCTTGGTAGCTATTTATATTTTTTCATGTGATAGCAAATAATGTTTTAATATTATCATTGAATATATAATTTTTCTGGTCATATTTAAAATATGGGAATTTTTTTTATCATGGCTTTACGTTATTTGAGGATTGTAATTATTTAGAAATACAAAAAGCTTACCTTTGTATGTGTAGAATTTATCCAAATCAATATTTGATAGTAATGATGATAAGGAAAAAGTTGTATTCATATACACGGATTCATTTGAACTTTCGATAAGTTGTAAATATTTGCTTATGGCAGCTAAGCCCTCATGGTCAGAATCGTCTAACTATAAAAAAAAATAAAAAAAAAATAGAAAAATTAAAGAAGGAGAACATTTCGTTGGAAATTCAAACTTAATTCACATATCATTGGGAAATGTTCTACAACGCAACATTATTCTTTGGCAACCACATTTAATTGGCGAGAATTTTGCAATCGAAATAACGCCCTGCTCATTTTTACTAGCAGTAAAAAGGGTGGGCCATCTAGTGGTTTCTTTTTGACACTGATAGCTGTTTCCCGCTCGAAATCTTGATAGAATGTCAGTATCATAAACCCGCGGAACAAAATGAGTCGCTTTACGCTTGGTCAACGTTGGGAAATATTGAAAATTTATTTCCAAAGTAAGTGCCGTGTAGCCCAAACAGTGCGTTTTTTGAAAAGAAGTTTTGGCCGAAATGAAGCACCCCCCGCGCCTGTTGTACGTAAGTTTGTGTAAAAAGTTCGCAAGACTGGTATGTTTGTGGACAACACTCATGGTCTTCGTCGTCTTACGGTGCTTACAGGCGAGAATGTGGCTGCTGTAGCCGAGAACATCAACGCGCCATCGATCTCAACAGCTCAACATTTCACGCACTATCCTGAGGAGAATTCTGTACAAGGATCTCGGATTATTCGCTTACAAGGTCAAATTGACTCAGCAATTAAAGGCGCACGACCATCCATTTAAACGACACTGTGTTCCATAAATATTTTGGGAATGGAAAAGTTTAATTTTGTTCATTTTATTGCATTTTTAAAAAGAAACTTGTATTTGGCCCACCTCTTACATTTAAAATTAATTGACAAATCTATGCTCTTTACCGTAAAAAAGAATCCCAAAACTGCCGCTCCGTCTCGCTGTTCCAACGCATCAGACAATTTTTCGTATTTTTTATTTCTATGAACAATATGCATTTCCATAGTATATCGAATGTCATTTATCACATGTTCGGCACCTCTATTGTTTCTATCGCCCCAATGGAAATGTACGCCCTCAACCTCAAACTCGCCGGGCAGTTTGCCACCTCGAATGTAGGGATTAAATTCCCCTTCTTTGATGGCTTCTTGTGAGAATTTTGGAATTGTAATTGAAACTAAAGGAAAATAAAAAATTGATTAAATGTGTAACATTAAGAAAGCTTCTGCCACAAACTGATAAGGCAACTATCCAATTAAATAATATTAATCGCGACTAACCTGTATGACCATTATTCATTAGCTTAAGAGGGTGTGCTAGCAGGTTGTGATATCCGATAAGGTCAATAGCTGGCATATGTAATGGGACGGCCTAAAATAAGGTGTTTACTTTAATTATTAATTATAGGTAAAGGAATTCTTCTTGTAAGGGTGAGTGCTGTTGGAAATTTTAAACAAGTCAATATTAAAGAAAATGTGGTGACTGCGTGTAAATAATTACACAATTTAATTGATTACATACATACGTACATATGTATATGACAAACATAAGAATTAAAAAAATAAATTTGTGTACCTTAATATTTTTATACCTTACTGTGTTGAACCGAAATTGGAGATTGGAATTTTCCGAAGCAATGCCCATGATGTTTACCCCATCTTCTTTGATTTGATTCTGAGTATCCGAAATGACTGTTTGCACCTTAAAGTAAAATTTAGTATATTTGTAAAAAATAACAGAATATCAGAGCCATTAGATTCGTTAAAGTTAAACTTTTCGCAGTGTTTTTAAGTCACAACAGATTAAATAGATGAATAGTTGTATACAAACATTTTAACTTACTCAAGATCAAAGGTTACTAATGGAAAAAAATGAAAATACTTAAAACGAGAAATAAATAAAATTATGTGATTCGCTATGTTGCTAAGCTCTGAAGAAATATATAAAGTCTTATTGTCATACTAAAATACAATTACCAGGCATGTTTTACTAATTTATACATGGGTGATTCTTATCAAATTTTTTGAGAGTGCAATCTAATCATAGATACTAAGTCAATTATGAATTCATGTAAATTGCAATCGATTTCATGAGTATATTCGAGTATGAGTATTTTACGTCCACGTTTTGTTTCCATTTACAACTAGACGATTTAACGATTTGCTAGAAATCCTGTTCTAATAAACGATAATTTTTAAATACATTTTTTTTTCTTTGATATAATTCGCAAAACTGATTGTTTCTTGGTTTCCATTTTCAATATTGTATCTAAACTCTGTTTTGTTCAGTTCTAGGCCTGTTTCTACCTTTCTTCATTTCAAAGTGATGGAAGTGTGTTAGTTGCAGTGATATTATTAAATATTGGTATTGAACCTGCCTAATTACTAACACATTATTCACAACTAATATGTATACGTTTGGAATATGTGAAGAAAATGCTCAGTGAATGTCTGGTGAATATTGGCCAGTACTGTTGTTCTGTTTTAAGCTAATCATCAACAGTCATTCATTTTCATTCCGTGGCTGCAATCTAAAAAACCTTGGTAGGGTATGCATTTGGGATTTGGATTTTAGTGACTCATGTGTTGAAATCAATATAGATTATTCTAATAAAGAAGAGGCTATTATAAGTCATTGTAACTAACAATAGCAGTCTTTTCTCATCAAAGGGAACGGTAGTGCCCAGCCAAGTTCTGGCACTACACCCTTTTTACAGGAACAAACTCAGGCGATTTTTGACCACTCCCTATCTTCAGTACCAATAAAGTCAGAAACTTAAAATTCCGAATATTTGCTAAGCTAGTGAAGCACAGGCGCCTCACCAAATTTCAGTTTTCTATTATAAGCGGTTCCTGAGATATAAGGCCTCAAAAATCACAAAAAGCGTAACTGACTGACTGACACATCATCAAAATTATGGAGCACTTCCCGACATCGTAGAATCTTGTAATTTTGCACAATGGTAGGTCTTGTCATGCAAGTAGAGGAAAAAATTTGAGGTTTTCCATTCAGTAGGCGTGGTATCCCCCTACTTTCTCCAAATTGGTGTTGGTTGAAATTGCATACAAAGAAAAAAATATAAAATTTGCAGTTTTCCATTCAAGGGGCGTGGTATCCGTCCACTTCCTCAGAATTCTCCGAATTGGTGTTGGTTGAATGGAGCACCTCGGACTACTGTAAGACGATGAAATTTGGTAAGGTGGTAGGGCTTAAATTGCATACAAAAAAAATAAATAAAATTTAAGGTTTTCCATTCAGGGGTGTGGTATCCGCCCACTTTCTCAGAACTGATGTAAATTATATATGGCACACTTCCGATTGCAGTAGAACAATGAAGAACGGTAGAACGGTGGGGTTCAAATTGCATATAAAGGGGTTCAAATATTGCATATAAAGGAAATTGGGGGTTTCCATTCAGGGGGCGTGGTATCCGCCTACTTTCTGAGAAAATGTTTAATTTATATGAAGCACTTCCGATTGCTGTAATTAAGGTAGGCATATTAGTGTTAGGACAAGAAGAAATAATTGAAGCGCAAATCAAAACAACCAATAACAAAACGAAACTATACCAAAAGAAATAGGAATCTATAAATATAAACTAAGTTGATTTTAGTAGGTAGAGTCCACCCTTCTATCTTTCCGTACCTTACGAGATTTTGACAAGGCAAAATATTAAAATCTTTGCAAAAAGGAGTGAGATCAGACCAAAAACATAAATGTTAAAAAAAGAGTCAAGTTATTCCATACAAAAACCTTTGTGTAACAAGTCAGCCGTGAAAAGTACTGAGATCTAAAAGTAAGCCAAGTTCTTACTTCATGAAGGTTTAATACCGGATATTTAAAGTAGAATAATATTGAAACAGCTATGTACAATGTAATAGAGAAATTTTATTATTTAATGATTACTGACTAAAATTTGATGGGCTTACTTGGCAAGTTTTTTTTATGCCCAATTCAAATGATTTTAAAAACTTGACCAGTGAACCCATCAGATTTTAGTCAGTAATCATTAAATAATAAAATTTGTCTATTACATTGTAGCTGTTTCGATATTATTCTACTTTAAATATCCGGTATTAAACCTTCATGAAGTAAGAACTTGGTGAACTTTTAGATCTCAGTAGATACTTTTCACGGCTGACTTGTTACACAAAGGTTTTTGTATAGAAGAACTTGGCTCTTGTTTAACATTTATGTTTTTGGTCTGATCAAAATAATACGATGATTTTGGTCGGTTTAAGTGAACGCACCACTTATTTACGTACAGCAATATTCAACCGCAAATGGAGAAACCAAGCGGTTTGTTTGCATTTTTAAGTCAAATATACCAGAAATATACGAGAGCCAAATGTTCATCTAAACAGTAATTGTTTTAAGTTATAACGCACCAAATAACACTGAATACAATTACTAAGGTCAGCTGCTGAGATTCAACATGGTTGAGAGAAACGTTTCAATGAATCATAAACTATCCAAGCTCTAATCAAATTGTAAGCTGTTTAATTGTTCAATTGTACGTACGTCGCTTCTTTTCAGGTTATCGAAACACCAATAATTTATCATCTCAAATGACGGCACTAAACTTTTCATAGTAATAGGTTCAATGGTGATCTTATAGTATATTTCACGACATAAATTTGTACATAGTTTTGGAGAAAGTAAGATTATTGCGCTTTATATTTCAAAAGCATTTGAAAAAGTTGGGCATCAAGGTCTTTTACCGAAAATGTTTTCATTAGGTATCGACGAATTTCTCCATCGTTGGATTAGAAACTACTTTTCGAACCACTTAACACAAGTCGATTTGAATGGTTTCAAAACATATTAATAAAATAAATGATGATACGAGTATACCCAGGGCGCCATTTTGTCTTCGATTCTCTTTCTCATATTTATTAATGATTTTTCGTTTGAAACTAATCCATTTATTATTTTGCTAATAACAGTACCCTCAGCTTTTTACATTCATTTCTTGTTTGACGGCTTTGTGCTGCGGATGTGGAACGAGAATAATAAGCTCATTAAATTCTGATCTCGAAAGCAATGTCCAATGGGGAATAAGAAATCGCGCAGTGTTTAATGCTTCAAAAAAACAGGAGTAACCCAATACCACTATTCATGAGTGCTACTTATATTGAAGAAATCCAACAACTTTAAGCTATCTATACATGTGCATGAGAGTCCAAATTGTGTGCAATAACCTCATATTCGAAGTCATCAAAAACGCTGGTGCTAAGTATTTAGGCTTCTTTCGATGATGCATTTACACACAATTTTCATCATGCTGATCTGCCTGTAATCTATAAACACCATATTCATTTAAACCTAAAGTATCTACAATTGTTATATTTCGGCAGGTGCTCCTTTAACAGATTTGAATCTCTTGGACAGAACCTAAAGAGGAGCTTTGTTACAAATGATAGATAACAGAGCTACATACGAGTATAACAGAAACATTTTCATCTCTTTAGCACCGGCGATCATATCACCACCAGGGTTGCAAAAGCTTAAGTCACTTTTTAGCTTAAGCTTGACTTTAATTCACAAGCTAGTGGGTGACTTATGAATTAAAAAAAAAATTAATTCATACGCTAGTTGGTAGATTGGAAATTATTAAGCTTATTTTGGCTGCATAATTATTTAATTATGAACGAAAGTAGTTTTCAGGCTTTTGGAGAATTTTGTGTGTGTTTTATTTTATCGATATTGCTTTTTATTCTATTGGGTTATAGGGACTGCATAAACGGCAACTCACACACAATTCTCCAAAAGCATGAAAACTACTTTCGTTGATAATTAAATAATTATGTAGTCAAAACAAGCTTAATAATTTCCAATCTACGAACTAGCTTATGAATTTAATTTTTTTTTAATTCAAAGTCACTTAGTAGGTTGTGAATTATTTTTTTTTATTCATAATTCACTTAGTAGGTAGTGAATTAAATTTTATTGATTTCATAAGTCACTAACTTGCTCAAGATCTGATTTTTTTTTAATTCATATGTAAGTCACTAACTTGCTCATGACTTAAATTTTTTAATTCATAAGTCACTTAGTCATTTTTTTTTATTCAAAAATTCGCAAACCTGATCACCACAATTACTATAAAAGTAGTGAGTTTCAAAAAAAATCAGAGGATGTTTCAGAATTTGCTGTTGCAATAAGAGGTTTAAGTTAATGTGATTTACATAATTGGTCTTTTATTTTAAAATTAATTTTAATTTGAGTATAATTAACAGTAATAATAGTAAAAATAATGAAAGGGAAAAAAACAAATCAATTTGAGTGTAAAAGTAGGGAAATAAGCGTTATTTTTATTTGTTGGTATACAAAAGTTCTTTAATAAAATATTTCAGTGATAGATTACAAGACAAACATTAGGAAAAAAATTGATTGCACCAAAAATGTATACATATATGAAAAGTAAGGTTTCTTGGAAACTATCATCTGGAAAATGTTGCAGGCATGTTATATAGGACTTCATTCTGCCGAGTCTTTGAGACTTTGCATTTTTTTTTTAAATTTTTGCTTTTCTTGTAGAATTTATTTTTTGACACCTAGGCTTTTTTGAGGGTGATTAATATTCTATGATATTTTAACTATGAACCAAAATTTTATGAAGAGTAGATTTAATTTTTTTTCTTGCATACGTTTATTTTAATAGCCAAACCATTCGTCGAAATGAAATAATTTTTTCGATTGCTAGAGCTCTAAACATATGTATGTTAATTATTAATTATTATATTAACGGGCCACTGTGCTCCTCTGTAATGTTATTCAATATGTCATTGTATTATGTTATGTCATTATGTTATCGCAGCTTACGAGTTAATAGAATATGTTCAAGTAAAATAACCATTTGCATTCCTCCCCGGAAACAAATGAATCGTACTCTGACATCGACCTAGCGACAACCTTATGACATATGACGAGGCAGGCAAAGCACATCGGTATCTGTCTCTAAATCCTTTTTCACTTTCCTAAGCCGTCACATTGTGGTCAAACATTTAAAGGGAAGTCATTAACTCTTTAGTGGGCGAAATATTCTAAAAAAAATTGGTACGGATTTTAAAATGCTCCAGGAATCTAAGGGGAGCACACCAGCATTTTTACATCTATCCATCCATAGGCGAAAAAGTGATCAGCCCATACTTCTTCGAGATTGAGGATGAAATGTCAGAAACGATTTCCGGTGCTTCTAAGAGAACAACGATCGACAAGTTTTTACGGCCATTATAAGAGCAGTATCATAATTTGTGGTTTTGTGGTTCCAACTAAATGAAGTAACTGAGCATAATCCTAGATTATAAGATAGCTGAAGCAGAATATTCGACACAAAATACGGATCCCGCAATCAATTGGTGTAATTCCAAACGCGCTAAGAAGAGCCAGTTTTTATTCCGAGCAAAATATTGAACATTTGTCTAGTGTCATATTTCATGCATAGTGTGCCTTAATTTCCATAAAATGTATTTTATATATAAGCAAAATAAATTGAAACAGCGTTTATCATTGGTGGGTGTTATTAGACCCACCCTTTATGTACAGTACATAATGTGTAAAGGGGTTTCTATTAAGAGTCTTGTATTGTTAAATTTGTATAAAACAAACTGTGAATAAGATATTATTAAAATGTTTTATTTATATAGAAGGCACATGTAAGCCATTAGGTATGAATGAAATATGTATAATATCTTTCAAATGTCCAGGGCGGCTTTGCTGGGTGACGCGTATCCGAACTTTCAATGTTCCATAACTCTGGAGCATAAAACTGGCTGAATCTTACTATGGCACTTTGCTGGCTTTTAGGGCAGGTTTGTGGTTTATTAGCTATGACTTAAAAAAAGCCACAGTGGCCAAATCGCATGATCTCGGTGGCCAGTTCACATCGCCTCCATGTGAGATAACCATGTTCGAAAATCATTCATACAAAATGTCCATTGTGGCAATTGCTGTGGCACGGGACAAAAGAAATGTGACCGAAATTTGGGTCAAATTTCAATTGCTCGAGAGTCCAGTAATCGAACACACGTTGTTTTCTATGATCGCTAACTTTGAGGTCCTGGGTCAATTAAAGTTTGTACGGGTGTAGGTCAAAATTATTGCACAAAATTCAACATGCTGTGATCGGGAAAGGTCGAGTTCTTGTGCGCGGTTGTTGTAGAACTTTATAATTCTCCATGTTGATTTCGCAAGACAAAATTAACAAAATTAAATAAATGACTTCCAATTTGACAGATGTAGCTTCAACAATACGGCCAAAATCACCTTTTAAAGTTCGGAAATTCTTATCGGAAAACTCATTAGGTTTTAAATAAATCATTAACACAAAACTAAAACAACTGAATCTGTAGATAATTTGATGGTCTTTTTATCTACCTAGTCTTATGTTCTTTGCCTGAATATGGGAATAATGTTAATTTGTGTTTATAAACATTGGAGTTTGAAGACACTGCGACAATACGATCATTTGTGCTCCCATCTTGACCTGAATGAGATTACTCATTATTCCAGGTACCTACATAAATTTGCATCACATCCATAGATATATCTTTTATGTGTCTCCGTGAAGGGGAATCTGCCAAGAATAGAGAGCTTACACTACAGTTATCATTGAGTAAGCATGTTTTAGATTTGAGATTGTTCTTGCTCAAGCTGATACAGGATATAATGTATATCTTTCTAGATTGTAGGTTCCAAGAAGTAGTATGACTTGTTTCAGCTTAGGGAATGCTGTCCATATGAGTACGTTTGTTTTTTTTTATGGTCTCCTCCACAATAGTTATAGCTGAAGTTATATTGTTTTATTTAACTTTTTTTCTGAGACTACATTTATACATAGAAGACCAATTACTGAAGTTACTTTGTTTTAACACTATGTTTTTCTTCAGTGTAGTACTTCAATTTCTATTCCAAATGGCATGTGTTAATTAAGTTTTAAAAAGCTTTTCTACAAATGAAGCAAATTTTTCGAGGCATGATGTACATACACATATGTATGTATGTACGAATGTTTGCATGCACATGTATATGTATGTATGGATATAGGTGTTTGCTGATCATTAGAAAAGCAGTTGTCAATTATAATATCTAAGATCTACATACATATGTATGTACACTCACAGGTAATGTTTAACTATCTCAAACTGAACTATCAACACGGGTAAGATAAATAAGCTTCTCAAGTGTGACAGCTAATATCTTTTTTAAATACCTATATCTACATATATCATTTCTCGATATAAGATAAATAATATTGAAAATGATTTTTAGAAATGATTAATTGACTTAACCCCTAAACTAATTTTTTATTAACAAAGGGTACGTTCAGAAAACACAAATTGAAGTTTCTAGTCTATGATAAGCCATCTGTCAAAAAAATCATATGTTCAAATCAAGTTAAATGGAAATATTAGTTGGTTATATTTAATCAATACTTTTCGAACGACACAAGCACTTTTTTGAATTTGTTTTTACAATGTTTCAATGTCTATATGAAAGTATAGACCATAAACTAGTGTTCTTTGAAGTCCAATGTGAACATTACCTATCACTTTTGTAACTGGGTGTACTTTGAAATATTTTTTTATTTTCAATTATGAAACGTAAAAAAAGTAGCTAGATGCTGAAAAATGTAATTAATTGTACATTTTTATTATAGATTTTTTGGTACATTTTCACATTGCATGTTCTTCCAAATGTAGTGATAAAAATGAATGTAGATAACTAGAAAAAAGTTTCCGAAGCATGACAATCATTCATAAAATTAGTAGAACTACTTACTCCTTAAATAGACTAACCAAAATAATAGAATACAGTCTGAATTTTTGAACAAATATGCAACTATTCAAATACAAACATTTGTTAAAACACAGAAAATAGGCATACATACATACAATAATGTATCATGCATATATAAATGTATTTCCTCCGTTTTTCTATAAATATGTACATGGTCCGTATAGTTACATTAGTAGAGTGCTGATGAAAGCGAGTGTCAGCTATTCGTATTTCGTGCTAAAACGTATACACACATATTTGTATTTATATCCTTGTCGGATCTAAAAAAAAAAACGATTTTTCCAATTTCTGGGAGTGCTTATCTTGAAAAAAAAAATTCCTCAACATTTTATGTAATCACTTGATTTTTTTCATGAATCAATTATTTTTGCATTGGAAGAATCAAATTTTTAATACTTTCTAAGTCTCCATTTTAATTTACTTTTATACGATTTTTTTTTTATTTTAAAAATATTTGAAAAATTTTAGAGTGGTACAAATTTAGATGTGATATTTTCAAATATTATCTTTTCCAATATCGTGAAAAACAGCCGCTTAGATAACATGTTCTTTTCTTGATCAACACCAACTTTAATAAACTATTAAATCTCCAATAACTTGTTGGTAGCATAAACAAAAAAAATATTCAAATCAACCACATGACAACTAACTGAGAGAGTCATTACAATTCGCAGTATATCACTGTTAGGTGTTATTGGCGAGCAATACGATAATGTGATTTATTTACCTTTGCTTAATGATAGCAAAACAACTAGTATAGTAAGTAAATAATGTAGTGATTTATTTCTTGAAAAATCAAACATTGCTTTTTGCACCATATAACTTTATTCTTTACTTGACAAAAAAAATACAACAACACTGAACAAGTGACTTTCAAAAAATCGTTGAAAAATTGATAGTTCTGAAATTCTCAAGACCGTTCACCTTACGTTCTGACTATCGGAATAAGACTGGTGTTAACAGAACTGTTCTGCCCAAATGGATTTTGTACTTGGTTTTTGCAAAAAAAAAAAAAAAATAGGAAGGTGTATGTTTATTGTTTTTTCGCTCCATACTGTAATGTGGTTTTATAAAGAACCTAATATCAATGACGAAATTGATAACATTTTTTATTTTCATTCTCTTAGAATATTATACATGCTAATTGGGTGCAGAAAAAGAATGAATATTTGAGTTGAAGAAAAAAAAATATTTGAGGGGCCAAGTTGCGTGAAAAGAATATTTTCATAAAATTACGTTTGACGCCAGTTTTATCATAAAAGTAGCTGATAAAATCTTTTATTAGTTTTGGACGTGTAGAAAATTAGGAAAAAGTACTAAAATTTATATCCATTCAAAAATCTTTGGATATTCAGAAACCTCATGCTTCTTCTTTAGAGTTATTTTATGTCTACTATATAGTCTGGATGGTAGCGATGAAAATATGAGAAAGTATGTTCTTTTTGCTTATAAATAGATACATATTAAAGGTTTATTCTTAAAAATATCGTGTCAGTTCAAAGAAAAAGTCACTTTAACTAACAAAATACACTTTTGATTCAACCATACTTTTTGAAACTAAGAGCCGCATGTCACAGGTAAGATCTAGCCGGTTTAATATCTGGGCTCCTTAGGTTAATAAAATATCATTCAGATGTTCTAAACACATTTTTGTCGGTTATTGGTGTGTTTTACATTTGATATAAAATATATTTTTTTAATTGATATGATATCATGTCAGAGGTTTTTTTCAGGAGTACTACCTCGTAAATGTTATGGAAAAAAATATCCAGGAATATAATATTATCATGAAAAACAATTAAGTTCGCATTCGAATGATGAAATTAATATCTCTTAATATTTCAATACACCTCAAGAAGTCGTCTGAAAATGCGTAAACTAGATTTAAAGAAAAGAACTCTATATTTAATTGTTCATTTTAGAGGATTGGCTCTCGGTTTTTTTATTTATCTAACACTGAGACTGAATAGATTAATTTTAATACCAAAGCATCCTTTCATGAGAAACCACTGGTTCGGTCTGTCATCTGTTTACTTCTTATTAAGTTGCCGTAATATAACATCTGGTAATTTAGATATTTTATTTAAATGCTTCCCAGAGATAGTTAAAACCTTATACCATAGAATTCGAACTTTAGCTGTTAAGACATAAATCGAATAGATTAAAGAACTTCTAAATACGAGTATCTAATAATTGTGATTTTTCGCTATGGAGAAAAGAAATTTAAGCATTTTCGAGTGTAACTTCGAACTCTTAATACACAGTAAAATATTAACATATTCTATGGCTTATGTGCCTAGTAACAAACTGTAAAATTCCAATGAAGGATGGATAAAGGATGCATATTTGTATTTTTCCTATTATTCGATAATTTTAGTAGTTTGAATATTACTCGACTACTTACATATTTCTTAGTTCTGTCATTGTTCGTAGGCTGAGAACGAAGATAATTTTAATATTTAATATTTGTCTACTTACCTACAGTTGGTAGAGAAGTTAGATTTTTCGGGCCTTAGGGAATTCTATATGTTGTACATATTTTGTGTATGATATTAGATTTATTTAATCAGGAATGCAAAATTTAAAAAAGTCACAGAACAAAATAAAAGAGCTGTAATAAATTAAATGCAAAAATGATATGAACTTATTTACAGATTCCTAATTAGCATTGAATAATTTTTTTCTGAAATCATAAGACTTTTAAAGCGTTTCAATTGGCAGAATATCTCTTGGTAGAATAATTTGCCAGCATTAAATTTAACGATAATCTTAATGCAGAATCTACGTTTGCAAAAGCCGATGTCTTCTTATCTCCATACAATATTTTAAATATATTTGCTTGAATATAATATTACAGTCCAATCAAGAAATGAAGTTCCATTTTAAGATGTACAGAATGTTTTGAATGGTTATGTTAATGTATATCAATTCGTTATAAGCCGAATTTTCAGCATTGAGCCGGTTTGGAACAAACCATCATTTTAACACATTTGCATTTAATTTTGGCGGAAAATGATCATGCAAAATGATAGTGCTACTTAAAAATTGGAAAAAGGGATAATATGGGTTTTTTAAATTGAAATATTATTTCTATCCAATCGTGATGTGAAGTTAATGATTTCGAAATCATTAATTGATCATATATGTAACATTTTTACCGATTTTATCCTCGGACTATTATTTTTATTTGATGCATTGAAAGTATAGTCTTCCTTACATTAAAATGACTTTTTTTTCAATGGTGCTCGTATTGTTTGTATTCATTATAGTAAATTCTTATGTTTTATTAATCATATCTTTATTTGTATGTAGTCTGCAAGATGATTATTGTAATCTCTGATTGATGTAACTAATAAAACTAAACTAAATAAATAACCCAAAATACAACACTACCTCTTAGAATATAACTTATATGGTAAGAACACTTTTAATATTCGAAGCTCAAAAAATCGGTGAATGTATCGAGGTGGTATTTTAGGTATCCTTATCCAAAAACTTCTGTAGATTGGTTCAATTCTAAAGCTGGTTCGACATCAATATCATAACAATAGCAACGTTTAAACAAAAATGTTGCAGATACAAATCATTAATAGATCTTTGAAAAAATTTAATAGCATTTGACCATACTTGATCATGTCTTTGATTTAAATATGGCCGTATTCAATAAATTATTTTTCCATTATTCAAGAGTAAGATTATTGGTTACGCATTGTCTTACATTTATAATTTAACTAAGAATTCGAAGTTAGAATCGCACTTACGTCATGAAAAAAGTCTTAAGTGTTTTATAATAAATGAATCAAATCAATAATGGTAATGGATACATTTTACTTTACATGAAGCCATACAAATTTTGCTGAACTTTCTATCAACAAATAAAAATAAATGCACTAATGTGCTAGAAAATGTCAAAACAAATGTCAGATGATTACAATGTATTAGCAAGGCAGTATATATACACTAGTATATATAAATGACTGATGTCATGTTTCAACATACAAGATAAACTAAGCTAAATTTACTGAAAAAGGAAATAATCGTGACGATATAAATTTTTAAACTTTTCTTTTCGCGGACATTAGTGATTTTACTTTTCAAAAAAAAAAAAAAAAAAAAAACAATTGCAAAATATGAGTATATTATGTTAATATAAAAAAATTAACTTTTCATACTTTATTTGGATAAATTGTAATTGCTCAAGATTCCCCATATAATATTTAAGAAGTGGGAATATCACTCAAGATTTCCCATAAAGTTTCTCAGAAGTAGGAATATCACTGACAAAGAAGTTCGCCGGAACGTAATGAAAGTAGGCTTGCAATTGGTTTAAAAGTAGACCTTCGATTGTTTGTATTAAAACGGGTCGCATAGCTTCAAATAAATCTTGCCAATTTTCATTGAAGAAGGCATTCATGCTATCTTCTATTTCCTTGTTTCCATTAAATAAATTATCGAACCTTGTTCTGAGCTTTGAAATCGAAATATCGATATTAATACCAGTAACGTTGCAAAATGTGAATCCACCCTTTTCATAAAGCCTTGTTTTAGTGTGCATTTTAATACCAAGATTATCTAAAAATAAAAGAAAATGATAATTATTCACTCATATATATATAATATTAATATGTACGTAATGTAGTTTATTTGATTTACTTTATTCCATTCTTATTGTATTTCAAATATAATGCACGAATGGATCGCACGAGCTTGCTCTTATGTAAAAGATTTAAAATTTTAAAAATGATTGTTACTAGAGAAAAATGTTGATAACCATAAAATTAATTTTTTAAATGACTAAAACCACTTCCTCAGTAGTTGGAGCCAGAATGCCATGTGATTTCTCAAGCAAATATTAGTATATGCCATAACAAAAATTATAAATATTTTTCTTAAGTTTTGAAAAACAATGTAGTTTCTGAGAAAAATACGGTTTTGAAAAACTATTTTTTAACATTTGTGTGGATCCACCAGCCAGTTTTAGATAAATGATTTTTTTAAAAACATATTGTAGATATATAAAAACTTTTAATTTTTTAGATTCAAAAAAATCAAGTATGGGGTTTTAAAAATATAGGCTCAAAAACAGCATATTATTAAGGTATCAGTTTCTAACTAGTATCGTACTAGACCAATTTTCTTAATAAATTGCTTCCGAACACACCTAAAACAATGACAGTTCGTGCAATAAACTAAGTAAACAGACCTTTTGTGGCGTTTATAAATAGCACGATACTAAAAAAATAAAATAGGTATTCGATGATTTTAACTTTAATAAAAAGGTAGATAAAGTATGATGCTATATTCGATTAAAATTTGCAAAGTCGTTGTTTTAAGCTAGTTTCATACTAAAACAACTTTAACATTGTACGAAGTAAACTAAAATTTTGAGCCATAGTCTTGAAAACAAAAAAAAAATACTTTTTTTTTAAACACAAAAAAATTAATTTTGTGAAGTTCGCATCAATAAAGGCAGTACTTATATAATAGTTCAAATTAGGATACGCACCATGAAGCTGAGCCCTTCTACCATCAGCAATGTGGTTATCACGTTCTTTGACTTATATCGGTAGCAACATTATATCATGTAGCCTTCAGAAAGGAGTGTTAGACAGGTCAATGTCAACATTAAGCATTAGCGTAAGAAAGAAGTGATTACACAAATTTCCATACAGAATCTGAAAAGTTTTTATTCTTGATCAAATTTGTTGAATCGCAACATTCAAGCACCGTATAACTAAATGCTCCCAGCTTCGGTGTCAAATATTTTAGTTTATTCAATAAGCTGACATTAGGAAGATGAATATAAGTATTTTGACAACGTTGAGATGATTGCACTTTTAGGGATGGTAAGCTTTTGAGTTTAAATGTTTATTAAAAGAAAGGTTATACTTGAGGGTAACCTCTAACTGCTTTTTATCATTTACCATTTTTGCAACCACTTCAATCATTTTAATTCGTCGGTGTAGTAGTTTCGGCTGAGGATATAAAAAATTCTTGAACCAGTTCTGAAAACCAAAATTTTGGGTTTATTTTTAAACCGAATAATTCACAGTCACAGTATCTGAATAGTGAATCAATCAAATTCTGAAACTCAATCAGAGAATCATAAATAATAAGGCAGTCATCGCCTTATAGAAGCGCTTTCACTACTATATCCGTGACTCTGATAATAACCACAAATGAGTGAAAAGTTTATTTATTATAAAGTTATTGGGCCTTACTAATAATCAAACGCTAATGTTGACTATTAGTTAACTGGAAGGTTAAAACAAAATTCTGAGCTTTAACAAAATGCTACCAATAAACAATTTAATCCTTTCACTAACTAGTCTCCAGACTTTCTATTAAATCTATTACAAAATCTACAACAACTGAGAAAAAAAAAGTAATGAACTGTCAGAATTTTCACCAAGGTCTGTCAAAGTTCAAGAGCTGTCACAATTTGCTCTAGACCTTCAAAGTTAAGTATAGCCGTACTCTTTTTTAACAGAAAGCATTACAGTACTTATAGTACGTCAATTGATTTGAAGTGTCGGAGCAAATTTTCAATTGTTTTTTAACTTAGAACACCATATTTTTTAACAAGAAAATATATTTATTTATTTCATTATTTTAATATTTTTCATTCGCAATGTACATATACATTTAGTACATAGGTACTAAAGTAAGAAAATCTTAAACTTAAAATATTTTTAAACTATTAGTAAGTGAACTGGTATATTTTGTGTGAGAATATTGTTTTTTTTTAGGTTTTCTATTGAAAACAGTAGGGACCAGTTTTTTTCACAGTGTGTCATCTTAAATCAATAATAATTTCAACTCGTAACAAAAAATTCAAAGTTTGAGTTTAGGTTTTAATCATGGATTTAGCTAATCAGCTGATTTCAGTTAATTGATTAACACCATTTAACCAGCACCTTTGTGTATCAAATCAAAAACTTATCGTAATATGAAAAAACGTAAACGTCGTAAAAGTCATAAGCTGGGTAAATCCATCAAAATTATAATCCTACCCTCCTCAAAAATAAACAAACAAATGCAATTTTATTTTGGTTGTTCGGTTTTGAAAATTGTATTCGACGCATACATGTATTTCTGTATTTTTATAATGTTTTTTGTAAACTAAAGAAAGATCATCCCGCTTTAAATTTGTAAGATAAGTTTTTCAAGCTCATCTAACTCTACTGAATGTGGTTCAAATGTTATTTTTATTTTTGTTTTCAAAATAAATACACTTGGATACACACAATTTTACCAATTTAACAACAGACAAAAATAATGTTAAATCGACTCCCTTTCGACAAAAAATTACTTTTTTAAATATACGTCATTATGTAAATACATTAAATGGAATCAGCAAATTGACCTCGTATTTTAAGTAAAATCCAGACGTAAATATTTATGAAAAAATAAATAATCTATTCCTGTTGCACGTAAACATACAAACAATTAAATAAAGTACTTACTTTTCACTTTAAACAAAAATCTGAAAAATCGACCTAATCACTTTAATCATGGATTTCCGAGCATTAAATCTTGACATATAACTAACGACTAAACTGGAGATTAAATAAGTTATTGGTATGGGGATTTTCTAAAATCTGGAGATTTTCTTTTAACCTTAATACTAAATTTGATTATTAGTAAGGCCCATTGAAATGTTTGTCTTACCATTGTTGCCATCCCAGGAAAGCTTAAAGAAAAGCGAATTACGTGGGATCAGATCGAGAGCATATAAAACATCGAAAAAATGTATATATTTTTTTCTTTTTAATTTATCTGATGCACTGAAAAAATAATCTTCCTAACCTTAAAATAACTTTTTTTTTCAATGGTGCTCGTATCGTTTGCATTCATTGTACTTAATTTTATGTTTAAATAATCATAACCCAAAATACAACACTACTTCTTAGAATATAACTTATATTGTAAGAACACTTTCAATATTCGCAGCTCAATAAATCGGGGAATGTATCGAATGTATCCTTATCCAAAAACTTTTGTGGATTGGTTCAATTTTAAAGCTGGCTTGACATCGATATCATAACAATAGCAATGTTTAAACAAAAATGTGCTTTCATTGTATTGCAAATACAAATCATTAATAGATCTTTAAAAATTTTGAACAGCAATAGACCGTATTTGATCATGTCTTTGATTTAAATATGGCCGTATTCAATAAATTATTGTTCTATTATTCAATAGCAAGATTATTGGTTACACATTGTCTTACATATATAATTTAACTAAGAATTCGAAGTTAGAATCGCACTTACGTCATGAAAAAAGTCTTAAGTGTTTTATAATAAATGCCACAATGCCATTACCATGGATACATATTACCTTACATGAAGCCATACAAATTTTGATGAACTTTCTATCAACAAATAAAAATGAACTAATCTGCTAGAAAATGTCAAAACAAATGTTAGTATATATATATTAGTAAGGCACTTTTCAACATGCAAGATAAACTGAGCTAAACTTACTGAAAAAAGAAATAATCATGATGATATAAAATTTTAAACTTTTCTTTTCGCGGACATTAGTCATTTTACTTTTCAAAAAAAAAAAAAAAAAACAACAATTGCAAAATACGAGTATATTATGTTAATATAAAAAATTAACTTTTCATACTTTATTTGGATAAATTGTAATTGCTCAAGATTCCCCATATAATATTTAAGAAGTGGGAATATCACTCAAGATTTCCCATAAAGTTTCTCAGAAGTAGGAATATCACTGACAAAGAAGTTCGCCGGAACGTAATGAAAGTAGGCTTGCAATTGGTTTAAAAGTAGACCTTCGATTGTTTGTATTAAAACGGGTCGCATAGCTTCAAATAAATCTTGCCAATTTTCATTGAAGAAGGCATTCATGCTATCTTCTATTTCCTTGTTTCCATTAAATAAATTATCGAACCTTGTTCTGAGCTTTGAAATCGAAATATCGATATTAACACCAGTAACGTTGTAGAATGTGAATCCACCCTTTTCATAAAGCCTTGTTTTAGTGTGCATTTTAATACCAAGATTATCTAAAAATAAAAGAAAATGATAATTATTTACTATTTATATATAATATTAATATGTACGTAATGTAGTTTATTTGATTTACTTTATTCCATTCTTATTGTATTTCAAATATAATGCACGAATGGATCGCACGAGCTTGCTCTTATATGTAAAAGATTCAAAATTTTAAAAATGATTGTTACTAGAGAAAAATGTTGATAACTATAAAATTAATTTTTTAAATGACTAAAACAACTTCCTTAGTATAGTTGGAGCTAAAACAGAATGTCATGTGATCTCTCAAGCAAATATTAGTATATGCCATAACAAAAATTATAAATATTTTTCTTAAGTTTTGAAAAACAATGCAGGTTTCGAGAAAAATACTGTTTTCGAAAAGCATTTTCCAAAATTTGTGTGGTGGATCCAGCCAGTTTTGGATAAATATTTTTTTTAAATATATTGTAGATATACATATAAAAACTTTTAATTGTTTAGATTCAAAAAAATCAAGTATAGGGTTTTAAAAATATAGTCTTCAAAACAAATAAAGTTTTGTTTTTTAAAACAAACAAAAATATGAAATTTTGTGAATTTCGCATTAAAAAAGTGAGTACTTACTTATATTGAGTGATTTTTTGAGAGCTATCGAAAATTAAAATCTAGGTGGCCAATTGACTGGCCCCAAACGTGAAATAAACTGTTCACCGAACTCGCCTCTTAATTGGTCCATTTTCAAGGGTGCTGTGTGGCATGTGGCACCGTCTTGTTGAAACCATATGCAAGTCAAGTTCTTCCATTTTGCGCAAAAAAAAGTTTGTTATCATCGCACGGTAGCGCTCACCATTCACAGTAACGTTGCGATTCGCATCATCTTTAAAGAAATACGGCCCAATGATTCCACCAGCCCATAATCCGCACCAAGCAGTGACTTTTTCTGAATGCATTGGTAGCTCTTGCGATGCTTCTGGCTGCTCTTCACTCCGAATATGGCAGTTTTGCTTGTTCACGTATCCATTTAACCAGAAATGAGCTTCGTCGCTAAACACAATTTTTCGATAAAAAAGTGGATCTTCGACCAACTTTTCAAGAGCCCATTCACCAAAAATTCGGCTTTGTGGTAGGTCGTTCAGCTTCAATTCTTGCACCAGCTGTATTTTGAAAGGCTTCACACATAAATCCTTCCGCAAAATTTTCCACGTAGTGGCCCAATTGCTGAAAACGCCGCCGAATCGATAATTCACGGTCATCACTAACACTGGCCGATACAGCTGCGATATTTTCTACGTAAGCGTGTTGGTGGTTTAATGACCAGCAATGTAAATTTGGTGCCAAATTTAGTCACAATAGCTCGAATAGCCGCCTCAATAGGTCGATTAAACTGACCATAAAATGGAAGAAGCGCGCGATGAACTTTCTTAACAGCACACGTATTTTGATGATAAAATTCAAATAATTTGCAAGCGTTTTTCGTTTGTAAGACGATTCTTGGTTTGATTATTTATAGACCAAACTGAAGATGTTTGACAGTGACACAAAACACGAAACGTGCGTGAGCTATCAAAACCAGTGTTGCCAAAAAGAAAATAGCAAACAAATCACACATTACAATATTTCTAAAGAGGATACGCATCACGAAGCTGAGCACTTCTACCATCAGTAATGTGGTTATCACGTTCTTTGACTTCTATCGGTATCAACACTATATTATGTAGCCTTCAGAAAGGAGTGTGGAGTAGACAATTTGTTGGATCACAACATTCAAGCACCGTATAACTATGCACCCAGCTGCGGTGCCAAATATTTTAGTTTATTCAATAAGCTGATATTACTCGTATAACATATTTTGACAACGTTGAGATGATTGTACTTTTAGGTATTGTAAGCTTTTGAGCTTAAATGTTTATTAAAAGAAAGGTTTACCTCTAAATACTTTTTTGTCATTTACCATTTTTGCAACCACTTCAATCATTTTATTCCGATCGGTGTCGTAGTTCCAGCTGAGGATATAAGATATTCTTAAACCAGTTCTAAAAATCAAAATTTTGAGTTTATTTTCAAACCATATAATTCACAGTATCTGAATCAAATTCTGATCATATCAATCAACCAATCAATCAATCAATCAATCAGAGTATCATAAATAATAACGCAGTCATCGCCATATAAAAGCACTTTCACGACTATATCCGCGACTCTGATAATAACCACAAATGAGTGAAAAGTTGTTTGATTATAAAGTTATTGAAATGTTTGTCTTACCATTGTTGCCATCCCAGGAAAGCTTAAAGAAAAGCGAATTACGTAAGATCAGATTGAGAGCACATAAAACATAAAAAAAATGCATATTTTTTTCTTTTCATTTTAATTTAGGTTGAAGATGCTGATTAAATTAATGTACCCCTTAACCCCCACTCAACGGCAAAACACTATCTCTCTCATCCGCCAACTGAGTTGATTTTACCCTTACCATGAGCATCAGTAAGGATTTAAAGGTTAAGGTCCCATTCGGAGAGGACTGGGATGACAACGTCATGACTAAAGACTGACAGAACTTTCTTTGCTGATAGCTCAGAGTCTTTATATTAAGCTCCTATCGACTACATGACTATGTTAGTATTTTTCAAGCTGAATTAATAACCATCAGAGTTCCAACATACTAAAATCGATATTCGAACTGGTATACGACCACTACCATATAGACAGTCAAGCCGCTGTTAAAGTCATTAATTGAAGTATATGCTTCAAATTGGTGCAACGATGCCGTAATGAACTAGCAAGACTAAACATTAACATCGGTACAACTTTTATTTAGGTTCCGGGTCATAGTGGCATTAATGAGAATGAAAGGGCAGACGAGCTTGTCAGACGAGAATCAGACTTTCATGGCTCAAGTGTCAAATGTCTACTCAAAATTCAACATTCGACTTCGCATGCGATTTGTGGTCCAGTTCAGTTGTCCGATTACTGTTGATTGTGCTTTTGGAAACACATGGCTTACCCCAACATTAAGACACACAGAACCTATTATATACTTTTTTTAACTCAACCTAAAATGGATGACTCCGTGAGATTTTTTCCACAGTTATCCATATCAATTCCTACCACAGGAGGCACGTTAGTATCAAACCGGCAATTCCTAATTTCATTTTTGGATCTATTTTAAATAAAATGTGATGTTAATTCAAAGAATTTGATGGTTTTTAAACACACAGTACACCATAAACGGGACTTTTTTTACCTCAAAGACAATATGACATGAAAGGTTTGATTTTTTGTGCAACACTAATAAACATTGAAATTTATAATTTTTACTTTCTATAATTTACTCACCACATTCAATAAACATTTTTCCATTTCCTCTAAGAGAAACAACTAAAATCTTTCCTTCCATTTGATAATGACCATCTACTCTTAACTTCGGAATCAATAATGTTGTTTCCCAGCTGAAATCTTTTTTGCTAACCCTTAAAAGAAAAGATTATTAAAAATATGTACATATATGTTTTGAATCCTGAGAACCTTGGCATTGATACTTACTTGCTTTCTTTGACAATAGTTTTTGCAAAACCTTTAGTTACAAGATTTGTTAAATTTGCCGTAATTTTTGCAACTTCATTACTATCTTGTTTGTATACAAGTTTCTTAATAAAAAAAGGATCGATTGGTTTTCCAACTTTTAGACCTGGAATACCTAAAAATCAAAATATTAAACTGATTTCATTTTATAAATTATTGTCAATTTACCTTTGGCAAGTTGTTGAAATAGTTTCTGTATTGAGTTTGTTGAGCACTTTGTAAATTCTGGCTTGTAAATTTGGCATGGCGTTAAATATGCAGCTAAGAAATAACAAGCAACAAAATCGAGTTCATAAATGGAAATTTAAAGTTGAGAACATTTTTTTTAGATTTTAACTAAGATAAATAACTAGAGCCGGTCTTTTGACAGCTTTAAGTAATATTTTTGTAATAGTTATGCAGATCTGCTGATTCAGTGTAAATAGACGATTTCAGTTGTAATTATTTGTTCACTTAATCCAAACTTTCAACTAAGCGAATTTCAGTTAAGCGAAGGAATTATTATAGGATTCATGAGCAAATGGCGCTTGAAAAGTGTTGGGTTTCAAATTACCAAGTTTTTGAGTTGAGCGTAGTTCAGGTAAGTGGAATTACTTGTATACTAATTTAATTAAAAACATTACTAATATAGTCTCCCAAAGACGATTTTAAAACTAAATTAATGTTTATCATATTAATTAAGTATTTGTAGAGAATGGACCAATTAAATACCATAACCATGCCCCTTAAGCAGAGCAATGTCAACAGATCACGTATTGATATAATGATGGTGATGATACCTTACGTTTGACAAAGTTGAATAATTTCATTTCATTATCAAATTAATTAATGTAAGGTAAATACAATAACAGTTGAACTTAATTATTAAGGACTAGTTTGTTCACAGCTTAAGCTAATCATCTTTTAACAATAGTTTTTTAATCTTCGAAATTAATCAGCTGATTCACATTGGTTAGCGTTATTAACTCAATGAAATATTTCAGCAGTTTGTTTCTCCATGATTAGTTTTGGTCTTGTCAAATAGACCGGATTATAATTATGGACTAAATAAATTATGTGACCTTAAATGTATTTATTTTATTTATAATTTTATAGACTTCTCAAATACCCATTTCGTATTAAGGTTAACTACATTAGCTTTTATAAATATGTAGATAAACAAATTTTTCTATAGGCTGAGTTATTGTCGTTGGCTACATAAGATTTCCAAAAAAACGCTTATTATTATTTGGTTTTTAGTAGTACTCATTTCAAATTATTGAGGCTTAGTAATTTTCTGAGCTTAAGTGCAAATAAAGGAACAAATCTCAATATTTTATTAAATTAATTTCTTTCAACATTACGATTTTATTTTAATTTAAAAAAATAAGACATCGTCAAAACGGGTTGAAATATAAATCCTGTAGCATGAAATATGCAAATCCAATAGATACATCCAAACAATACGCAAGAGACTAGGTACCTTTACCATTTTTGTAATGTCTTGCATTAAATAAAAAGATTATGATGTTTTTGTTAAGATATATTAGGGTGGTTATTTAAAAAGATATTTCTTTTATTTTTTTGTAATCATATTTATATACAGAAATAATTATCGCGGTTTTTTTTATTGTATTATCAAAATTAAAATAAAAAAAAACTTAAAGACTAAAAATTCTAATCTGATTCATTATCCGAAAGATTTTAATTTCATGGTTTGGGGATATCCAAAAAATCTCCTAATAAAGACAACGAAATCGATGTAGAAGGCTTAAACTGGAAGTTCTTCGGAAAATGATAGCTCTATACAGTTTTCTGTAAAAATTTTTTCTAATGAAGGTTTTCGATGTGAAGTGTAAACTCAACTCACAAGCACTTCAGTGTAGAAAAATTGTCATTTTGCCCCATTCATCAAATCCCGCTTTTAATTTATAAACAAAGAATATGAACCATATCTCACATGAAACACACAGACTCTACTTTCACCTTTACAATCCGGTCTCAGATATTATCACAGCTGTAGTACACCACTACTTAAAGTTTCAAATGCTATTGGCGAGGCAATTGATTTTTATCAAATATCGTTTACGTATCTTCTCTTACAAAACAAATATTCGGGTGCGATCTTCAAAATTTTCTTAATAACAGGTTAATTATGTAATATAGTATAATTCCATTACCAGCAACCTGCTTAATTATTCCACAAATTCGTGCTACTGAGGTTTAGCCGAAGTATTGTTAAATAAATAGGATTACGCCTTTATACCCAATTTCGAGTAAAAACTCGTTCTATGTTTTATAGAATATTTTCAAGTGTACGGTGGTATGTAAACGTTAACCGATTTTAATAAAAGTGTACGTAAAATTTTTGTATTATTATATTTCCTTAGAAAATGTAGTTTTATTCCAAACATTGGAAAAAAATCCACCCTAATGTGTATATGCACAAAACAATTCAAAAAGGAATGTATTGTAAGGGGATATACGTACTCGTAATCTAATTGAAATGGATTCTAAATTTAATCCATAAAAAAACAATCACGATTTTAATTTATTTTGAAATCCAAAGATAAGGAAAAAAGATTCTAATCTACTTTTCAAGAAGTTTCAAAATTAAAATCAAGCATTATGCATGTACAAAATCATGTGGGTATTGTTTTGTTATAAAAAATCACTTTTGTTTAAAAGGTACAAGGCGTATTCAAATTGAATAAGAAATTTTGAATTCTTTTGTGAGTAAATCTTACTCTCGATGTCGATAGATTTCACCCGCCTGTAAAATTTTCCAATAGCGTTCTCTTAAATGTACTCCTCCTCAAATATTATATCCATACAGTTCGTTATTAAATTTGACACTGAAAATTTTACAATTTTTTTGTTTTTAAGGTATAGGTACATATGTACCTACGATTCTAAAATAATGTTGAGAAAACTGGAGATGTACTTAAAATAACGTGTATACGTTCATAAATTAGAGACTATTCTCCAACTAAATACGAGTAGTATTAGTCTAAAGGACGCGATGACAGCTGACATTCGTGAAGTCAATTTATATTTCACTTTTGTATAAGAAAAATTCCCCATCAATATAGTTTATTTTAAAAAATAAACAAAACTAATACCCCGAGAAAGAAAGCTATTATAGACTTATCGAACGCCTTAGGTTTTTTATGAAGCCACCAAGTATTTTTGTTTTTAAAAATCTTGAAAATTCCGAAAACTCCTTTATTATTAAATAAAATACAAGAATAGATTGCACGTACTTGCTCTTATGGTACAAATACTTTGGAATTTAAAAAAAATTATACATTAAAACATAGATATAATTAGTAAAAAATGCATAATATGTTTATTTCGGGAAAATATCTCCTAAGATAGTATGACGTAAGATAAAGAATTTTTTCTGATTTCTGGAAAAAAATTTGATTTATACAAACTAAATTTAAAAAAGAAATTTGATGTACGAAATTTTTTTTAAAATAATAAAAAAAATGTGTGTGTACTGACGTACGCGCGGTAGAAGTAAAACTTCTTTCCCTTAAGCAAAGCCTCTGTAAGATTCTAACCAATAAACGTACAAACATTTTATATTCTAAGAACAAGTCTCTGTCTTTGACGGATAACGTGTCGCTTTGACCTCTCACTGATAGCTGCATAGAACATTTTTCACCCCAACGCCGGAAAAAAGTTTTACTTCAAAAATTGATAAGTTAATTTTTAATACTTAATAGTTATTAAATTTTAAAAACATTAGTGTTTTTTTTTTGTTTTAATTATAAGCAACTTTTGATTGAAATTGGTAGAGAAATTAATGGAAAAATCGAAAATCAAAAAAAAAATAAAAAGTAAAAACGATTGTAATGGGTAAATTTTTTACACAGGAGCTACTCCTACTTTTAATTAGTATTTTTAATATTGTGTCTCCCGGCTCTTTAAGTATTTTTCGGTAAATTTGTATTGTAAATTCTACAAAATGTTCTCTAATGTTGTCAATAATTCCAAAATGGTTCTATTTTAGGACAGAATTAATGTCTTAATTTTAATATTTTTTTATATATTATTATAAATCGCTAAATCAAACGAAAACAAAATATTTTTATCAACATTCTAGGTTGCGTTTTCGAGAAAAATGAAATTTTCAGAATCCATTTTTTAACATTTCTATGGTGGATAGAGATAAGATAAAATACAAAAAAAATATCACAACTTATACGAGTAGATATTATCGAAAGTTTGTTAATTTTAAAGTTTAAAAAGAATCGGCCATGGTTTTGGAAATATTGAGATTTAAAATAATATTTGAAATTTTTTTAAATTTTATTTAAAAAAAAAACTGTCGAATTTTTAAAAATTTCGAAAAAATTAAATGGGGGTACCGTTTTTTGTGGTCTTAAAGAAAGAAAACAAATGCGTGCTTACAAAAATGTATAAGTGCTACATATCTACAAAGCTTCAAAGCATTTTCTCTTAAATTCTGTTTTTGTTTTTTATTTACAGGAACAGGTTCTGTATATGATTTTGCAATTGGCAATTGCAAATTAAGTTTTGGTTATGTTGTTGTTACATAAACCAGGGATTCACTATTATGAAGGTATTTGAACTGTTTATATTGATCAATTTCAATTTGATCAATTTCCCCAAAATACATCATTTTGACTAAAAAAATAACAAATAAATAAATTATGTAGGTTTTAATATTGTACTGTTTTCAAGCAGTTTGTGAAGTAGTCCAACTTAAATTGCGCTTTCCTTAATATTGTTTTATTCAAATTTACAATTGAGAACATCTTTTAGCCGAAGTTTCGATATGAGGACGACAAAATGTAAGGGCAATACACCCTTTTTTTTGTTTGGGAAGTTGTAGTTATGTTGCTGGTTATTGGTTCTGGCAAATTAGTTAAAAGATGTTATGAGATGAATTTCGCACGAATTTTTAATTTGTATATCCCAAATTTATATCTGTGGTGGTTGGTACAAGCATGATAAGTACGCAAAATAATTTGAGTTTCCCGAGAATTTTAATGCTTACATCCCAAATTCAAATATATCTATGGTGTTTGGTACAATATAATTTCATAAAAGAATTTGCGTTTTTACGTCCACCTTACATGGAGCTAGGGCTTAAGCGTGACTAATTTTCTTCAAATTTGGAGTATTTAAGAAAATATTCTAAGAATAACATTATGTTCCAAATTATCAGAAAATCGGGGTACCTACCGGCTTAGGTTCTAGCTCGATGTAAAGTGAACGTAAGGAAGTTATCATGTTTTTACCCCAGGACATCCCAGAAGATATATAATATATGTATATATAAACTTATAAAAACTCAGCACTTTGTATAGGTGCAGCACATCAGTACTATTAATACTGAGATGCATAACAATAACTATATTAATTTTTTTGTACATTTAAGCTTTAAAAATGTATGGAAAATAAATTGTTTGTATATTTTGTATTGTTAATATATTTTTGTAAGTATATATGTATATGTATGTATATTAGGGTGTGTCAAAGTGCTCAACTATGGTATTTTCAAATGTAATAGCTTTTAAAAGTTGCATTGCTTATCAAAATTAAATCCTGCGCTTACAATTTTCATTTTAATTCATATCTTTGGCTCGCTCAAAAATAGGATGAAATCCAAAAAATTTTAATTTTTCGAGATTTTTGAAATATGTGTTGTTTTACATTGCACCGTGTGGAAACAAAAAAAATTATATCAAATATTTTTAGGCTTTCAAGTCAAAGATAATTGCAAGGAAACACTTTTAAGCTTATATTTGTTTAAATTGAACACTTGATAAAGAAGTTATGAACAAATAAAAGAAGGAAGAAAAATCATTTTCAATTAAAAGCTCAAGTGACTTTAATTCAATCACGCCACTTAAACAGAAATTACTTTCTATCTTCATTGAAAAATCATTTTTTATGTTAAATCGTGTTTGTTTTTACAAAAAAAAATTCTTAAAAATCAACGAACCACCTACAATATCGTGGTATATCTTTTTATAAAGACAAAAATTATTTCTGTATTTTGTTCAACCGATTTGAGCGAGCCAAAGACGAACGATATCTTATTTTTTTTACATGTTCTTAAACCTCAGACCCTAATACAACTTTTGAGCACTATTACATTTAAAAATAAGAGTACTTTCTTGCGGCCATACAAAAGTAACACACCCTAATGTATATATGACATAACATATGTAATTGCAATGAATAACTAACACAAATTTGAGCTGCAAATCAACATGAATTCCACATAAAAAATATAAGCGAAGTTATTTGCTGGCTTATAAAGACTAAAAAGACTAAAAATAGTTTTTAATTTAACTATTTGAGCCCAGTGCGAACTCATCCTAGCTTTCAAAATCTAGTGGTAATTTTATTTAAATTTAAGTAGGTATATATGTACAAGTACATATATTGAAATTTTGGCTTCTTATAATCAAATTTCTTCTTGAGCACATATAACATATTTCACTAAAAAAATATCCTGTGTTTCATATAATTAACCTAAAAGGTTACAAAAAATATAAAACGTAAATTTTAAAGATCATTCTCCACTAAAAAACTACGTCTGAGCTAACTCTCGTTAGCACTCTATAAATGACCCTTAAATTTCGAATCACTTTGTTCTATAGAGCTATAGTTTTTATCACCAGCAAATTCTTTTTTGATCGATCACAATTTTTATAAATTAAGAACAAAATACAAAAAATTGTATACTATGTATTCGGTTTATGCATGACCAATTAAACAAAAGCAAACTAGAAACAGGTTTAATAATACATTGTGATTAATTTATTTAAATAATATGACAATGTTAGGTGAAAGCGATTCCTATTTTTAAATAAACAAGTTAACTTTTATGTACATACGAGTATATATCTACATAGATGAACAATAGTTGAATTATAATTATTTTTATTATGGTTAATAAACTTAAAACTCAACATTATCCGGATTTCTTAAGCGCATTACTTTTTCATACTGTTTTATTTTAGGAAAATTTAAATATTATTTGGTTTCGGTATTGAAATCCTTTTTAAACTTTATCCTTTCAAAGGTTAAAGGAAAACCAATAAATTTCGAAGATATTCGATTAACTTACCACAGCTAACATTTAACCACAGTACACATATTAAATCTACACAACAGAGTAGATACTCGTTATATAATTAAAAAATAATAACTGACAGCACGGTATGTCAAGGATTTGTTAGATGTCTCATTACAAAGTAGTATCTAATGGATTACTCTTTATAAGAAAAATCCCATGTATTTTGTATCTTATAAATTTACGAAATTTGAACACACTTAAGAAGAAACGCGACGACAAAAAAAATCGAAGATTGATTGCCCGTTTTAGGATTTTATTTTTGGCGATTGGTTGTGAGATATTAACTTACGTGCTTCTGTTATATAGATATCTTCTTCGGCGGATGATACGGGGAGATATATCAAACCGATAAAACAAATTATTTTAAAGAAAACGAGCATTTAGAAAATAATTGACAAGTCTTGCTATCACACAAGCAAAAAGATAAATAAACTGAGAAAAGAATATTACATCTATTTATTGCATTACAGGTAGTTTGTAACTAACAGGTAAGTTCTATAATATTATACGAGTACATGAGCAGTTCTATTTCTCCCTTGAAATATTAAAATACTATACTAATGTGGAGGTTATATTTTATGTCATGTGTATTGTTGAGGTATTTAATATTTCATAGTAGAATAGGTTTACGTACAAAGTTGAATCGATCGTTGCAAAAGTTATTGCAATAGAAAAAAAATACCGCAAAAAAATATAAATTAGTGCTCGTTTAAGGAATAAAAAGGGTTTTGGACGTTGGACAACCCAGAAATTAATTTTCTTGTTTTGTATTTTCAGAAAAGACAAATATTAAAAATAAACAGAAGCATTTAAAAAAATACTAACGCTTGAAAAAGTACAAACTATAAAATTTATTTTCTATATGAAGGGTATTTTATTTTTATAGAGGCTTAAAATTTAATTGGCAATAATTTTATTGGAGTTATAGTTAACAGTTAAGAAAAAAAAATATTTATTTTTTTTTAATTAAAAGAAAAATTTAATTCAAGTTGCCGTTTTTTTTTAAATCTTTATTCCTTAACCAATTTGTATGTAAGTTAGCCTGGCTTTTATTATTTAACGTTCAATTAATTTGACTTAAAATAGAAAACAACATTGTCAAGTTTCCCCAGAACTGTTTAAGAGTTTTTTAGTTTTTTGAAACAGCTCATCGTTTTGAACAATATTTATACTTTGAAAGGCGAGGGATTGCTAAAACAAAGGAACAATTTTTTTTAATTTTAAACTTTAATGTTTAAAAGCTTTTAAATTTAAATTTATCTCCATTTCTTGATGATGAGAACACTATTCAGATTAATTCTAGATCCAAGGAAGCAATTAGCCACATATATCTTCTGCGGCTCAGAATCCAGAAATTTTGCCAAAAAGTCAGATTTGCTAATTGAGCATCGCCATAGTAGAAGTGTTGATCCACCAAAGTTTCGTGGTGCGCCCAAAACAACGCCAATAAAAATATTAAAGAAAAAACAGTTAACGGCACTTTCTCTTCATCTCCTACTTTTCCATTTGCTTTCCAGTAACTGTCGCTTCTTACCCATTGCATGTCTCTTGTTATGCTTATCGGATGATTCTTGTAATGGATAGTTAAGTGTCATCTAATGTATAGTTCAATTGTGTTTGTATGTCTTGATTGATTTCAAATACAAAGTGTTCTGTAAGCATAACACCTTAAAGGGTTTGTATTCTGATTTCAATCCATTAAACTTACTCTTCACGGTTGAACTTAGATCGTCAGAGTTGTGTTTTGTGATTTTTGAAATGACAAGTGATTTTTGTGTCGTGTTTTCAAATATTCGTGGGCTAAGAAAGAATTTCTTTGACGTTTACGCCCATTCTGTTAAGTAGAGACCAGCTGTTTTAATATAAGGTGAAACACAGGTAGGTGCAAATACTGATCTTTCAGAATTTCGCCTGCCTGGCTATGATCTAATGCCATTAATCTTTCGCCATCACGTTCTTTTAAACTACGTTAGATATTTGTTGCTTGCCAGAGCCCTCCTCAATATAGGCATTGTTTTAAAACGAACTTCAACTTCATGTGGCTCAAATTTACTGTCCGTAAGCACATCATTCAGTATTGTTTCATTTATAGGAGTCGGAATCTTGACAGCAACTCTTAATGAGTTTGATGCGCTCTCTGATTCTATTTCCCGAATTGTTTCCTTGTACCCACACACTAAAGTCGATATTGCGACGACTTCAATGTACAGAATTCAAGTTAGCTCCGCTATTCAGGACAGACAACATCCGAAAGAAGATATGTTAAGATCTTTGCTGAGATGCACCACCCACCCGAATACCAGATGTTGCTGGGCAAAACGCTCACACTCTCGATTTGTTTCTTACTTCTAACCCTGATAAGTATAGATACCATAACGGTAAACTCTCCATTCGGTCATTGTGTAATAACAGCCAATTATTCGTGTCCTATTCATCCAGTTAAAGAGAAGCATCCCACTAGAACCGTTTGGCAATACGAGAAAGCAAACTGGGACGGTCTGAATAATTTTTTTTTATAATTTTTAACCGGTCACTATGTTTCCTCGATATTGACGTTGATGCCAGTGCTGATATGATCACAGAAGTGATTTTTCTTGGGATGCGTACTTTTATTCCTTACAGAATTAAGAGTATAAAGTCTAAAGAAAAGTCTTGGTTCGATACAAGCTTTAAAGAAGCTATCAGGTTGAGAGAAGTAAGTTTCCGCTCTTACAAAGCCAACCCAACCGAGGACAATCGGAAAAAGTATTAACAAGTCAGTGCAACGCTGTTATAAAAAGAACCAAATTCTTATATGACCAGAAATGAAGGCAAAAAATCCTGTTCCAAAGGCAGTAGAAATTTCTGGTCATTTGTCAAGAACGTAAAAAAAAAACTTCATATTCGGTTCCAACGCTCATCTACAATGACAAACCGATAAATAGCTCTTTAGAGAAAGCAAATGTACTTGCAGCTCTTTTTGCTGCTCTACGTTAGCAACATTGCCCCTCCTGTAATTGAGAACATAAATCATTCAATGGGAAAGGTATATTTCCGCACTCATACAGTTGCAAGAGCCCTTCAAGATCTTGATATAAGCAAATACGCTGGTCTTGATGGTACATATACATAATGCCCCATTCTTCTGAAGAGGTGTTCTTCATCGCTGGCAAACCCATTCCGTAAGCTTTTCCATCGCTTCTACTGTTCTGGAATCTTTCCTAGAAGATGGAAAACTGCATTTGTCCAGCCTGTTCCTAAAAACTCCCCCTCCTCCTATCGACGAATTGCACTTACATCTGATGGCATATCTTATCGAAGATTGGAACAGATCTTTACATTGTTTTGGAGAAAGTAAGATTGTTGAGTTTGATATTTCTAAGGCATTTCTCTTATCGAAAATGCGTGCGTTTGGTATCAACGAAACCCTTATTCTTTGGATTAGAAATTACCTTCTAGATCGTTCAATACATGTTGTATTGGGCGGTTGACAAAATAAATGCTGGTGTTCCCCAAGGCTCCGTTTTGTCTACGACTCTTTTTCTCATTTTTATAAATGATCTCTTGTCTGAAACTTCTAATCCACTTTATTGTTTTCCCGACGATTCTACTCTTAGCTTCTCATGCTCGTTCTCAAATTCACGTCTATCTCCTTCGGAAGTGGAATTGCAACGGTATCGTATTATAAACTCATTAAACTCTGATCTTTACAGCATTGTTAAATTGGGTATAAGAAACCGTGTGGAGTTTAATGCTTCGAAAACTCAATGCTTCCTATTGTCGTTGAAGCAAAATGTCCCCCTTAGGCTAGTCGCGCACTGGCAACTGTGATCGAAACCAAACAGTTTAATCACCATTTGAAAGAGAACCGCACACTGGCAACTCTTTACTCACGCTCGCACTCTTTTCTCTCTTGCACCTATAAAAAACAGCTCAACTGATGCGAGGCAATCGTTTAGTTTGTGTCAAAATACAAACTTTTAAGTTTCGAGAATCGAGTTGCTCTAATTGCGCGGTGTCCCATATAAGCCCATATGTTTCATTTTAGCAACTAAACAGTTGCGAAACTAAAAATTGAATGTGCGCGCCTAGCCTTATGCCATTGTTCTTGAATGGCACTTGCATCGAAGAAACCGAAAAGCTTTCAGTACTCGGTATGTGTGTTAAATGCTGCTAAATGCTTAGGATTTCTATATCGATGTAAGAAATTTTTCAGCCCTTCCATTTATAAGGCGTTCATACGTCCAAAACTCTTGGGCAGGCGCAGCACAATCTTCTCTTCATTTAATGGTTAGAATTCAGAACAGAGCGTTAAAACTGATAGGACACAGAGCTATCATGTATTCATTCCCATCTCTTGAACACCGTCGGAATGTGTCATGTATTCCCTTGATTTATCGCTTCTTTCACACGCAATGCCCACTCGAAGTAGCCAGTTGCATTCCTCCCCTTTATCTGTTCACTCCTGATAACTGCTTAGCTATGATCATCAGTTCACCCTCGAACCTAACTTTGGTCGTACCGTCAAATATAGAGATTCGTTTTTTAGTCGCACAACACGATTATGGAATAACTTACCCGGCACGCTTTTCCCTTGCCATTTCAATTTGCAAGCATTCAAAACAAGCATTCATCGACTCCTCCTCCCCCCCCTAATTTCTCCATCGCCGTGCTGTGTTTAACATTTATTTATTTATTTAAGCTTAATTCAAGCATATTACTTAAAACTAAACAACAAAGTTCTTAAAACTTGATTAATAATAATAGTAATAATAGATTTGGGTGGAATGTTGGGTCGGGAATTGAAGGGATAATTATTATTAGAGAGCATTCTTGAGGGCAGTTTTTGAACTACTTAAATAAAAAATAGTTGACTTGTTAGCAATTCTAAGCATTCTTGTAAGTGGTTCATTTTGGCCGTACTCGGTTCGGTGAAGGGGAATCCAGAAGAGTGGTGTCGATCTAAGACGCGATTGATTTGTGTTCTGCTTTACTTTGCGAAGGTGTAAAAAAAGAAGGTCAGCATTATCTCGACGTACTCTTAACGTCTGTAAATAATTAGTTTAAGACGGTTTTTGGAAGGTGGGAGTCTAAACGGGTCTACCCATCCGAGGCCGCGCAAAGAAAATCTTATAAATCTGAGCTGAACGGCTTCAATGCGCTGGATGTGGACATGATAATAAGGCTGGAGAGGCATATTCATTATTTAAGCAGAGGACATACAAAAGAAACGTATAAGGATTTTGTGACGTAGGGATTTGAGAATTCCTTGGACCAACGGTTGACGAATCCTAGAGTTAAACAACTACCCCATTCTACGGCTATTGATATAGCCTCTAGGGACCTTGAAACGTCGAGAAATGTCAAAAATTCCAATTTGACAAATCGGACCGATTACAATAACTCCCTATGGGAAGTTAAAAATAAAAAAAATATATGGGGACAGATATATTTATCTCAGACATTCGAGAACAGGCTTGGATAAGCAACATTCATATTGGATTTGACAGAGTGAAGTCAAAATCGTGAATCCCGTTTCGCTTTCAACTTAAAACCATTCACTCATGTTGGAGTTGATTATTTTGAAGTTGTTGTATGAGTCTCAACCAATGCCCAATGGCTTTGCGTCCTTTCGTTATTACCCGAGTAGTCACTCGTTACTTTTATTGTGACAATTGTCAAAACTTTACCAGAACAAAGAATCAAATGGATAGAAGTTAAAGGTATGGAGAGTGCACTAAGTGGATTAGAAGAGGAGTAAAATCGCAAAACGTTAGTTACCGAGTATCTGCCAGTATTTACAAGAAGTTCAAAATGGCATCATAATTTGAAAGCGGCAGAAGTTTTACGTTTTTTTTGACCCTTAACAGAAAATTAAATTCTTAAGTTTCCAAAGAACAATATTTTTACATTGGAAGGATTGTTAAAATACAAAAGCAACAGTAATAATAATAATGTGAATTTAATAAAACAGAATCATGACCGCCCTGTGCTAGTTAATAGTTCATGTTCATACAAATATTATCATATTCTTTTACTTATTTAGTATTTTGTTACACTGCTGTTCTATCGAACGGCATAAAGAACAGTTTTTACTTAAACATATCTAAGTCTCTTGTAATGTATTTACCGTAAGTAAAAGCAGACGTGTTTTTAAATTATTATGTTTATTATGAGTTGCACGTTTAAAGTTAAAAAGTACATTATACATATAACTGCTTTGATGTTGGAATATCAGAAATAAAATACTTCGCGGGAATAAAATGGAAAACTTTTCTCATATTATCTATAAGAATTCCTTCTACCATTTGATTAAGAGCTGGTCGCATTGCTTCAAGGAAGTCCATCCAATTTTCATTTAACAAAGCATTCATACTTTCCTCCAATTCAACTTGCCCGTTGAATAAGTTATTTAACTTCAATTTAAGACCACCAATTTTGAAATTGATTTTACATTGACTTACATTACCAAATGTATTTCTACCTTTTTCATAAAGCTTTACTTTAGTTAACATTTTAAAGTCAGCGTTTTCTGTTAAAAAATAAATAATAATTTAAAATTGTTCTCTTTAAAAAAAATTGTTTAGAAATCACCCATTTCAATGAAAAATGTTCCGGCCCCCTTCAACGTTAACGCGAGTAACCTTCCATTGACCTTGTATCCACCATCGACACGAAGTTTGGGCATGAAGAACTTGGTTTTCCAACTGTAATCTTTTTCATCAACACTATAAGAAAATTACTCTCTTGGAAAATTGATTTTTCAAAATTAAATTAACTTACAGATTTTCTTTAATAAGAACCTTACCAAAACCAACTGCAGTTATATTTGCTAATTCAATATCAAACTTTGCTGCATCATTGTTTTGCAAAAGCTTTATCTTTTTAATAAAGTACGGATCCGTTTTTGGAAGATTTTTAAGTCCAGGAATGCCTAGAATTTAAGAAAAATAATAATTGGATAAGAATATTTCTTTTTTTATAGAGCACCTTCCCGCAATTGGTCAAAAACATTTTGTAGATTCACTATCGAACACTTGCTGAATTCTGGATTTTTTATACTGCAAGCATCGTCAAGGTAATCAGCTGAAACGAAAATATTAATAAGACTAGTTAAACAAAACTGTGAAAGAAGATAGAAGTATTTGAATAAAATACGTTAGAAAATGAGACTTCTATAGAGGTACATATTATGATGTATACATCAGCAAATTGATTAAGGTATGCTTCACAAGAAGGCTTTACTTGCGATATAGAATCAAAAAATATAATCGAAGTTAAATTGATTATGATTTAATAAAATAATATTTCGATTTATTACTATAATAATAAATTTCGCGTAGAGTGATATATGTACATACGTTTTTCTGTAAGATAATCCAAGGTAACTATGCTTCTCACCAATTGGCCAAAAATAAATATGTAAATGATTTTTTTCATTGCGAGTAATATGTGAAGTAGACGTTTTCGCAAGCGATGCCTAAAACAGATTAAACACTTTGTTTGTCAAGTTGATCTAATGAGCCAAAATATATGAACCTGTATTTAAAAGTACTACCCATGTATTTAAATGCCTTAATAATCTCAAATTTTGTCCAACAGGTTTTGTTTTAAATTATTATTGTTCTTTTTAGAATTCAACAATAAAATTAACGTTTTTTTTTGTTTGGTTTTCTTATTTCTGTAAGATATCTTAGACACAAGCAAAACAAATACTTAAATAAAACATTACCCATTAAAGGTTGTAACTTGTTCCAAATATTATTACTGTTAGCTTTTACTAAAGGTTAATAATTTCAAGTAAGTTAACTACTATTAAATTCAATTAAACGTGTTCAATTAATGACTGTTTTCAGAAGATAGCGATTTATATAATCATCGCAAATTAACGATTTTATCATAAGACTGGTATTCAGTGGCATAGTGTGATGTATTGACTGAGGTTATTTTCTTGGGCTTTTAAAAATTATTTCTTATAAGGTTTTTGTTAAATCAAATTAAAGAAAATCGGCGAAGACGACAATTTAAGCTTTTCGAAATGACTTCGTATTTAAATATATTCTTTAAACTTGGTAGATACCATTTTTACTTGCGATATAGGGCAAGTTCTGTATTAGGAAATAAAATCGAAAACGAGATTTTGATCAAAGTTGATATTACGATGATAGCGAAGACGAAAAAAGTGGGTCCGGCAATTCCGCCTGTCCGTATGTCTGTACCTCGAACTACACCCTAAACTACTAGAGGTATTTTCATCAAACTCGGTAGTTAAGGGTCTTCGGTGATTCCCTAGAGGAGAAATTGAATTTTTTTTCAGCTCCATACACCCGTAATGCAAAATCTTATTTATCTCGAAAACAGCTCTAACGATTTGGATAAAAAAAATTAGTTGTGATATGATGGACATGGACTATATTTTGGTTAAAAAAAAATTTGGAGGGAAATGTTATTAGGGGTACCTGTCATAGAACCGTTTTTTTGATTTTCGAATATCTCACCAACGGCTCTAACGATTTTAACCAAAATTTTTATGCAGGAGCTGCTTTGCATTTGAAAAAATATACCTACCATACCCCCGTAATGCAAAATCTTATTTATCTTGAAAACGGCTTTAACGATTTTTATAATAAAAAATTAGGTGTGATATTATGGACATGGGCTACATTTTGTTGAAAAAAAAAAATTTGTCGCAAAATGTTATTAACGGTACCTGTCATAGAACCGTCTTTTTGATTTTCGACTTTCTCATTAATGGTTCTAAGGATTTTAAGCAAACATTTTCAGCAGGAGTAAACTTAAGTTTCAAATAATATTGTATATCAAAATATTTGTTGGGTTTTTTTGAAAAAAAAAAAAAATTGTTAAAAAGCAATATCTTCAAAACCTATGAACGATTATTTTTTGAAATTATTTCCTAAAATCAATGGCGCAAAATTTTAAACAGCTTATTATTAAGGTATTAGTATGATACTACTTAACAATTTGCTAACTTTATAGTAGTTTACTAACTCACTCTTAATTTTGAACATTTTCTAACTAGAATCGTACTAAAAGAATTTTCTCAATAAATTGCTTCTGAACACACCTAAAACCAGCGGCGACGCGTGCCTAAAAAATGTAGTCGTTCAGTTTCAAAATTCTTATTTGCAATGCCAAGAAGTCAAACAAGTCTTTTTTTTATATAAAGGTACATTACCTAAAATGTTTTTATTTTTATGTCAATAATAAATAGGTATGTGTTGATTAACCTTGTAGCTTGTAATTTTGTTGTCGCCAGCAACAAGATATATTGGTATCCTTCAAACACCCCACACATACTTACACATTTTTGTTGCCTCTTACAAGCTACAAGGTTAAGATACTACATTTTAAGCTTTCCTAAGTTTTTAAATCATGAATATCTTGGCTCCCGTTTGTCGTAATGGACTAATTTTTTTTTTAATTTGAAGAAAATTAGCAGGACTATAAGACAAAAATCCAAAACTGAAAAATAGTTACCGTGAAATACAGTTTTTTTCTCAATAACTATGAAAAAAAGGTATTAAAAACAAGAAAAAAACGTTGAAACCAACGGTAACTTTTTATGTTTTTGCTCAAACATATTAAATTAAATGCAAGTTGATAGAAAATATTGTTATTAGCAATACAGTTTTTTTTATTTTCACTTTGCGACATACTGGGGCTGAGATATTAATTAAAACATAAAATCAGTTCAGTAATTTATTACTCGGCTTTCGTTCCTCGTAGAGTGCTGATTTTTTTTTAAATTGTAGGGAATTACAAGAACTTAAATAATAAAAAATAAAAATTTCATCAATAAATGATCTTTTTTCTTAATAATCACGAAAAAGTGATTTTTAAACAACAAAAAATTATTTCAACTTACTATAACTTTTTTTTAATTTGTTTAAACATATGTTTTTTTTTATGACATAATAGATAATGTTATTAGGAATAAATACATATATGTTTAATTTTTGTTTGTACGAGATAGTGGAGCTGAGATATTCGCAAATGACCAAAAAATGGCACAAAACACATTTTTACCAATAACTTTAGTAAAAAAGGTTGTCATGTGGTGCAAAGTTGGTTTTAAGCCTTTCTCATAAGCACCTATCGATCCATGAAAAAAAAATAGAACATGCCTCTGCGCGCAAGGTCAAATGACGCTTTGACTGGACTAAAACCGTACCTATGAACGACGCGCGTCCCATTTCTCATATTCGAAAAAATAAAAAAATTAAATATTGGAATATGTACCTAAATAAATAAATAAACTACTTACTTACCTACTCCCTAGCTACCCGTTTCCCTCATTTCCATCATTCTATATATTAAAAAAAAGCTCTACTCGTTCAAAACAGATTTGCACGAAATGCTCCCTACAACGAGCGAATTGTTTTTTTTTTTCTTGTATGCTTTCTATGGGTTCATTTCGTTGCCAAATCGTATGAACGACTTGGGTAGATACTGATCGGTTGAGTGAAAAGAAAACAGTAGCAGGTAGCTAGTTCGTTTTGTTTTATTTGGGTAGTTCACAGAAGGAATGCACGAGTGGGAAAATGGAAAATATGTACGTATACATTAGATATAACTATAAGGAATGAACGAACAGTATGAGTATGAGGTGTGGGTTAATTAGATAGAAATTAAAATAATGTCGCCTGTAAGCTAGTCGTTCATGCACGACTTGAACAATATGACGCCTCGCCACTGCCTAAAACAATGACATTTCGTGCAAAAAAGTAAGTACACGAACCTTTTTTGATGTTTGCAAATGTCAAAGAGTCATATGAAGCTAGCACGATACTAAAAAAATAAAATAGGTATTCGATGATTTTAACTTTAGTAAAAGGGTAGAGAAAGTATGCTGCTATATTCGATTAAAATTTGCAAATTCGTTGTTTTAATCTAGTATCATACTAAAACAGCCTTAGCATCGTACTAATTCAATTAAAATTTTTCGCCAATATTATTAAATACTTAAAATTCGCATCCCACATTTTTTTCTTGAAAAATTTTAAAGAAAGTTCTTATATAAAAAACGGGTTTTTTAAAGTTTCTTTGCATAAATTCATACTTTTCTAGAAATCAGACGACAATTGTATTATTATCTCATTAAATCTATGTTTTATATTTATAAAAGGTATCTTAAATTCCAAAGTACTTTTACATAAGAGTAAGTTCGTGCGATCCAGTGGTGCATTTTATTTAATTCCCCTTCGTTTTTTACTTTGTTTTTAAGACCAAAAATAACGGTACCTGACAATAGTTTTTTTCGAAATTTTTTAAATTATTTTTTTTCCTCAAAAACTGTTCCACACACGAAAAAAGAATTCAAATAAGTCATTTAGTTAAATCTAGTAAATGCTTGAAAAAAATTTGTTTTGTTTTTGATTTACTCAGAAACGGTACAAACGATTTGGATGATTTTTGTAATGCTAAGGTTGCCATAAGTTTGTGTATTTAAATTTTCAAAAAAAAATGTTTTTTAAGCTAGAACAAAAATGTTAAGTCATTGTAGCGGTTTCTTTAACTTCAAGTTTTTATTACTGTACGAATTAAAATTCATTAATTAAATTAAATTTTATTAATACCTATTTTCCGGTTTTTTTTTTCAAACATTACCTAGCATTAACTAAATGAATTTTTTTTATTTTTTTCTTAAATCTGTCGAACAGTGAAAAAAAAAATTATCTATAAAATTTAAAACAAAGTCGTATGGAATACGTGGGGGAGGGGGGGTTGAATGCTAAGTTTAAAGAAAATTTAGGTTGCAGTCAAACAGACAGACAGACAGAATTGCGAGACCTACTGTTTTCGTCTTCACTATCATCGTAATGTCAATTTAATCAAAATCTCGATTTAGGTTTTTTTACGAATGCCTTATAGTACATATAAGTCGCAAGTAAAAACAGTTTGTTATGATACAGAAAACATTTCTTGGAAAAATTTTGTATGATTTCAAGGTTAAGGGAACCCTTGTATAGTTTTTTTTCATAAAAATTAACAATCCACTGAGGCTAAGGTACAGAGACATGCTGATATACGAGTACATTATGGACCAATACTTTTCGTGTTCTCGATTATCGTAATCTCAAGTTTGGTTAAGATCTCGAGTTAATTTTTTTTACAAATCAAGTTAAGAATGATTGTGGCTGTATAGTACCTATGTATGTATGAATGTACTGTGCTTACACATACACATAGATATATCGCAAGTAAAAAAATAATAAGAATAATATATATCCCACTAACCTTGATTTAATTGATCATTTTTTTCGAAGATTGCCCCCAGCATACTTCTGCGCAAGGCTTTTGTTACCTCCCGAATAAATTGTTTAAATATCTGATATTACAGGAACGCTTTAGAATGATATGTTGGATTAAATTAGAAAAAAAAACATTGAAATAAAAAAACAATTTATTATTGCAAAAATAAAAAAAGCTTTTCTGATCTCATAGCATAAGTTCACAGTCAATAAAATGTTTCTGTAAGTTTATATTTATCAATGACCTTACTTCGAAATAGCGATGTAATAAGGAAAATTAATAAACCATTAAATTTACATAATTGTTAAGTTAATTAATGTACCTTTTAGGTAATTATAAAGAATATTTTTATGTTATGATGAAGAAGATTTTCTCACAAAAATAATACGAATATATAATCCAAAAGTCACTTTTCAATTTTTTGTTTGCTTTTTTTGCCAGTGAAATGTGACTTGCGATAAATATTGAAACAAAACACAGTTTGCGGATTGTGAAGTTCATAGAGAAAAAGAGCTTCATTATCACATTGGTAACCAAATAAGTGAGAGCCATTCGGAAGACACATATTATCGCACGACTTTTCTGTGGAACACGGGTAAGAAGTCGGAGTGTATTTTGTTAAGTATCCTGAAGAATTGTTTGGTCGATTTTATGTGGTGATATTTTTGACAGTCTTTAAGAGTGGTCGATAAAAATGTATTATGAAGCATATAATGCAGCAACAGCATGCTGAAATTATTTAAATAATTGTTCCCGGTCTAAGTTAAAGTTGTACATCAACAAACCAATAGGTTTGGACAACATTAGAAAATATATTGATAAAATTATAACAGATTCATGCGAAATTGATATGCAAAATGTGCTTAAAAGAGCTCTTCATATATATTCAATCAATTATGTATATATTATAGCCTGTATATATTTTTATATAAAAAGAGAAAAAGACGAATTATTGTTTCTTTTCAAACTACTTACTTTTACATAAAAGTTTCATAACAATAAATACATACTATGTTTGAAGAATTTGGTTGTATCTTCTATATCGGTTTTTTCTCAAGGACGTCAATGGAATTACATTTATATACTTTTTACAACGCTGCGTACCTAACTACTAAGGCCCCAGGTGAGAAACTTTTGTTGTGTTTTTTCCAATTCCATCATTATTCAATCTTAATTATGGAATAGGGAGTTCCTTTTGATTTAAGAAGATTAACTTATTTGCGTGAATGGATAATCATTTGTAATAAGTTTATCTTTTTACAACTGAAAAGTGATAAGGTTTTCTTATTGTTTATTAACCTTGTTGAAACGAAATGGAAAAACATTAGACTATCGCCTAGATATTTATAAAAATGAGGTCAATAAGATTTAAATAGAAAAACTGATAAGTTATAAGGTTTTCTCATTATATATATCATTTCATGTGATTTTCTATAGGTAATAGAATGAGTAGCAAAAACTTTTTAAAACTTCAATAAGAAGCTTCATAGAATCAATAAAAAGTCTCTATGAAAAAATTATATTATTCAATGCTTTTAATAATATTAAAGTAAAGTACTTCCAGAAGGCAATCTTATTGATTTAATGCTGTCTTTTTTGGCCCTGTGTGTTCATCTACAATTATGAACGCGTATTTGGCAGGACTGTGAATGATTTGCAATCACGAACTGAATCTATGTAGGTATACTAAAAATTAAATAAACAAACAATATTTGAATTTCAGTAAATAAACTACTTTTGCTTTCTATCGCAAGATATAAAAAGTTATTTCGAAAAGAAAAACATCAAATAGCATGTCCTACTCATTTATTGTGTCCACTAAATTAATTAGTTTACCTAATAATTTTACCAAAATAATTAGCTTTGACCCATTAGCTTCATTTTGTATTATTGATACAATTTATAATAAAAGAGGCTGGGTGCGACCCACACTGATAACTTCCCATTTGTGGTCTTGAAAACTTTATATTTAGTTTTTTTTCAAATAACCAAAATTGTCTCTTAGCACACTATGATTCAACTAGAACTTTCTTTGTTTTTTTCGTTTCCTGAACAAGTTTAGAAATGTCGCTTAGTATACATTCTTACGGGAAGGTATCGATGAATAAAACAACATACTTTAGAAGGCACTATCGGTGTTCATTCCCAAGAAATTCGACTTGAAATACAATTTTAACTAGTTTTCACTAGAATTTTTAATAGTTTTTTTAAATTAGAAGTCAATATCACTACTAGTTCTCGAGAAATTTGAGTCGAAAAACAATTTTTACCAATTTTCAATAGAATTTTATATAGTTTTTTATTTTTTGTAAAAAAAACTGTAAACTGATTTTTTTTTGAAATTTTCGCCAGTTGTCAAACACATTATTTTTCGTAAAATAAAATTATTTTGAGTTTCAAATTGTTTTCCGTTCTTAGAATATCTGGTTTATGAAATTGTTTTTTCCAATTTTTTTTATTTAAAAAAAATAACGGTATGTTCATTTTTTTCAAAATTCATACCAAATCTGTATATGACCTTATAATGAGTACATTAAATTTTATTTGAAATTAATAGCGTTATTTTTTTGTGAGATATTTGAAACTAACCAAAATTTTTACTTTTTTTTAAACCGTTATAGTGAAAAAACCAATCACTGAATTTTAATAAACGCCCCTTCAGCCTCTTTCGAAGTTATTATCTATTAAACAAAATTTATTTGAAGTCGATATCTTTACTCGTTCTTGAGATATCCACGACGAAAAATGGTACCAGAACGTACGGACGTACGAACGTACGAACGTACGTACACACACACACACAGACATCTCTCTAAAAATGATTGATATAGCCTCTAGGGAACTTGAAACGTCGAGAAATATCAAAAATTCCAATTTGACAAATCGGACCGATTACAATAACTCCCTATGGGAAGTTAAAAATCGTATAATATAGGTAATATCGTCAGAAAAAACCATGAGGCAAACGAGGTATAAAATGTACGACTGGGTCGCACGATCTTGTTCTTATGTAATTGATTTAGAATTTTAAAACTGAGCTTAAGTAGAGAAAAGTGTAAAATTATTTTTTAAAGGGTAGGTAGGTAAGTAGAAATGGCAACCACAGGCAGTCTAGCCCTGTGGCCGAGCCATGGAATTGCCACATCTTGCGTTTTTGTATAGTATAATTGGCAGACTTGTATGTATAGCACTTTGCCAAGCCTTGTAGATTCTTTTATGGTCTCAATTGATTGACAGAATTTTCTCCAACCTTGCTGCTTGGATGATGTGAGAGCTCGCTTGTAAATTCTGAGACAATCTTTGTAAGGTTATAAAAACTTATGTTTATGTCAGATATTGAAGGTTGCTCTTGTCATTTTCCTCAGGATAGACTTTTTTTATTATTGTACAAACAAAATAAAAACTATAAAAAAATAAAAATCCATTATTGAGATATTGAGTTTTGAGAAAAAATATTTGATTTTTGTTTTTAATCAAAACAAAAAATACCTTTTTTATGTTTTTGTATGCAATAATATAGTGGAGAAGACAAATGTACGGAATTACAGGACACACTTTTTTCGTCTTCCCTATCATCTTAATGTCAGGTCTTGGTCTTATCAAAATCTCGAGTTCGATTTTCTTACGAATCCAGAACTTGCCATATATGTATGTATGTATGTATGTAGAACCTGTATATCGCTATAAAAATTCGAGCGAAAGTGAGTTTACAATTAATGAATTGGCTGGTATGTTAAAATCAATGCAACAATCAATTAATGCAATCGAAAAACGTTTTGATTCAATTGAACAATTCACTAAAAACATTGAAGTTCGTGTTGTGCAGCTTGAAGGAGAAGTTCTAATGACTAAAACTGAAAATAATGATAAATAATAATAATAAATAACAATCAGTATTTTCCTTTGGAAATATATTGGGTTCCCAGCTGATGACAAGCGTGCATTTTTCATCTCCGAAAGGCTTTCACCTGAGGCTTTGTATTTATATGAAATACATACATACCTATATATACAATTCCTGAGGTAAAGAAATTGTTCAATCACACTCTAACCTGCAAAAACAAATTGACTCTGCCATTTCGATTGCCAGCAACATCTGGGTTAAAAATCTTGGAATGACGAAAAGTGTATTAATTAATTCGATTCTGGGCATGGATTAACTACTTGGCAGAAAATCAACTGTGGATGCTGAAAGTAACGAGCCAGCGCTTAGATTTAAATGTCTCTTTTATTATATTTATAAAATTTCACATTTATTTATAAATGTAATTAATTATTTTATATCAAAAATATAATTTCTTATAACCTTAAAATTTTTTTGTCAAACATGTCTCTTTCATTTTTAATGCTATGCTTGGAATGTTGATGAAACCTATTGTGATAGAGTGAATGATTATATTACTTGCAATATTTAATTAGTATTTTTTCTAATCAGAATGCTGGACTTAATGTTAAACACATACATATATCGGCACATATTGACATATTTTCTTATTCGCCTGTTGATGCCATTTGCATTCCCGAGTTTTCGTTAAAGCCAGGAATCATTGAATGTGCGATCGGTATACCAGGATATAAAATATTGCGTAATGATCGAGTTTCAAATAGAGGTGAGAGTGGAGTGGATACGAGTATTGCAAGCAATAGATTTTTTTCGTGAAGTTCATCTTTTTTGAAATACTTGATATTCATTTTTTGAATGCTGGAGAGTTTATAGTTGTGAATTGCGATTAAATTGTTTGTGTTTATTTTAATGTGAATCTGTCTCAAGTTATTTGAGTGTCATTGTACGGGTATAGAATCTGTTAATCAATCTGCAGCAAATCATTTGAAACAAAATTGTATGTCGAGCTTAATTGAGGTTAGTTTCTATCTAGATTTAGTTACTTTGCTATATTCCCTGCATACCTTGCTGCAATGACTTGCCTTTTGTAACCATAAGTATGAATTTTAACAGACAAGCCCTTGCTCATAATTATGTCTTTAGAGATTGAATTGAATTGCATTGATGAAATATTACTACTTCAGATAAAGTTCGGTTGCCGTTTAATTATGTTATGGATATTGCTAATGCTGAGGAAAAAGTTATATTCTTGATATTTTTTAGCTTGCTTGTCCTTCCAGTTACCAAGAAATATCCGCCATTAATTTAACGGCGTTCTACTCGTTGGAAATGTAATGAAACCAGAAATAACTGGGATATAAGCAAAGAGCATCGTAATTTTTCAATTGATGCAATACGAACATTCGAAAATACAATATTTTGCATCTTAACTTGATACTTCTCTTTTAATTAAAGTTCTCTGGAACAACCTACGTAAATCTGAAGTTAATATTCTATATGCATGAACATAGTACATATACTAGAAAAATAAAATTAATAGTGTATTAATGCTGTGAAATTTATAAGAGTCGGTAAACATCGAGCAATAATTGAGTACATGGGCGAAACGCACTTTGGAGTTGAGATAACCCCACTTAAAACTGAAATAATTTTGTTTTACATACAGTGCGGTTCACATGAATAGACGCACCATTGTTCTCTCAATAAATTGCAGTTTTCTTTTTGTTTTTCTTTATGAACTACGAAAGAATTGCATTCATTTGAAAGGTTATTAAATTCTCTGGGAAAAAAACCTAAATTCAAGATTAGTGAGAGACACTTAACGGTTATTTTGATCTCTTTCTTCGCATTAGTGCTAAAAAAGCTCAAATAAATCGGTTCATTTGAATAGACGCACCTGTTAAAAGTTAAAAAAAAGAGGTTGGTCAATTTTTAACATTTTCTATTTACTTTTTTATTGTTATTGAAGTTATTTTTCACAGGTTCAATACTTTGTACAAACTCTACGATTTGAAATTACATCAAAAATTCAACTTCTAAGAGATTTATACAATTTTCTAAATAATCTAATGAAATCTTAGACAAGGCTTCTTTAATTGCGGCAATAATCTCCTCACAGCTTTCATACTGCTTACCTTTTTCATAAATTTGATGGGTCAGCCATCCAGAAAGGTTTTCAATGATGTTTAGATCAAGTGAGTATGGTGGCTACTGCAAAAATTCCACATTTTCACTGGGGATAAATGCTTTTACAACGTGCGCGTTGTGGATCGGAGCAGTGTCTAGTTGTCAGATCTATTGGATAGGTCCAAAAAGCTCTCTTATGGCTGGAAAAGCTGTTTGCAAAAGAGCTTTATGAGAAATGTCTGTCATTTTGTGAGACACAAAACCAACTCAAAGGCGCGGTAGTACGAAATGGCACCCCACACCCATACTTCTCCTTTTTTGCAATGATTTCGGTTCAAAAGGCATTCGGATGTCCTAGAAATAAAACTTATACCCATCAGGACCATCTAGGTTGAACTTTTTCTCATCAGAAAACAGCACATTTCTTCAATTTAAAACACTTCCAACCTGAGCATACCATGTCATGTGAAGACGCGCGAACTCCAACCGCTGTTCTTTTCTTGCAGCGTTAAGTTTTTTTTTTTTTAGCTTTTTGAATTTCAAGTGTTGAATACCTAAAAAAGCTCGAAAAACAGTTGATTTGCTTGCACTTACCCCCGTTAACTGTTTGATTTTCATCGTGGAGTTAGTTAAATTTGAGGCAATTCTTATAATTTTTCGCTTCTCGTGTGGTGTAAAGAGTGTTTTTGTCCTTCTTTTGTTGTTTTTTCCGTAGGTGGCAGGATTTGATAAAACATTTCGAACAGCTTTATCATTTCGTCCTATTTCCTTTGCAATTTTCGGCATAGAATACCCTTCTGAGTGGTAGGCCTCAATTTTTGCTATTTCCGCCGCCGTTAACATTTTCTTTTTACCCATTTTCACTTTAAACACTCGAAAACACTTTAATAACGTACATTCATTAACGAAATTTAATTTGTATTACCCAGCATTAAGAAAATAACTGAATTAATTCGTGCGTCTATTCAAATGAACCGATTTATTTGAGCTTTTTTAGCACTAATGCGAAGAAAGAGATCAAAATAACCGTTAAGTGTCTCTCACTAATCTTGAATTTAGGTTTTTTTTCCCAGAGAATTTAATAACCTTTTAAATGAATGCAATTCTTTCGTAGTTCATGAAGAAAAACAAAAAGAAAACTGCAATTTACTGAGAGAACAATGGTGCGTCTAATCATGTGAACTGCACTGTATGAGTGTGAAACTGAAACTGAAATACTCCTTTTGTAATTGCCAATTTGAAGCCAAATTATCTTTTATCTCCCATAAACGATTTTGTTTATATAACGAGCTCAACGCATAGTCAAAAAGCCGACAGTGTTAGTATGAGTGTTTAAAGGTGCATGCCTCATGATATCGAATTCCTAAGTCTGGCAGGTTTTTTTGCCATTGTGTGGATGAAAGGTTAAAAATAACAATTTTTCCAATTTTTGTGTCAAGAATAAATAGACTTCAATTTCTTTATTAAAAACAGGAAACAAAAATTTGTCATTTTCCCTAAGCCTAAACATTTTAATCCTGCCGATCCAATTACTAGCTCTAAAGATATAAGTTTTTTAAGCAAATCGTATCGGCTTTTGTTAGAACAGACTTTAACTTCCTGATACGAGACGTTACATACTGTAAATAAATATATTGTTTTAATAGAAGTAACCTCTTTAATTTGTTTCAGTTAAACGAACAAATGGAAAATACAAATAAAAGTTTTTTCAAAAACATTTGGATGCAATTTCAGGCATTTTCCTGTCGGGAAAATAAAAGAACAGCATCAAATATACTATTTAATCTTGTTGACTTATTTATTTTCATGATGTTTTTAATAACGACAACATTTGGTAGGTTTGAACAAAAATTAAAAAAAAAATTCTCATGTCATATTTCATAGTATCAATATCTACCCGAGAAAAAAACTTGTTCCATTATGCAAATTCTATTAAGAAACATTTCATTGATCGTCCAGTTTATAACGAGTACGGGTTTGAAATGACGTATAAGGACTTGATAATTGTCACAGATTGGTGGTCATTTATTGAAACAACATTCATTGAAAGTATATCCCAATTTGGTATACAGAATAATGACGAAAGTGAAGTAATGTTGCAAAATCACGTATTACTTGGTGTTCCAAGACTGCGACAGATAAGAGTCGACAATGGAACTTGTTTGATACATAACGCTTTTCGAAATCAATTTCAAACATGCTATGGAGAGTCCATTAAGGCAAATGAAGATAGAAATGGATTTTTCAAGTAAGTCCAAAAAAATATGTGTCACAAAGGCAAAACTCGATGTGTCAATGTGTCTTAAAAAAAAACTATTTTCAATATTTACCGTCTTAAAGTAAACCTCATCATAAGAATAATATTTTTAATATACCCCCCTATTACGGTTTGCGAATCGAACGTTCGAGGTGAAATTTTTTCATTAGCGAACTTACACATTCGACATACTACGGTTAGCGAACTTTAAAATTCGAGTTCGAAATTTGATTGTTTATTAAAAATACCAAATATGTATATGACATTTAAGTCGAATCAAAGGTTCTTGATTCGCCAACCGTAATACTAATTTCTCACACTCACATGTTTATTTGTTCGACTCGCCAGCGGTAATAAGGGGGATAATCTTATTCCAATATTTGGAATATCGCCTCCAAGGAAAAATTATAGGAAGTTTCAAAATTGAAAAACTTTTTATTTAAAAAATTTTCAAAACTAAGAGAAAGTTAGTAAAATGCTCATTATAGTAACCTAATTGTTAATTAATATCATGCCAATACCTTAACACTTGGCTATTTAAATTTTTGCGCCATTGTGTTTAACATGCCACCAAATCTAAGATTTTTGTTTGCATATGTATGTATGTTTAACGACCTCACTGTCCAATGAATCATATATGATTCATGAAATCTGTTTTTTTCCCGCGTTTCCTACGTCCATGAATCACATATGATTCAAAAATATTTATTTACATATATAAAAAGGAAACATCAGTATTACGTTCTATTAATCACATTTGATTCATAGATTTTTTTGTACCGAGTTTACAGCGTCCATGAATCACATTTGATTCAAGAACTTCTGCTTTTAATAACGTGTACATTATAAAAAAAAATTGCCTTAAAGGTATTATTTAAATATAAATGTATAGGTTAGATACTCGTATAGCCCTTAACAGAACTGTTAAAAAAATGGAAAAATATTTAAGAAAACGCATTTTCCATCAATGAATCTTTATATTTTTATGAACAAATTAAATTAAAAAGAACCAGAAAATAATACAAAAATGGGATAAAATTAAGCAAAAAGTAATAATTTATATTTTTAAAGCTTAGACATTTGTCCTTTTATGGGTATAATTAAAACATGTTAAGTATATGCCTTATTGCATGGTTTGCATTCTGTATGCTGATCTTTTAGAATTTCGCCTTCCTGGCTATAACCTAATTCCTTTACTCTTTCGCCATCACGGCCTTTTAGTCTACCTTAGACATGATTTTGCTTGCCAGAGTCTTCGTCAATACGAACTTTAATTTCATGTGGCTCAAATTTACTGTCCGCAAGCACATCAACCATTATTGTTTCATTTATAAGAGTCCGATTCTGGGCAGCAATTCAACTCTTAATGAGTTTGGTGCACTTTCTGATTCCATTTCCCGAATTGTTTCCCTGTACCCTCACACTGAAGTCGTTATTGCGGGCGACTTCAATGTACACAATTCAAATTGGCTTCGCCATTCAGGACAGACAACACCCGAAGGAAGATATTTTGAGATCTTTGCTGAGATGCACCACTTTACTTAGCTGGTAGATGAGCCCACCCGTATACTAGATGTTGCTGGGCAAAACGCTCACACTCTAGATTTGTTTCTTACTTCTAACCCTGATAAGTATACCATAAAGGTAAAATCTCCAGTAGGCACTTCGGACCATTGTGTAATATCAGCTAATTTCTCGTGTTCCATTCATCCAGTTAAAGAGAAGCATTCAACTAGGACCGTTTGGCAATACGAGAAAGCCAACTGGGACGGTCTGAAGAACTTTTTTAGAACTTTTAACTTGTCACTATGTTTCCTCGATAGTGACGTTGATGCCAGTGCTGATATGATCACAGAAGTGATTTTTCTTGGGATGCGTACGTTTATTGCTTACAGTATTAAGAGTGTAAAGTCTAAAGAAAAGTCTTGGTTCGATACAAGCTGTAAAGAAGCTATCAGGTTGAGAGATGTAAGTTTCCGCTCTTATACCTATAAAGCCAACCCAACTGATGAAAATCGGAAAAAGTTTAAACAAATCAGAAACCAATGCAACACTGTTATAAAGAGAACCAAATTCTTACATGAACAGAAATTAAGGTAAAAAATCCTACAATGTCCCAAATGCAGTAGAAATTTCTGGTCATTTGTCAAGAACATAAAAAATTCAACTTCATCTTCGGTTCCAACGCTCATCTGCAAAGACAAACCGATAACTAGCTCTTTAGAGAAGGCAAATGTACTTGCAGCTCATTTTGCTGCAAGCTCCATGTTACCTGTTAGAAACATTGCCCCTCCTGTAAATGAGAACGTAAATCATTCAATGGGACAGGTATATTTCCGCACTCGTGCAGTTGCAAGAGCCCTTCGAGATCTTGATATAAACAAATCCGCTGGTCCTGATGATATACCCCCATTCTTCTGAAGAGGTGTTCTTCATCGCTGGCAAAACCATTGCGTAAGCTTTTTCATTTTTATAAATGATCTCTTGTCTGAAACTTCTAATCAAATTCAACCAAATTCACGTCCATCTCCTTCGGACGTGGAATTGCACGGGTATCGTATGATAAGCTCATTAAACTCCGATCCTTACAGCATTGTTAAATGGGGTAAAAAAAAAACCGTGTGGAGTTTAATGCTTCGAAAACTCAATGTTGTCTATTATCGTTGAAGCAAAATGTTCCCCTTATGCCATTGTCGCTGAATGGCACTTGCATCGAAGAAACCGAAAAGCTTTCAGTACTCGGTATGTATGTGTTAACGACGATCTTCGTTGGAATGATCACATACTCGAGACCGCTTAGAATGTTGCTAAATGCTTAGGATTTCTATATCGATGTAAGAAATTTTTCACCCCTTCTGATCTGGCTACCATTTATAAGGCGTATATGGGTCGTTTTAAAAAAATTACATTTTTAGCGTTATAGCTTCTATTTTCTTTGCATTTCAATTTAAAGACTTGAAATTTGGCATGGAAGTGTGTTTATATGTCAGCATTATAAGAACAAATTTGCAGATCGATTGATGGTAACGAATAGCCATGGTAATTAATAATGTGTAATCTCCGTGGCCTTTTTGGGATGTGATTTTCATGCTTAATCAGTTTTATTAATATTTTTAATTGAAAATGATTTTTTATTTAATTTTGGGCCTTGTGGTTTGAAAGGCATTCTCTCAAACTTCAATTTTATGATATGCCAAAAAAAAAAAATGTATTTGTTGTCCAAATACTTAGTTGAACGAGTGTGACAAGATTTGGAAAAAAAAACCTAATTAAACATTTTCGCTTTTTCACACAACTAGACAATTTTTAATAATTTTTTACGATGCATTATCTTATAGTACGTCAAAAAACCTTCAATTTCATGTTTTATTATAATTTAATTAATGCAGTTAATTCCTTTAAAATTTGCATACAAAATAATTTTTTCATCCGAGTAAAAATTCAGTGTAATCTCCGTGGCCTTGTTATCTTTGTACCGTATAAATATTTTTTAGTCTAACCACCGCCAAAAGAAAGGTATTTACTCATACTTGAACCTAATATAATTTGTATGACATTGAATTACATTTACTATATTAAAATTACAAAATAGGCGATTTTGTAATCTCCGTGGCCTGTAATCTCCGTGGCCATTTTCGTATTTGTTTTTTAATAAATGTTTTTTTAGTTTATAATGGCTCATATTATTATTAATTTTTTTATATTCTAGATAAATATACTGAATTTCATGATTCCTTACAGTATTGGTACCGTAAAAGTTCCAAGAAAGTTATGTGCCGTTATTTAAAAATATTTTTTTGACTCTTTCATGCTTTTAAACAAAATCATTTCGTAAACAAACAACTTTTTTTATTAATTATCCTATTAAATTTATTTGCTTTCCACAAAATTTCAACTATTTATTGTTACTATTTATTTTGTGGATTATTGTTATTTTATGCAAGAAAAGAACATTTTTAGTACATTCGAAATTTAAAATTTAAATTTTTATCAAAAAATACTCGTAAAATGGAAAATATTTGAAATTATTTTTGCGCAACTCGGAGAACTCCTTTTCTACTTGTTTACTATAGATTTAGAAACTAAAACCCAAGAAAAACTGAAAAAAAAAATTTTTCAAACGATCAAAAAAAAAATGTCAATTTTTAAAAAATGACCCATATACGTCCAAAACTCGAGTATAACTCACACCTTTGGGCAGGCGCTGCTCAATATTCTCTCCATTTATTGGATAGCATTCAAAACAGAGCCTTAAAACTGATTGGAAACAGAGCTATCATGGATTCATTCTCATCTCTTGAACACCGTCGGAATGTTTCATGTATTTCCCTGTTTTATCGCTTCTTTTACAAGCAATGCTGACTCGAAGTAGCCAGTTGCATTCCTCCTCTTTATCAATTCACCCGTGATACCCGCTTCGCTAGGAATGCTCATCAGTTCACCCTTGAGCCTAACTTTGGTCGTACCGTCAAATATAGAGATTCGTTTTTTAGTCGCACAACACGATTATGGAATAACTTACCCGGCACAGTTTTCCCTTGCCATTTCAATTTGCAAACATTCAAAACCAATGTTCATCGACACCTCCTTTCTCTCCCCTCCTAATTTCTCCCACGCCCGTGCTGTGTTTAAAACATTATAAGGGTCTCGTAACATACCCTTGAGCGCGAGTGAATTATAAAAAAAAAAACCTGGGCCCTCACCGCGTAATTTTTAAGACGATCGTCGTCCAAACGATTGTCGAACACGACGTCGTCAAAAGTTTGCTTCGTGTAAAGTTTCAATCGCATCGTTCGGTCGTGTCGTCCATCGTCCACAGTATGAGAACATCAAGAAGCAGCAAATGTTATTTGGGCTGTCTGGTTGTAATCAAACTAAAGTTTTCGTTGTCTTGGAACTGAGAGAGGATACGATGGATTCCTTATGCCGATTTCCTTTACACATGAGAAATCAGTTTCTGTATGAAGATTTTGAACTCGACAGATTTTACGTTCCTTCACACCAAAAAAAAATCGATTTTTTTTTTACAGAGATCAAAATCTTCGAATCTTTATTTGAAGATGGATTTATACGAAATACTTATGCCAAAAGAAAAAAATTTATCCGGGATCGAAATCCCTAGTGTGTAAATAAAGGAAATCGAAATTAGTGTCCTTCGCATTCGCATTAATTCGATAGTTTCGCTTTCATTATCATCGAAAAATAATAAATTGTAATGTCGTAACATTTTTTTAATCAATTTAAAACTAAAAAAAAAAATCAAAAAATCCACAAAATGTATGAGACGATTGTAAAATAGCAATCGTTCAATCGCAATCGTTCAGTCGACCATATTTGACAGTTCAACAAGTTACATGAAGCTAAAGTTGAATTGTCTTAACGACATCGTCCAGACGATTCAAGTTTGTATGTCTTACACGAAGCAATTCAATCGTTCAAACGACGTCGTCAAACTATCGTCGTCTTACGCGATGAAGGCCCTGTTTTGCTTTCAAGACAGCTACATGACCGTCTATCCTCAGGTTGTTATAGCACATAGCGCAACGTTTTCGCACAATTTTATCATTGGGGCGTGGTAGTTCCGTGAGAAAGAGTTGGCTTGGCATTAACATTGTTGGAGGAATTCTTGAAATATTTGTAGCAGATGCGCAAGAACCGAGCAATACTCTCAACAGCATTTCTTGAGCTTGCAACATTGAAATTGGACCCTTGTCTTGTAATTTATTAAACATTCATCTCACATCGATAACTGCTACTCGGAAGATCTACAGCAAGGTGAGGCTTATGAAGGCTGAATGAAAAGCAGAAAATTAATTTCCATTACAAGTAGATAGCATAAGGACATAAGGACACGCCATTTCAGCACCGTGATGCATCCATCTTTTTTTTGAGCAATGTTTTCATTTTTTTTTTTTTCAATTTATGTTTAGTGACTTGTAATGGAATATTGGACCGATTTTTTCATATTGTTCCATATATAAGTCCGTGTTGCGATTTTTTAAGTACGTTGCCTATGTTAACTAGTATAATAATTGTCAGCGACAGAACCCTTCCATTGCCGAAGTTGCTCCCGAATATATTTCGTAGCTATCAACTGTGCACATTTTATACACTCTTATTCCGTACTTACTGGCTTTTGAAGCAAAAGGAAAGTAAAAGCCAGCAACGCAATATAAGGGAAAATCTGTTCTACGACATCTTTTATCCGATGCATATAGGTAAGCGGTTTGTTGTACAATGAATCGAGATTCCAATAGTGTTCAATTGTCGGAAACTTTACGTCACCCATAAGCATTAGAATACCAAAAAACCTATTCATTTCGTCAATGTCCACATCTTGCCACCTACGTAGTCGGTTAAATATCAACGTTTTTGATGCTCTTAAGATGATATCAGCTGATAGCGGAAATGCTAGTAAACAGTTCTCTTCCAATTGGTAAAATTTCTCAGTTGGATTGAATGAGATTTTATTTGTAGCTTACCAAAAATTTGCTCCTCATCATCTTCACTTTCAGAAAGACATACGAAGAATCAGAGTCAATTTCTGTTGGTTGATAATCTGATTCGCTTCCTTTTTCAAGATTTGTAGTTATGTCCGTATCATTGGACGTATTGATATAAATAATATGAACACTTACTATGTCCATGAATCATGAACATAAAATAACACATAGCGCAACGTTTTCGCACAATTTTATCATTGGGGCGTGGTAGTTCCGTGAGAAAGAGTTGGCTTGGCATTAACATTGTTGGAGGAATTCTTGAAATATTTGTAGCAGATGCGCAAGAACCGAGCAATACTCTCAACAGCATTTCTTGAGCTTGCAACATTGAAATTGGACCCTTGTCTTGTAATTTATTAAACATTCATCTCACATCGATAACTGCTACTCGGAAGATCTACAGCAAGGTGAGGCTTATGAAGGCTGAATGAAAAGCAGAAAATTAATTTCCATTACAAGTAGATAGCATAAGGACATAAGGACACGCCATTTCAGCACCGTGATGCATCCATCTTTTTTTTGAGCAATGTTTTCATTTTTTTTTTTTTCAATTTATGTTTATTGACTTGTGATTGAATATTGGACCGATTTTTTCATATTGTTCCATATATAAGTCCGTGTTGCGATTTTTTAAGTACGTTGCCTATGTTAACTAGTATAATAATTGTCAGCGACAGAACCCTTCCATTGTCGAAGTTGCTCCCGAATATATTTCGTAGCTATCAACTGTCCACATTTTATACACTCTTATTCCGTACTTACTGGCTTTTGAAGCAAAAGAAAAGTAAAAGCCAGCAACGCAATATAAGGGAAAATCTGTTCTACGACATCTTTTATCCGATGCATATAGGTAAGCGGTTTGTTGTACAAGTACAATGAATCGAGATTCCAATAGTGTTCAATTGTCGGAAACTTTACGTCACCCATAAGCATTAGAATACCAAAAAACCTATTCATTTCGTCAATGTCCACATCTTGCCACCTACGTAGTCGGTTAAATATCAACGTTTTTGATGCTCTTAAGATGATATCAGCTGATAGCGGAAATGCTAGTAAACAGTTCTCTTCCAATTGGTAAAATTTCTCAGTTGGATTGAATGAGATTTTATTTGTAGCTTACCAAAAATTTGCTCCTCATCATCTTCACTTTCAGAAAGACATACGAAGAATCAGAGTCAATTTCTGTTGGTTGATAATCTGATTCGCTTCCTTTTTCAAGATTTGTAGTTATGTCCGTATCATTGGACGTATTGATATAAATAATATGAACACTTACTATGTCCATGAATCATGAACATAAAATAACACTCTTTCTTTAACAACAATAACAAATTATTTATGGTAAAAAAGCAATTTTACTCTAAATCCGCGTCAATCGTAATGCTTTCTACCAAAAAAAGGCTGGACGTAGAAACGATTTTGATTCAATTTGTATAGGGATGTAGAACACATTTCATATTTTTCATATTTTGAATCATTATATGATTTATGGACGCTGGAAACATGGTACACACAAATGTCTATGTATCAAATGTGATTCACGGGACGTGAAGATAATTTCTTTATTTCTGATAGAAAAGTATTGAACGCAGAGACGTGTTTCAATCAATTTGTATGGTGACAGTGAAGATTTTAAAATATATTAGGGAATACTCTAAAACTTACCTTTAAAAAAGTTGGAATAGGAATCATGGTCATATTATTTTGTTATTTTTTCCTTCAATAGGAATAGGATTATAATATCTCTACATTTTGAATTTGTGGTTTATCATGCAATAACCTTTTAATTAGGTCAAAGTATCATATTGTGATTAAAAGTTGTTTTAAGATCGCATTAAATGTATTTTAATTTAGCGTCATTTTATTTTAACAGCAAAACTCAATCAACTCGGGTGAATGTCAATAATTACGCGATTTGGGGAAAAATATCCACTTATGAAGGAGCAGGTTACATTGAAACACTATCATTGATACCCGATGAAAGTGAAGCCACTTTGGAGAAGTTAAAAACATTAAGTTGGATTGATAGGGGAACACGGATGATTGTTATAGAATTTGTTACCTATAATGCAAATGTTAACATGCTGTGCAATATAAAGTAAAACTAAATTATATTTCGTTATTTCAAATAAAACCATTGAATTTTTACAGATTATTAGCCGAATTTGCTACCTCAGGGAGCATTATAACATCAAGTTCAATCCAGCCGCTAGGTTATTCTATTTTATGTGAAGGGTTCTCCGAACGCTTCTGTGTGCTATTGTTTTTTCTGATAACATTATTTTATACTTTCGATTTACTATTCAGAGTGAAATTAATTGGATTTTTAAGTATTTTTAATTCTATGTGGAGTATTTTTGATACCATTGTTATTTTGGTAAGTTAAATATAAATAGCCACAACATTTTTCAGACACTAATGCTAAGGTTCATGCTAATATCTACTACTTAATAATTTGCTTACTTAACTTCAAAGAAATTTACTAAGTTTTTATTTTTTATTTTAAACACTTTTTAAATACTTTTATTTTATAATTATCAGCTGGATACATTGAAAACAGATCGTGGAAGAATCCAAGGATAATAGAGTAGCTCGCATGTTATCAATGCTAGTGATCGGATTTCCCTGGTACAGATACGTGCTAATACCAACAATCATAAACGATTTTGGTTGTTCTCACTTTTCCAAACCCGGTGTATGTTACGGAAGGGAGTTGTAGATAAAAATGGCAAAATTATAAATAAAATGGTTATTAAGTTTTAGGGAAAATAGGTGCTCTTGTGAATCCTATAACGTTGGCACCTCGTTCCTTAGAACAACTCTGAAGAATACTCTTATGTCAAAAATGACAAAAATTTATTTTACATAAAAAACATTCCAATAAAGACAAATGGAATTAAGAACGGCCTCAAGACTTTTTAAAATTTATATCTAATATTCATGTTCTACTTTTGAGAGTAATTATAATCTCACTTGTACTAAATTCATTTAATACTACGGCCACTGATCAGGTAGTTTAACTATTAGGTGAATCAGGGTTGCCACTTCAAAACATACTTTTGAACTTAGATCGTTCAAAATAAAATGCACGGCTGGGTCGCACGAACTTGCTCCTATGTAATAGACAAAAACGAATGTTATTAGAGAAAACTGTTCATAAGGATAAAATTTATTTTTTAAACTCTTTTAATAAGAGATAAAAACAGAATGCTATGCAAATATGAATTTATGCAAGAACAAAAATTATAAGTCTTTGTAGTGGTTTCTTTAAAAATTAGGATTTATACACAAAATTTTTAAAACATTTTTACGAAAAAAATTTGGTACGCTCACTTAAAGTTTTTAATACTGTACGAATAAAAATTAAATTTCCAAAAAAAATACTGAGTCGTTTTTGAGATAAAAGCTTCTCTCTATACATATATGAATTTTAATATTCATTATGCCGATAATGAGAAATTCAAATTTTGGAAAAATGGTTATATGGTAGGTTCAGTCAGTAATATCTTAATTTCAATTTTTTTATTAAATTATCGATCGTAAAAATTAATCGAGAAAAAAAACATTTTATCGATATTCTAGGCGCCGTTTTCGAAAACCTTTTTTTAACATTTGTATGTTGCGTACCGTTATTTTTAGACAAAATAAATTTTTTTTCTCACATCTTGTAGATTACATTGAGAAACTTTTATTTATTAAGATTTAAAAAAAAATCTAGCATAGGGCTTGCGAAGCATTCAGTTTTTAAAATAAAACTTGAAACTGGTCCTAAAAATCCCAAAAAAAATTTTTTTTGAAAATTTGAATACACAATTCTATTAAAATTTTTGGGAATGATCAAAATCGGTTGTATCTACCATTTTTGAAAAAATCAAAAACAAAAAAAATGTTCCTGGTAGGGTACCATTAATAACCACTTTTCGGAATTTTTTTTTCAACCATTATCTAGCTTTAACTTAATGAAATTTGTTTGCATCTTATTTTTTTAAATCTGCTGAAATTTTTAAAATTTCGAAAAAAATTCGAATGGCCGTATATTTTGTACCGTTATTTTTGTTCTTAAAAAAAAGAAAAAAACGTGAGGGGAAAAAAATAAAAATACTATCTACCAAGCTTTAAGAAAATCGGCCCAGCCGTTTAGGCTGTAGTCGAAAAGACAGACAGACAGACAAAATTGCGAGATGCACTTTTTTGGTCTTCGCTATCATCGTAATGTCAACTTTGATTAAGAACTCGAGTCGACTTTAGGCCTTATAGTAGATTGCATGTTTTCGTAGTAGGATTAGAAAATTCAAATTTCAATGAATACATGATATTCTTCGCGGCCAGTCAAATGCGACTTAGAATTGATTTTCATTTGCCATTGTATTAGAGTAATTTCTTGTCTGTTTTCGAAAAAAAAAATTCGAAACCAAACCATTTTGAAACTGGTCCATCCTTTACTAAAAATAATTTCCTTGTGTTTCGGCTATCCTTTTCACCATTCGAAAAAAAAAATGACATTGTGTATAATTAAATGATTAATTTTACAAAAAGAAATCGAGAAATGTAACATTATTAAGAAGTTAGTTAGTTAGTTTATTAGTAGGTATTAAGATACCTAATAAACGGTGCCAGGAAAGTGGCACTGCTGTATGTTGGTAATCGATGTTTCCAAAAGGTACTCTTTAATTTTCCGTTTTTGGTACGCTTCCTGTATCGACTTATACCCTCAAAGTACCATTTATATAATAGTTTGTACTCTATTTATTTATGTCATTTAAAATTAACAGAAAGTCGGTTCTCGTTTTGAACAAAGTATTAAGAGTCGACTTCCATTCTAAAATTCATTAAGAACAGGTTTTAAATGCTTAAAACTTTTTGAGTTGCATTCGGTAGCTATTAATTTTAAATTAGTCTTTTTTTTTTTTTTTTGTTTTTTTTTTTTTATAATCTACACGCGCTCAAGGGACAGATTACCCTTTAAATGTTTGAACACAGCGCGGGCGTGAAGTTAAGGAAGAGAAAGAAGGATTGGAAAGATGTGTGGCACGATGTTCTGAGACTGAAGGTTGTTGTCTCAGATATTTTATCTCCAGGACGAAAGTGTTATTTACGGAACTGCTTATACATATATGTGTTTTACATAACATGTAAGGAAAACGACAAAAAAACATTGGCGCAAAATTTTAGTTGAATTAGTACAATATTGAAGCTGTTTTATTATGAAACTAGGTTAAAACAACGATTTTGCAAATTTTAATCGAATATAGAATCATACTTTCTCTACCCTTTTATTAAAGTTAAAATCTTCTAATACCTAGGTATTTTGTTTTTGCTATTTGCACACGCTACAAAAGGTCGTTTTTTTTAACTAACTGTCATCGTTTTAGGTGTGTTCAGAAGCAATTTATCAAGAAAATTTCTTTAGTACGATACTAGTTTGAAAATGTTTAAAATTAAGAATGAATTAGTAAATTACTTTAAAGTTAGCAAATTTTTAAGTAGCATCATACTAATACCTTAATAATAAATGTTAAATGTTTAAAATGTTGCGCCATTAATATTAATCTTATTTCCATTTTTAAGCTTGCACATTTTTTGATGCTTTATATGGCTTGGCATACAAAATATTTAAAGGATATCCTTGATGTAAAAGACCAGCAGCCTGAAGAAGGATTCAGTTTAGACATTATTTGTTATTGGAATGAGTTTTTTAATTATGGACTGGGTTTATGCACGTTTATTCTATGGATCAAAACATTTAAATACATTCAACTGAATAAAACGATGATACAATTTAGTTCAACTATAAGGAAGGTTATTTGAAAAAGTTATAATTAAAAGAATATGAAAATTAATAATAATATTTTATATTATTAGTGTGCAGAAAGCTTATTTGGATTTATTGTCATGTTTACAATTGTTTTCGTTGCCTACGCCGATCTATCGGTCCTTTTATTTGGGACAACTCATAATGACTTTCGTGACTTTTCAACTGCTATGGTGACTATGATGCGAATGGTCCTAGGAGATCTTTACTACTCTGAGATGGAAGAAACAAATCCCGTTCTTGGTCCGATTTACTTTTTGTCTTATATTTTATTTGTGTTTTTCATACTTTTGGTAAGAGAGGAGAAAAAGGTCTGTTTACAAGTTACAAGATAAAAATTATGTTTCTCTTTGCAGAATGTGTTCTTAGCTATAATAAATGATACTTTTTCAGCAGTGAAGGGTGACAAAATTATAAACGAAAATAAAGGATTTAAGGAATTGAAGACGAAACTACTTATGATATTAGAAAACACCCCTTTTTCATCAAAAATTAAATTAGCATTCCCCAATGAATTATTCATAAGTTCTTCAAAAGATGATCAAGATGGAAAAAAATATAAAAATATGGAAACAAATATTGTAAATTCGTGAGTATGCTTGAAATACAATATTTTGTTTGACTCTGAAATAGAATTCCATAAGTTGCCCAAAAGTTCCCCCCGAAAATTTATAATTGTCTAACTTTTACTACGAGAACAGTGCGTTGTAATTAATTTTTGTTTACTTTGCAAATGGTAGCTACTTCACAAAGTACAAAGTTAAGACACCAAAAGATTTTTTACTAAGCGTTATAGGGTGATGTCGTGTGAGGTCAGCCCTCTCTAGTAGTCGGCCACATTGTTATAAAATTGAGCGTAATAGTAACGGTTTTAGTTTAACCTCCATGTAATTTTTTTTCCTAAAAGCTTAACGGTTCTTCTGTCTGGGTGCAAAATTCTGTGCCAATGCACGTGCAGGTTTTCTCCTTAAAAATTCCAGTTTACTTCAAGATTTCGTAAGTGTCGGATGTGTGGTATTTAGTAAAACAAAAAATAGTGAAAGAGTGTTGGAAAATAATCTGTAACTAGTAAAATATTGAAGGTAAGTTGATGATATTATTGTTTTTATGTTTTGTATAGTTCATTTTTGTCGTTTTTTATTAAAAAATGTAAAAAAAATCAACTGTTAAATATATACAAGGGGGGCTGACCTTAGAAGACAAAGTTTTGTCAATTCTTGTGAGGTCAGCCCCCCCTGGCTGACTACTGAAACTAAATTAAAAAAAATTTTTTTTAGCCTGAGTATGCAGTACGACTGGAAATTTTATTCTCTCTTGATTGGCGTACAAACAAATTATTTTTTTAATGTATTTTCAGTAGTCAGCCGCCTATAAACGTTTAGGTATATTAGGCGGCTGACTTAAGAAGAAACGTATTCTTATGTCAGCCCTTTATGATTAGTAAGCTTAAGTCATTTTATTAATACGTTTTATAACTTTAGGCAGTGGGAAGATGTAGAATTTCGATCCAGTTTTCATTTAAAGATTTTAAATTATTATAAATTACAAATTTAGAGTTTGAATGAGTTGTTATATTTGTAGGTAGACTTTCAAAATCTAAAATGGACAGTTCAGAACAAATAACGAAACGCGAATTTCACAAGTACCCCGAAGAGGCGCTTAATAACGCATTAATACAAATAAGAGAACACAATTGGCCAATAAGAAAGGCAAGTAGGGAATATGGGGTTCCCCGAGGTACATTACAAGACCGCATCCATGGCAGAGTTGCAGAGAAGCCAAGAAAAATGGGACCGGAAACTGTCCTTACTTTAGACGAAGAAAATAAACTGGTTAAGTGGCTAGTAGACCTTGCTAAGTGTGGCTTTCCACAGAAGCCCACAGACCTCTTGAATATGGTCCAAAAAATCCTTCGTGAGGACAAACGTACGACTGCATTCAAAGATAGCTTACCGGGTAAAACGTGGTACTACGCCTTCCTAAAGCGTCATCCTGAACTGTCCCTCAGAACACCAGAGGGACTCTCAAAAGGACGGGCGATCGTGACGGAGGAGTCTGTAAGGAAGTGGTTTCGGGAGCTGAAAGAATATTTAGAAGAGATTGATGCAGCCGATGTTTTAGAAGACCCTACAAGAATCTTTAATGGGGATGAAACATCATTCAGCTTGTCTCCAAAAACAGGAGTCGTTTTGGCGCCAAGAGGTTGGAAAAATCTGTACACAGTAAAACAAGGAAACGAAAAAGAGACGATCACGGTACTTTTTCTCTTCAGTGCTGCTGGCCAAATGCTACCACCATTAGTTGTGTTTCCCTATGTCCGCCCTCCTCAAGCAGTTGTTAAAAGTATGCCGGATAATTGGGTCTTAGGCAGATCCGAAAGTGGATGGATGCGGTCCGAGACGTTCTTTGAATATGTGGCTAATAGTTTTGACGAATGGATTACGGAAAATAATACTAAACGCCCAGTATTGCTTTTAGTCGATGGCCACAAATCGCACCTATCGATGGAACTAAGTGACTTCTGCCGTAATAACGGAATAATTCTATACGCCCTTTTACCAAATACGACTCACATAACACAGCCCGCTGATGTGGGCGCATTTAAAGGCTTAAAAACTGAGTACAAAAAGACGGTACACGAATGGCAAAATATTCCCGAGAATACAAACAAAGCGATAACCAAGACAAACTTTTGCAAGGTTTTGGAAATGGTTTTGAATAAATCAGACAGGACTGAAGTTATAAAAAATTCGTTCAGAAAATGTGGATTGTATCCTTTTAACGCAGACGCAGTGGATTATTCTAAATGTGTGCAGAACCAAATTGAAAATCTCTGTTTAAGCTTTTCTGAAACGAAGAAAGTGCTATCCTTGGCGAATGAGGAAATCGTTAAAAAAAATATTGATTTCGACGCCCTTATAGAGATAATAGAAAAGCTGGAGCACACTCACCTGAGTCAAACCGGGCCAAATGAAACCCTAACTGGAACCTATCTAATTGATGCAACAGGTGAACTGCAAAAGCTGAGTTCGGAAGAATCAAGTTCTATACCAAACAACAACGAAAACAGAACTGACGAGACTGTGGAGGAGACTGTAGAGGAGCTTTTGCAGCAGGCAGAAGAATTGTTAGCTACAACCATTGCGGAAACAAACGAGATCCAAAATCAAAATTCAGAAGTGGCGGCTCAGGTGCCATCTCCATCAAAAGACAAGGAAGAAGTTTTGATTAATGCAGAAGATGGCTTAGCTGCAACCGTTGGTATGATACAAATTCACAACAAGACTTTAAGAGTAGGTAGGCATTATAATTATTCTATTTCATATCATTTTTCTTAGATCATTCATCAAGGCGTTCGTCAGCAACGTCAATTTTAATCAGTGAGCTTTTGGCAAATGTTGCCGAAGAAAAACAAACTGGTAAAAAATTCTTAGAAAAATGATTCAATGATTTAAAATGATAATGTTTGAATCTTTGAAACTATTTTATAGCTCAGTTCCAACCGTCAACTTCGACTTCTGTAAGTCCTGCGTTTAGGCGCCATCTTTTTTATCCAGAAAAATTAGCAAGGTCGACAAATTCTATCCGTCAAAAACCTCCTTGCAGTGTTTCCTCGCTTGCATGGAAGGAATTTTTCGAGAAAAAAGAACTTGAAAAAACTAAAAAAGCACAGGATATTAAGGAACGAAAACAAACACGGGAAAAGAAGCGAATTCAACTTCAAAAAACTAAAATGGAAAGGAAAACAAAGAAAAAGACGAAGAAAATACTATGTGCCAAATGTGAAGTAGAATTGATTTCTGATACGGAAGACAATGATGAAAAAAACTTAGGTTGCGATTCTTGCATCAGATGGTTTCATCTTAAATGTACACAATTTTCCGGGAAGAGTTTTGAAGAAGTTGAAGATGAATCATTTGTATGTGAAAATTGCACAAAGTAAATTTGCATTATATGTAATTGATACCTTCAGTTTTAAAGCTATTATTTAGTAATACATATTTTGGTAAGTACCTATACGTGAGTTTACCTACAATGTTTTAACACAAGTCATGAAGTCTTTTTGTTTGTTTTATTAATTAGTATGTAAATCATAGTATTTTTTGTATTGTTATGTTTTTTTTTGTTTCGTTATAGGTACTTATTTTTAGGTAACTACTTTATTACTGTTGTTATCGTTTTATTAAATTAGTTTGTAAGTTATATTGAATAAGATTTGACTGAAATACAAGTTCCTTTTTATAAATTATTTATTGTGTCTTCTGTATTTTATTTATTTGTTATAAATTTTTGCAAAACAGGTTTGTTAAATCATTTCGGAATGGCTTATGAATAATATAAAATGGACTTACTTTAGGGGGCCGACTACTGACAACTCTAGTGGCCGACTACTGGAATTTAGAGGGCCGACTATACAAGAATCCGACTTTACTCTGAATTATGGTTAATAATTTGTTTAAGGTAGCGATTTAAACAAATAACTCTCTTTTTACCCAATCTTCAAATGTTAACCAATCAATAAAACTGAGTTTCATGTTCAACAATTAAATACTGGATTTTTCAGGACAAGTTAAACATAAAAAAAAAATTAAAGGGCTGACTACTAGTGCCATCACCCTATAGCACGGAATCTCCAAGTGTTTCTCACAAGTAGTCGACCGTGACATAGAAGTAGAAAGATTCAGCAAAATCATTGTGTCCATTTTCAAAAATAGTATTGCAAAAATGAATTGGAAAAAGATTTATTCTTCAATTAATGAAGAGTTTTAATAAAAATGGAAAGTGTACGGTATGGATTTGAGTAACGAAAAAGAGTACGAAAAGGCAACATTCATATAAAGGTGATCATAAGTGAATTTAGGTACACTCTGACTTCAGAATAAGTTTTGCCGAACTTACTTTAATGTTTCTTTTTTTATTATCAATTTTGTACTGTTAACTAAATGCGTTTATACTAAATCAAACCATCATATCTTTTTAATTTTAGGTTTTTCAAAGTTATACCAAAACCAAAAGCTGGACAACATATTAATGAGTATTTTTTTTAATTCAAAACATTAATTTCGATCTTAAATGTATTATATATATTCTTTTTCTACTAGATTAAGCAAACGAATAGTGATTCTGGAAAAAACAATTGATAGACTTATAATATATCTTGAAAATGCATTAAGAACTACTTAAAAACCGATACTTTCATTATTGAATATAGTATACTTATTGTTTATATTGTAATCTTTTACCCAAAATTTACCCAAAAATAAAACTCATCTCTCTTAATAATTATTTCCTACATTAAACATATTTTGTTTCGCTTCAAATCATTTCAATTTTTACCAAGCCGTATAGGTAGTATGCAGAACAATAATAACTTCCGAGTATTTTTACAATTTAAACATTATTTTTGACTTTAAAAAACATACGAGTATTTATATGCGTTGAAATGGTTTTAGAATTTTCTTAATAATTCTTAATAATTTTGTGAACATCTTTTCCCTTTAAGGGTGGAAAGGCAATTGGTACCAAGCCTGCCTATTCAAAAACGAGATGTTCATTCTTCGGCCATATTGTTTTGGTGACATCTGTCAAATTTATTGTTCAATTACTGAACGACATGAACAAGAACTCTCAGAACACACACTCAACTCAATTACTGAACGACATGAACAAGAACTCTCAGAACACACACACTTGAAAGTGTGCGCTGAATCCGAGGCAGTCGATTCTTCACCGTGCACAAGAAATACATTGTCCCATTGCGGTCATAGCCCGGTCAAAATAGACATTCAAGGTTACATTAATTCGCACAAAGCTGAAAATTGGCATGAATGTTGAGAACACTATTATAAACAATTTGTCAAAAGTCCCCATCGATCCGAAATCGGTTTTTTGCATTTTTCAGCTGAACGGCAAGTTTTATCATAAGATAGGTGAGACAAAAATTATTCATCATGCAATTATCTAAAGAAATTGTCTTAACACTTTTTCTCCTAAGAATCACCATTTTGGAGATATAGCGAATCAAAAAGTTGAAAAAAAATTATTCAAGGTCAAATGTTGCAAAAATCGTTTTTTTGCATTTTTCAGCTGAACGGCAAGTTTTATCATAAGATAGGTGAGACAAAAATTATTCATCATGCAATTATCTATAGAAATCGTCTTAACACTTTTTCTCCTAAGAATCACCATTTTGGAGATACAGCGATGTTGAAAAATTTGTGTTCTTCATAATATGTATGTCAATTACCGTTATATACATTACACAACGGTAATACAAGTAAAAATATTAGTTTTCGTGGCGTATAGATACATATTATACAATTCTAAAGCCAGATATACACTGTTCAAATGCATGACAAGCACGCGCAAGTGTATTGGTGAAAAAATCACACGTATAGATTGGATTTAGGATTAAAGCAAAATGAAAATCTTTCGAGTTTCTTTCAATCTAGCGTCCTGCATTGAAGTAGTGTATATGCAAGATTGATGATTGACCATGCATTTATTGGTTCATTTGCGTATAGTTCGTTGAAGAGATGAGAACACAGTACAACATAAGCACTGATTGAAATATTAAAATAGTAAACAAAAAATGTATGATGAAATGGACAGACAAAATAAAACAAATTACCTACTCGGATAAAATTGAAAAAATCTCAAAGACGTTCTTATATTCACAATTTCGCCGAAAAAAAAACTCACAAAGCGCAACGTCCTCTCACCACACCGTCCATGTTAAAATAAAAGATTGAAGACTCATGCTTGGTGTGTGTATATGCAACTTTAATCCGAATTTTCGAATACACTTGCACAATGTATATTTGGCTTAAGAATATAAACTCGAAAGAAAACCCAGTCCCTCATTTTATGTGACCGTACGGCCTTGAGCAGCATCTGTCTGCGACGCTCGTATACCAGCTCCGTTTCTAAGGGCCCAAACAAAATAGTATTAGCCCCAAGCGTTCCTTCGTAGTAAGAACAAGTAGTTATTGCAAACAGAATTTGTGCAGTTTCTTGTTTGTAAGAGAAATGTATCAATTTTGCTTTATTTGTAGTAAACATTTGGCGGAAAAAGTACACTCGGAAGAGTACCATTACCGTAGTTAAAAGACGTCACGAACAAGAACAAGCTGGTACATCAATAATAAGTCCTCCTCGTACTAGAGCACGCGTAAATGAATCAGTTTTTTGTTTAGGTTACATTACCTTAGGTTAAGGTGGCTGCTGACCGGAAAAGCCAAAACACTTAGACCAATATTTGGTCCGTTGTGATACTACAGGATTTCAAAAATCAATCTTACTCGTTAAACCATTAACAATGAAGCATTTGAGACAGTGAATGTCAGAATTGTTTTTTGTTTAAAAGTGTGCTGTTTATTCTGTGGCAATGAATTGAATAAAGCGTTTGAAATGAAAAAAAGCACTGCAATATCGGCGTCAAATTTGTAATGTAATTAGGTGCTTAGATAAGTTTTGGTACTTATCTTTTGTAAAAAATACTCATAATCGCTTTCGTCATTTCCAATAGTAGTATTTTTCAATTAGATACAAAATTTTCAACTCAATAGGACCACAATAGATCGTTGAATAGGCCTACCGAGAAAGCCACCTTTAAAAAAACGCGCCAAGTGTACTACTTCACGGGTGGCGCGGAACCGTGTGCATATTATGAAGAATACAACTTTTTCAACTTTTTGCTTCGCTATATCTCCAAAATGGTGATTCTTAGGAGAAAAAGTGTTAAGACAATTTCTATAGATAATTGCATGATGAATAATTTTTGTCTCACCTATTTTATGATGAAACTAGCCGATCAGCTGAAAAATGCAAAAAACCGATTTTTGCAACATTTGACCTTGAATAATTTTTTTTCAACTTTTTGCTTCGCTATATCTCCAAAATGGTGATTCTTAGGAGAAAAAGTGTTAAGACAATTTCTTTAGATAATTGCATGATGAATAACTTTTGTCTCACCTATCTTATGATGAAACTTGCCGTTCAGCTGAAAAATGCAAAAAAACCGATTTTTGCAACATTTGACCTTGAATAATTTTTTTTGCACACGTCGGATCGATGGGGACTTTTGACAAATTGTTTGTAATAATGTTCTCAACATTCATGCCAATTTTCAGCTTTGTGCGAATTAATGTAACCTTACCCTTATTTTTGAAGCTAATTTGACCGGGCTATCAGTTAATTTCAGGATTGGCTGGACTGAAACAACAAAAAAAAAAAACAAAGTGGGTTATTTAAAGGAAGGTTTCTTACGAGACAATTTACCACAATTTGTTTTAAAAGTAAAAATAAACAAAAATTGTTAAGCTTTAAAAAAATTATTTTCTTTTGGAAATTTTTTTGGCCGTTTTTTTTGTTCATAACTTTTTGGTCAAATTGTGGTAAATTGTCTTAGAAAACATAAAAACAATCAAGTTGCAACAAGATTTTTGAAAATCGGTTCAGTAGATCCGGAGATTGACTGTCCGCAGTGGGACAATGTGTTTTTTGAAGAGTCAACATTGGCGCCCTCTATAATTCGGCCAAAATTAGAAAATTAAGACAAAACAAATGTTTTTGTACTCTTGACGCATGTATTCATTATTTAAAAAAAAATTATGTTATTACCTAATAAAGTTTCCGAGAAAAAAATTCCCAAAAATCGTGCATTTTTTGGCGTTCTAGACCGTACTAGTACCTTTATTTACAAAAATATCCTTGGTATTGTATGCCCACGTTAGTTCACAAGCTCTTAATTCATGGCCCCGAAATAATAAAATATTCAGTGTTACCTATCTGTCAAATGTCGGAAGATGCACAAGACGGTGTTCACATTGGACTTACTCCGCCGACTTATTTTGACGTCTCTGTTTTTTTTCTCATTCGCACTTCAAGAAAGAGAAAGAGACGAGAAAATGAGGCAGGATTTTTAAAACAAATTGAAAATCAAAGGATTTTTTTGACATTTGTATTGGTGCGACACGAAGGTACAGTGTATCACAAAAGTAAGTAAGCACTCATTAAAAAAAATACAATCAAACACTATTTGGAAAATAAATCGAAGTGCCAGAATGGTAAAATTGTTAACAAAAGTCCATCTACTATGCACAAAATAATAACCAAATAAAAAACATTGAAAGTTTGCAAAATTACTCTCTATCAATGACAATGACAAGCAGGTATGGCGTATTATTGTTAGCAAAGTGAAGAGAAATTCCAAAGTAAGCCCATCAAAGATATCAGCAGAAATAACCAAAGAAAACGGTTAGTCATGCAACCCTCAAATTATTCGACGAGTGCTCTCAAATCCAGTTATCATGGTCGAAATATTAGAAAGAAACCTTACATAAGTAAAATAAATCGCCAAAAGCGGCTCTTCTTTGCAAAAACCCATGAATCTAAACAAGCAGAATTTTAGAACACAGTTGTTTTATTTGAAATATTACTTTTTAGTTCGAAATACATATCAATTATAGACAAAAATATTAAGTTTTTTTTTAACATTACTATCGATTGTTTGAAGAAAATGATCTTTAAACTAAGAAGTGCTTACTTACTTTTGTAATTTACTGTATATTTGTAGTGGCATAGCAAATGGCCAACAACTATGACTACTACAAGACGTCAAAGTGAGTCTGGAGTGTTCACACTACTTTTGTGTCTGAACACGACAGGGTGGCCTTATGTCAAAATAAATCGGTAGAGTAAGTCCAATGTGAACACCGTCCAAGAAGCATCTAATAATTTTTTAAATCTATCAAGCTAATTTCGCAAGTAACCATTATCGTCAAAAGACAATGGAGGATGTTTTTAAAAGATTCCTAATCGCATCCGATCCATTAATATCTAGTTGTCGGGAATTACCTCAAAAACCACTTAAATCTTTGTCTAAGGACTGTATCAATTTGTTAGCACCTCCACCTGTAAATAATCAAACAGAAGATGAACAACAATCTTTTGACAGCTCTTTCGCTTCTGAAACAGATACAGATGTACATAGATGATTGTGACTGTTACGAGATGGGCAATGAAAAATTTTTCATGTAAATATATGGGATTAACTTACGAGTACATACCTATTGTTTGCTCATATTGCATTTTGTATTTCTAAATTTATGATTTATAAATTACTGTGTTCGATTTCAATAAATATAGGTATATAAATAATTTTGTTTCCATTTTTTTGTTAGGTATATAATATTGCTATATAGCATTCCACCATTTTGAATTTGTTCATTTTTAATAAATTTTCAAGTACATGCCCTAATAATATCAAATACCTCGTATGACATGACGCCATATTAGGTCGGCCATTTTGAATTTGCTGATTCTGATAACAGATTCGTAATCAGCGACCCCAAAAACCCCTATATACCAATTTGTGGATCATTCTCTACGTTTTTCGACTTTTGGCCGCACAAAGCAGCTTTCGGCCGCACTGTGCGGTGGCGCTAAGGGTCACACAGCGGTTGCCATGATTAACATTCTGTATGAACGATTTGAGGTTAAGGTAATCTCTTGCAGTGGTGACGTGAATTGCCAACCGAGGTCATGCGATTTGACCCAGCTGAAATTATTTTGTGTGGTTTCCTGAAGTTGCAGGTCTATCTGAATAAACCGCAATGCTCTTAAGGTGAACATAACACAGATCATCGCTCAAATTCAGCGGGATCTATGCGGAAGAGTTATTGAAAATTGGACCACTCGGATCCGTGACATCATAAGAAATAGATGCTGGCATTTGAACGATGACATATTACATACATAACGCCAACGGCATAGATGGCATATAAATTTTGTTAATACCTCACACACAGCTTGTTTTATTCCATTTCAACATCTACCTTTAATTGAAAAATCCGTTTATGTACTAGAAATGGCTTTAAAATTAACTCCTGAGTTGTATGTTCTGGTTATCGATATTTGTAACGATGCACGTCAATTAAACTCCAATTATTTATTATAAACGAAAGAGGAGGAAAATCCTTTAAGGAAAAAATACATTCTACTCGTACATATTATACCTATGATTAATAGTATTTTGTACTTTGCTTAAAACTTTGTAGATATTCATATATGTTAATGTACGAACAAATGTAGTTCTCAAATACATAAATCACAAAACGTAAAGGAAATGACAAACGAAAATCGCTTTAAAAAATTCTATTACAAAAATCGTCCTAAAATTAATATATCCATTGTGTATGAACTTAAGGATTTGGGTTTATATTTATTGCTTCTATGGGTAACAACAATAGGTGAGTTTTTGTCTTCTTCTTTTCCATACAAATAATTTCATCTACTTGTAGTGGCAACATCATCAAGAGAAATTGGTATGTTTTATTTTAATAACGCAATTGAGAGGTTATTCCACAGTAGGTACACAACCAACCAATATGGATTGGAACTGGCGTATGAAGATCTCCTTACCATATCTGATTGGTGGTCATTTGCTGAAACTACATTTATTGAAGGAATTAGCCAAATTGAGGCAAGGCTGTTACCAAGAAATGAGTCTACTGAAGGAACAATTTTGTTCGGACCACCAAGATTGAGACAGATCAGAGTTAAGAACGAACCATGTAAAATCAGTAAAATTTTCCAAAATGAATTCAAAACATGCTTTGGCCAATACAAAAAGAGCAAAGAAGATATGTCTCGTTTTCTAAAGTAAGTTCACATAATATAACATACAATTTTAAATAGTATTGTGTTAAACTGTTAAAATTAAAGAAAGGCTACTTAACGATACACTAACTTCTTAGTAGTTTATTATTAATTTTTATCGCTCTAAAGTAATTTTGCTTTATTAATCTGCAGCTGAATATGCTTAAAAAAATGACAGTGTGAAACATTTAGCAAACATATTTGTACATTTTAAATATCATTGTTGCGCACTCAATCACGGATTAATGGAAATGCCGAAGTGGAATAGATTTAAATTTCTGCTTATTTAAGTTATCGATCAATTTTTTTTAGATTCCGGTTTTTCAAGTTAGTTATATAAATGTAACTGTGGGGCCCCTACAATGTTCCCATATTCTAAGTGGGGACAAACTAATGAGTTGTAGAATGAAGATGTTTCCAGATTACATAAAAATTTCTTACTGCAACGCATAGTAAAACCAAGGATTGCGGTGGCCTTATTTATAGTTTTTGTTTGCTCAATGTGGAGTGTAAAGTAAAGGTTGTGTGAAAAGTTTACGCCCACTTGTTGATTTTACTCATATAAAGGCATTGAATTAAGTTGTAATTAGTTACAGATAATTGTGTTATCTTCTTTTTTAATGGATATCGATTGACATTTCGACTTTACTAACTCTTCTTTCGAAACTTTTGAATATCAGTTTTAAATGAAATGTTACATTTATATATCTATGTATTAAACATTTATAATAGCCAAATAATTTGTACTAACAAATCGAAGTATTCTAAGGATTTTCAGTATGTTAAGTTCCTTGTTTACGTGCCTTTCTCCTGTTTTTAGAACAGCATGAATCTCGTTATAACAAAAACTGCCTTTGATTATTTGGAGGAGGCAATTGATCTACACATTCACAAACAGGTTGTTATAAGAACACCAATCGTTATTACCAAAAACGAACTCTAACTTTGATGCTAATGCAGTGTGTGTTTTGTAGCGTATATTTGCTTCTACTAATCTAGAACAAGATAATTGATTCTAAAGATTTCAAATAAAATTTAACAGAAATATTACTATTATTATTATAACTTTATTCACATGTACATAATTAATTACCAAGCCATTAATAATATATAATAGCACTTACTACAAAGAGTCTGAGACTATTTAACACAAATATTTTCATAGAACTATGCTCATTCTAACAACTTCACCTAACAATCTTACCAAACCTTTTCGGTCGATATCTATAGACTCATCGGCCCGTCCAGGGAAGGATCTAGATGTTGTCTTATAGCGTACGTAAAGCCTGTTCGTTGCTATGCTGAGGTCGTCGATGGGGTTATCTTGATGATGAACTCGAGATTTTGATCAAAGTTGACATTACGATGATAGCGAAGACGAAAAAAGTGGGTCCGGCAATTCCGTCTGTCTATCTGTATGTCTGCATTGCTGTACGTCTGTATATCTGTATGTATTTTAGCAACAAATTTTTCTAACGGTACCTGTCATAGAACATTTTTTTTTTTGATTTTCGAATTTCTTATCAACGGCTCTAACGATTTTAATCAATTTTTTTTTAGTAGGAGCCTTCTTAAGTAATAATATTGTAAATAAAAATATTGGAAAAAATATTTTTTGGGTTGTTTGGAAAAAAAAATTCCATTTTTTTTTTGAAAAATCAATCACCCATATTCTGAAACTCGTATTTATGATATGACTCGTGTTGGACTACAGTCGTAGGAACAGTCGTATGCGATGTTTTGCGGTTCCCAATATTAGTACAAGTGATCGGATGTTCGACTCCTGGAATAGCAATATACGACATACGTAGTCGAATACGAGTTATAAATACGAGTTTCAGAATATGGTTGAATATCTTCAAAACGTGTGAACGATTATTCTTTGAAGTTATTTCCCAAAATCGATATTAATAAATACCTAAAATTGCCATCCCAAAATTCCGTTCTCAAAAAATTAAAATTTTTAAAGAAATTTCTTATATTTTTATTTTTTATGTATAATCTACACGCGCCCAAGGGATTATGACTACCCCTTAAATGTTTCAACACAGCGCGGGCGTGAAGTTAAGGAAGAGAAAGAAGGATATGAAAGATAGGATAGGATAAAAAATTTACTTTAATAATAAAACGTTTTTTGAACTTTGCTTGCATAAATTCATATTTTTCTGGAAATCAGACGGCAATACCATGTATTTAAGCATTTTTATCTCACTAAATCCATGTTTTAATTATATTTATTTTTACATAATTCTTAAATTTCAAAGTACTTTTACATAAGAGTGATTAAAAGAGTAATTAAACATACTTTCATCTTTAAAAAATGTGAGGCTCAAATTAAGCTTCCTTCATTGTTTTTTTTTTTGTATGACTTCCACACTTAGAGGACAAGATATGTAAATCATCGTGTCCTCATAGCTATATATATCTAACCCACCGAAATGAAAACATCAACATTCGGAAAACTTCTACCCTATTACGTATGCTCCTTAAAAAACATAGCCGCCCTTATTTAAAATAGGGAAAGTTATTATCTTCATCCTCGATATTTGTATCTGTATAATATGCAACCTTTATGAGGGGGAAAATACATATAAACTTATTTTTGTGTAGGTGCCCAATTTAATTTAATAGATCAAAATTTGCTTGTTTTGTTAAAGAATCACTGTCCATTGATGAGCTACATACTGAGTAAAATGGAAACAACTTCTCTTCCCCAATATACATTTTTATTTAATTGTCTTAGATACAGTTTATAGTTTAACTAATTCACTTTAAAATACGAAATTCAGAAGAGAAAAGAAAAGAACAACTAATACAAATTTTGTGATATTGTATTTGATTAACTAAATTGTAATAACAAATTATTTTGTATCCAAATGTTGTTCCTTTTCTCTTTAGCATGAAATATCTTTTTTTTATACAAATCCTATGCAATTTTGTTATATGGACATACCTATTTATAGCATTAATTTAAAAAAAGCTCAAACGTTCCCAACTGGGCTTAAAAACATAAAAAATATTTAACTACACGTTTACTTAAATAATTATTTTATATTAAATACTTTCTCGAAACCAAATTAGCTTTAGCAAATTATAGGTCTCCGTCAGAATTTAACTCCCCAACTGGAATGAAATCGAAGTCCATGTATATTTCCAATATTGTAAGAAATCTGCAGGATTTATTTTTCAAAGAGCATTTCACACTCGATGACACAAAACAACTTTTAAATGTTAAAAAAAAAGTTGTTCAAAAGTCTTTGTTACATTATAAGCCAACCTTAGGTTACTATAGTAGTTTTACAAATTAAGTAGATATTATAGTTTTTAATTTTATAAATGAAATATACTTTTTTATTTTTATCTTTATATTACTGAATATATAATTCTATCATTAAAAACAAATACTCATAATTTCGTTTGCTGTAATTTGAAATGTAGTTTTTGTATTTTTTTATAAATAAACAATTTAGGCAGACAGCAAAATTTACCATGCTTTACATTTTAGAAACACATAAAAATTGAAATGTATCGAGAAGTTAAATAAAGAATTTGTAATCAGCCGATCGATTGATTCAATAACCTCCCAACTGAAGAAGGAGGGAAACATGAAGCAAAAAAATAAAATGTGGCTATCAAGACCCTATCTGAAAATATGCACCTTTCATAATCGTTACCGTCCTTGAAAATGTTTTTTTTTTACATTACATACATACATACCTTAATATTTGATGACGGCGGAATCATCGGTCCGTGCTTCTTCGAAAACCAAGCAATAAAACCAATTTATTTTGGTCTAAATTAGACTATAATCAAGATGTGGACAAAAAAATTATTTTTATTTCGAAATACTAAATCGTCGCTTTTCCGGCAGAGTGGCATAAGTCAACTTGCGACTTATAGGTACTATAAGGCAAGTTATGCATTCGGGAAAAAAAATCAAACTCGAGATTTTGATCAAAGTTGACATTACGATGATAGTGAAGAGCAAAAAAGTGGGTCTCGCAATTCTGTCTGTCTGTTCGACTGCAGCTAAACGGCTCGGCCGATTTTCTTTAAACTCGGTAGATGGGTTCTAGTTTTCCCCCCGGATGTTTTTATTCTTTTTTTAAGACTAAAAATAACGGTACCTGTCGTTATTTTGAAAAACTGTCCCTAAGATTTTTTTTAAAAAAAATCATAAAATTTCATTTAGTTAAACCTACATAGGTAATAGTTGAAAAAAAAAATTCAAAAAAATTATTATTTTTGGTATCCTCCTTGGAACCATTTTTTTTTTGTTTTTGATTTTCTCAAAAACGGTACGAGGTACGACCAGTTTTGATCATTTGTTGTATGTTAAGAATCCGCAGCAGTTATTGTGTATTCAAATTTTCAAAGTTTTTTTTTGGATTTTTAAAAAAAATTGAAATTTTTTTTTGAAAACTCAATATTTCGAAAACCCCATGCTCTATTCTTTTAAAACTTGAAAAATAAAAGTTTTTAGTTAAAAATTATTTTACCTAAATATAGCGTTACCCTCCATACAAAAGTTAAAAAATGGTTTTCGAAAATCGTATTTTTCTCGAAAACGGTTCCGAGAACTTTACTTTTTTCTTTCAATTAATTTTTAAGATCTATAAAAAAAAGATTGAAAACAAGACTGTAACTGACTGTAACTGTACCTACCATAGAACGATTTTTTAAAATTTTGAATTTCTCGTTATCGGCACAAAGGATTTTATTGAAATTTCTTACAGAGAAGCTTCTAAAAATTTTTATAAACATTGCATTTCAAAACTTTAAGAAAAATATTTTTTTTTGAATTTTGAAAAAAAAATCTATTTTTTTTTTGGAAAATTCAATATCTCGAAAACGGCTCAATTTTGTAAATTTAATTGTTATTCGAACAATAATAAAAACTTTAAATTGACGTACCAAAATTTTTTCTTAAAAATGTTTTAAGAATTTTTTATATAAAAGCTTATTTTTTTAAGAAACTACTACAAAGACTTATAATTTTTGTTCTTGCATAAACCTATGTTTGCTTGAATCACATGGCATCCTATTTTTACCTCGAACTACTAAAGAAGTTGTTTTAGTAATTTAAAAAAATTAATTTTATGCTTATGAACAATTTTTCTGTAATAACATTCATTTTTGAAATTCTTAGTCTCATAGGAGCAAGTTCGTGCGACCCAGTCGTGCATTTTATTTAGCTTAAAACACTTAACTGATTAAGAAAAATAACAAAATTTTTCTGTGTAATCGGCATTAACCCACTTCTTCTAGTTTCCGCGTTGTGAATAAATCAATTTTTGTTTTCTTAAATATTGTGTTAACTATAAAACTTAGCAAACAAAAATTGCAATTTTTTCATGTATTCAACTTTCGAGTTTTGTTTTTTATTAACAACGAAAATTTTTCTTTTCAATGTGATAAAAACCTTAAAAGGCTCTCCTGAAAATTTATAAGTTTCGACTTATGCCAGTCTGCCGGAAAAGCGACGAAATATCAAAAACCACATGCATGATATTTTTGAAACCCAACACCATAAAATTTTTTAACACTTTTCAAAAGATTTAGGAGAAAAGTACATGCATGATATTTTTGAAACCCAACACCATAAAATTTTTTAACACTTTTCAAAAGATTTAGGAGAAAAGTGGTCTTTTATTAATAAATATAACGGTAATGCGGTACGTTAACAAAGTCTACAAGAATTTTGATAATTTTTTTTCTGTATCCATCTATAGCAATTATAATTTTGTAATGAAGACATTATTCACAATATATTTTTTATTTTTGACTTTCTCATGTTCAGCGCAAAGGATTTGTATTAATTTTTTTAATACAGAAGCTTATTAAAAGTTTTAAAAATATTATTCAAAACTTCTAAAAAACACGAGATGCGGTAAGTGTTGAAGATTAAATTTTATTCTATTCGAGAGTTTAACTTTTCAAGCTTGTTGTTATATATCGGTAATCATGTAATAGGTGCGTTTTATTATCTACGGATCTATGTGGATCCGGATCTGGATTAATTTTTAACATGTATTACAAAACCAATTTGGGATCCTGTTCTCTATCTGGATTTATTTTAAGGATCCAGAAATTAGTTCTTTTTCTGACAAGTAGATGGCTTTTTATGGTAAGGTAGTTTCAAAAAAATATTTGTTGGGTTTTTTTGAAAATTTTTTTTTTTGAAAAATCAATATCAATATCTTCAATCAATATGTATCTTCAAAACCTATTTTTTGAAATTATTTCCTCAAATCAATATTATTAAATACTAAAAATTCGCATCCCACATTTTTTTCTTGAAAAATTTTAGAGAAATTTCTTATATAAAAAATTTATTTAATAATAAAATGATTTTTTAAGGTTTATTTGCATAAATTCATACTTTTCCGGAAACCAGACGGCAATTTTATGCATTTGAACATTATTATCTCATTAAATCCATGTTTTATATTTATAAAATGTATCTTAAATTCCAAAGAACTTTTACATAAGAGCAAGTTCGTGCGATCCAGTCGTGCATTTTATTTATATTTATACTCGTATCATATTTTTACTGTTTTTTATAAATATTTATTCAAAAATTAGACCGCGTTATATACTTTTAGGCTTGAATTGTTTAAGGACTTGTTTATTTAATTTAAAGAACTAATTTGATGGTTTTAGTCGCTTTTTCTGCTGCAGGAATATATTCAATAGTAAAAACTCTTGAGCACATGTGTCTCTTCTTTAAAGTTATTAGATAATACTCGTAAATATAAAAACCCAATTGTTGAGTATATACATAATAAAAGTGGAACTTACGAGAGCGGTCCGATAAGTACTTAGCTTCACCGCCCGATGATGCCTGTATCGCAAGAAAGATTTACTATCGTCTAGTACTTACATTTTCTTAGACGCCTACTGTCAAAATTTCAGTCGAATCGGGCTCGTAGTTTTGTTTTGACCACGTGTGGAAGTCAGCTTGACCGCGACTTTTAGAAAAATTGAAAAAGAGCAATATCGGTCGGTGATTCGATTCTTGTTTTTGGTAGGGAAATCGCGCCGCGAAATCAAAGAGCGCTTGGATGTTGTATACGGTGACTCTTCTACTTCGATGGTGACCGTCAAAAATTGGTATAACGAGTTTCAACGTGGTTGCACATCGGTTTTTGATGAGCCCGCCCAGGTGCCCCGAAAATGGCTATACCACGGAGGATAACGTGTCAAAAATCCACGATCTCGTATTGGCAGACCGCCGATTGAAGGTGCACGAGATAGCTGAAACAGTAGGCATCTCAAAAGACCACGTGGGTCATATGATCCATTAAATTTGGGGCATGAGAAAGCTGTCGGCGCGATGGGTGCCGTATTTGCTCACTCCAGACAACAAGCGCAACCGTTGTCGCCACCGCCAAATTGGTCGAATTGCACTACGAACTGCTGCCCCATCCACCGTATTCTCCATATTTGGCCCCTTGTGACTTTTTTTGCTTGCAAACTTGAAAAACCACTTGCCGGGCAGAAATTTGAGTCGAATGAGGAGGTCATCGCCACGGAGGCCTTCTTTGCAAACCTCGAGAAAACCTATTTTTCTGATGGCTTAAAGTAGTTGGAGCATCGCTGGATCAAGTGTATCGAGCTAAAAGGAGACTATGTTGAGAAATAAATCGCCACTTTTCCAAAATGGTTTTTTTTTTGTAGACTACACACAGAAAAAAAACAAGGTAAAATCAACAAAAACAATGTTGATTCAACATATTTTGCCAATGTTTTTGCTTCATCGAGCATTCGTATTATTTTAACATGATTTTTGTATAAGGGAAATTAATATTAGATCATGTTAAAATGAGAACGTTTTTATTGTTAAATCAATATGTTTTCATTTTGAAATAAGTAGAAAAAACCTGCAAATTAAAATGAATTTCATACCAAATGAATGCTGAATCACTATGATTTCAGGTTGAATTTCAACGATCATCATGTTGAATCATGATGATAATCATATTGAATTACCATGGTCACTATATTAAATCACTTCGATCATCATGTCAAATCACCATTATAATCATGTTAAATCATTACTAACATCATGTTAAATCACTATGATCATCATATTGATTTACCATGGTCGTCATGTTGAATCACGATGATCATCATGTTAAATTACCATAATCATCATTTTGAATCACGATGATCATCATTATGAATCGACATGATCAACATGTCAAATCACGACGAAAATCATGTTGAATCACGATGACCATCAAATGGAATCACCACGATCATCATGTTGGTTCACGATGATCATCATATTGAATCGCGATTATCTTCATGTTGAATTACCATGATCATCATTTTAATCCTGCAAAAAAATTTATTTTCCTTGGCAAAAAAGAAAAGCAATTTAAAATCAGTGTTTAATTTCATGTTTTATTTTAATAATTGTTAATAATTGTTTTAAATACTGTTACAAATTTGTTACATTAATTTTTTCTTTTCTTATCAAAATCTAAATAAAATGAAGTGCAGTTTATTTTAAGTTTTTTTTTAAGTGAATAATATTAAAAAAATAGAAAACTATTTTCAGTTCACGTACCAGTTGGTTACTTTTTGATTTGAATATAAAGGCCATTTACATAAAAAATCCAAATTCGTTGCTGAGGATTTGAGTTCTTTTTGTCTTGTTGTTCCCCCTCGATTTTTTGTTGCCTAAAGCGGGCTGAAATAATATTCCTGAAATTAAAAAAAAAATCAAATTTTGTATTGAAGCTTTTAGAAAAATCTTTAATCTTAAAACAATTTTAATACTCAAGGATTTAGTGCTTAGGTATTAAAAACATATTTATAATATAACATTAGAATTTCATAAGATAGAAAATGCTTACCTAAGTTTCAGCTGGAAAAAGCTCCCTTAGTTCATCCAAAATCATAGGGAAATTTTTGAGCGCCTTGAAACTCTCTGGTAAAGTAAGTTTCAGTTTCTGAGTTTTTTGTAAATAAAACAAAAATGTAAGAAAATACTTAATGACGTATTTATACCAATGTTTACCTTAGACAACTTTGAGCTCCCGACTTTCGGACTTGACATTTAAGTTGACGTTTTCGAGGCTATACTGGATTGGCTTCCTAGCCAAGAAACTACTTTGTTGGCAATTGATTGTGATAAGGTATCGTCGTCATCTCCAAACTTAAAAATAAATAAACCATAAATTACTACTATTATTAAGAAAATATACAAGTTAATATACTTCAGTTTTCATCCAATGAAAAAGAGTTTCCCGAAAACGAGCCCGCATCCCGATTGGTTTTATAGCTTTTTGTATATCCTCCTTCGACTGAAATCTTAAGATTTCATAATCTATTTCAGCTTCTACAACAGAAAACGTAAGAAAAATTATTATCTTTTTTCGGTAATCAGAACATTTATATCCGTTGGCCTTGGTGTCAAAGTCATTAAAGTGCGAAATGGATCAACTCCTTTCTTCCTACGGCCTACGGAGATAAACGTTACATATTCTTATTTGATTGTTAATTCGCTAGAAACTTGCATTCACATTTTTTGATTCCCATGATAATTTACGTAGTTTCTAATTGGGACCTTCGTATAAGTATCGATTTTTGAATTCCATATGAATTTTACATGAAATGTAAATCGATACGAAGCTCCCAGTTGGAGTCTTCTTGAACGATTTGTATGATTCAAACGTTTCTTAGTTTTAATTTAAATCTTCTAAGTAATTCTAAGGTCCGTTTTCAGTTCGATCAAAAATTTCAATTTTTTGCCTTCTAGGAGGAATTTAAAGATTTTCATGTTAAATTCATATGGAATTCAAGAAAACACCCAGTTCATAATTGCAGGCTTTATTTGGATGATTTACATGGTTTTGAATTTCAATTCTAGCCAAATGAATTCCTAAAACTCAGAATTATTTGAAGTTTATCTATCATTTTCACGAATTTCATGAAAATATCATGATTTTCTTGAAAGTGATCGTAAACTATGCTGTCATTTCTTAATTCGGATGACTGAAAATTTTTTGAATCCCAATCTGAGTTCTCTGAATTATCCCGAAACTTATCTTCAACTGTAACAAATATTTCATTAATAAAATAACCTCTACAGTAAAAGCTTAAAATTGAAAAAATGTTAAACCTATTCAATTACGGGCCAAGAATTTTGCTTGAATTCTGCTTTATGGGTGTTTTTTCTACTCCCGGCTGAAGAATTTGGCCTATAGAGAATAAATATAATATATATATAACACATTATGTTTTTGTCATTAAAGAGATATTTTCTTACTAGCAGCAATAACACTTATACATTTTAATAAAAAAATCTTTGGAGGACGAACCAAAAGAAATTTCAGACCTTGGACTAGTTCGTCCTTGGAAGATGAAAAATTTATATTGCTGCTTGTAAGAACAAATCTCTAGGATGACAAAAAGATATGTTTGATCCTTTGCGACCAAATTATTCAGCAGGGGATTGCAAAAACAAAAAATACAATGCGCAACAACTTCTAAATGATGACTGCCACTGCCAAACAGCCATTCACAAAAGCAACACAATTAAGTTTTTTCGGTCAAACCGGACAATCACAAATATATAGTTTATCCCCAGTCTAAGCTTGAGACTGCGAGTTGGAAAACAAATATGTAAATGGTCGCAAATACTCACCAATTAGGAAATTTTTTGCTTCAGTTAGGTTAAATTTTTGTAAAAAGTCATCCAATTTTTGTTTGTTGCTGTCCGGAATATTTAGCACAATGTTACCCTCGTGATCAGTAGAAAAATCGATGCACTGGGCTTCACTTATATCACATATATCACTAAAACAAAGCTATACATTTTTTTTTATATTTTTCGTCTTAACTTCTTCTTCTTATATCACTTATTTAAACTATCTCAGCCAATAACAATTTTTTTTTCAACTTAACATGAAACTCATAAAATGATGTTACTTGCGTCGCGACCAAAACGAAAATGATTTTAACTTTTTTCGAACCAAAATATTCGTTACCTTGGAAGTAATAACGGGATCTTTCAAGTTTTGTAGAATTCAACTAGAAACAATAATACTTCTACACGATTTCCTTTTGAATGATAGAGATTTCATTTTGTTTTGAAAGGAATTCAAATTGATTCAATATGATTCCACGTTGATTTACAAACCACGATACAGGGTGAACCAAGAAAGGCCAACTTGTTCTACTTACATCAATGGGAAGATAATTTATCAAGACTTAAAATGGTAATGGTAAATGCATATGGTTCTATGTATAAGAATAAAAAATAACGGAAAGAGAAAATATTAATTGTATTTTAATGTGAATTTGAGGTAATTTTGTGTATAGTTAACAAATTATTTGATAAACGATACAAACTATCAAAGAGTTTAATCAAAATAGCTTCCTCCTCCTTTACTCCTAAGGTAAAAGCAATTAAATATTTCCAAAAAAAACACCGACATTTTTTCCAATTATTTAACGTTTTGGCCTATACACAGTGCGGCCGATGGGGTTTTTTGTCATCAGGAGACGAAAAATGTTCGTAGTAGAATCTCTTGCCGCAAATCCCCCCCATAATCTTAGCCTGAATGTGGCTGCTAAGTTAACGTAGTCACGAGTCGTTCAGATAGGCTAATGGACACTTCCATCAAAACACGTGTAAGAGTTTTTATTTCCAAGCAAATCTATTGCAATAACATGGATTCAATAGCTGCAGGTGCGTAAAATAAGTTAAAGAATTTCTGAATTTCTCAGGACTGGCTGGACTGAAACAAAACAAAAAAGTTTTTTGTGGATATTCAAGGACTGGCTGGACTGAAACAAAAAAAACAAAGTTTTTTGTGGATATTCAATTTAATTTTGTTAGAAGCAATCATTTATTTTATTAACGGATGTTTGTTTTATATAATGTTGATTCAATAGGTAATAAATAAATATTATGTAAATTCAATATAAAAAAAAATTGTTCAGGTGTATAACATGAAAATTATTTGTTTTGAAATTTCTAGCTAAGAATTATTATCCAAATCGTTTTGTTTTTATACTATTTTAATTTTAAAATAAGTTCAACATGATCTCACACATGAACTTATTCGTATCCATATGAAACCTTGATGATTTAATAATATTTCCTTTAGAACAAAAATCATATTGAATCAAAATGAAAAACGTTGTTTTAGTGTAGCCATGTTGTTTTAACATGAAAAACGCTTGTTTTAACATGAAGTCCTTTTTACTTGGAATTAATATGTTAATCATTTTATTTTAATGTCAAAATTATTCAATCGTGTTATTTCAACATGATATAACATACGAATTAATTTTTATATGAAACCTCGATGATTTAATAATATTTCCTTTAGAACAAAAATCATGTTGAATCAAAATCACAAACGTTGTTTCGGTGTATGTCCTGTTATTTTAACATGAAAAACACTTGTTTTAATATGGAATACTTTTATTTTTATTTTCAACACAACTTCAAAGTTAAAACAAAGTGAAAACGGTTTAATTTTAAATAAAATACCTGTTAACTTGTGTTTCAATTTTAAATTAAGAGGATTTAGTATTAAATTATTATTTTGAAATGTTAAAATAAAATGAAAACGTGTTAAAGCAAAATGAAATCCAATGATTTAAAAATTCATCTTTTTAATCGAAATCAATAATTCGTCATGTTGATTTTACATTGCGTTATTTTTCTGTGTGTAAGTACTTATCGGACCGCCCGCCCTCGTACGTACCTATTACAATTTCTACAAAAGCAAAAAAAAAAAACTTTATAAGTTTGGAGAAATATCTTCTTCAAAATTTTATTGTTTATTAAAAATATATTTGATATATTTCATATATGACATTTAAGTCGAATCAAATGTTCTCGATTCGCCAACCGTAATACTGATTTATCACACTTACATGTTTATTTGTTTGACTCGCCAGCCGTAATAAGGGGGTTTATTTTGTGTTTGTCTGATAAATAATACATACAATTAAACATTAATGTAAAAACCCACATTAGATCCGTTCTGTTATTTTTTCAGCAAAGAACATTCTTCTCAAAGTCAAGCAAGCACTTATGGAGTTTCAGGATTAATAACGAATTATCATGGAGGTGGCTACATTGAAATGCTGGATTTTGATAAAGAGGAAAACGTAAATATTTTAACTCAACTCAAGGACGCATCCTGGGTAGACATTGCTACAAGAATAATTCTAATAGAATTTTTATTGTTTAATTCAAATGTTAACCTTTTTTGTAATGCAAAGTAAGATTTATACATACTCTATAAGACCTAATCATATATCAAAGCAACATTTTGACAGGTTCTTGGCTGAAATTTCTCCCACTGGTGCTATTGTTACTTCCAACCAGATTCAAGCCCTAAAATACTTTCCTTTATGGAATGATGGAGAATATTTTGTTATATTATGTTGCGTTGTTTTTTTTGGATTGATGCTGTACTATACAATTGAAATGGTTAAAGACACTGTTTCAAAAAGCTTCGTGACGATTTATGGATCGTTTTTTAATTTTTTACGTGTATTAGTGGTTCTGGTAAGCTACTAGATATTGTTCACATTTATGTTCTCTAAAGTTATTCATAATTTAAAGTGTTCTTTGTAACTGAAACAGGGATCAGCCGAAATTTTGTTTTGTCGTGTATATGTTGCGGCTCAAATCACTTTTAATAATAACATTATAAATAACTTACCATCTACGTTGAACCGTATAATTTATGCGAACGATATTACAATAATCATGACAGTCGCGATTGTTAAGAGTTCCAGTGTTATTTGTATTCGATTTCGAAGTATTTATTTCCTTTTATTTCCAAACAGCTTTTAATAGCATGAATATCCATCAAGAATGGGTCGAACAAATGCTCGAATCGGTAAGCTTTATTATTGTCCTATGGCCAAAATTTTTGAAATTTCCAACAGACTAAACCTAACAACCTAACAAGGTGAGGAAAACTTGATTGTGATAACATGTTTTCGTATTCTGGCAGCAACCTCATAGACTAAGAGCCCACAGCAATTTTTGGGTGTGATTGATAACAAAAAATAATTAGCATAATTAGATAGGCCTTTTATAGTTATTTACAAATGTGAAAGTCTTGCATACTCTAGTGGGAGCAATAGTGCATAATATAGTGCATCAAGTATGCAGTTCTTTCCAACTCCAAATAATTGTGATAACAACTTTGCCAAAATGTAGAGTTAAGCCCCCTGATTAAAAATATCGAGGTCTAAGACGTTTTACAGACAGCCTTCTGCTTGCCAGACGCGATAAGAATAGGCTACTTCTTGCACTAAGAAGACCACCTTCAAAATGTCTTAGACCTCGATATTTGCAATCAGGGCACTTAGCTGTTCATTTTGAGGTTATGGCAAATTTTGCATCCCAATTTTTTAGAATTTGGAAAGAACTGCATACTTGATGCACTATAATGCACTATTGCGCCCACTAGAGTATGCAAGACGTTCACATTCATAAATAACTATAAAAGGCCTATCTAATTATGCTAATTATTTTTTGTTATCAATCACACCCAAAAATTGCTGTGGGCTCTCGGTCTATCACGAAAGTAATAATTACTCGTAAATAGTAACAGTTGATGTTAATTTTTTTTATTTTTTTTTTTTTATTTTTGTTTTGAGCTTATTTTGAATTGCTTTTTTCTTAAATAAAATATTTATCAACAAGGACATCTAGAAAGTTATACATTTTTAATATCAGAAATATCTGAACGTGTGCAATCATAATAAAACATTTACATTGAGCCTTGAGAGGCATTTGTGAGGATTATCCCAGAATTACGGGGCCTCACAATGGCTTAAACTTATTGACTTGCCACTTGCATAGTTCTAAGAGCAGACGATAGTTCTTACATTTTTTTTCCTTTTAAAATTAATTACAGGAAAAACAGACAAATGCTCGAATCGGTAAGCTTTATTATTGTCCTATGGCCAAAATTTTTGAAATTTCCAACAGACTAAACCTAACAACCTAACAAGGTGAGGAAAACTTGATTGTGATAACATGTTTTCGTATTCTGGCAGCAACCTCATAGACTAAGAGCCCACAGCAATTTTTGGGTGTGATTGATAACAAAAAATAATTAGCATAATTAGATAGGCCTTTTATAGTTATTTACAAATGTGAAAGTCTTGCATACTCTAGTGGGAGCAATAGTGCATAATATAGTGCATCAAGTATGCAGTTCTTTCCAACTCCAAATAATTGTGATAACAACTTTGCCAAAATGTAGAGTTAAGCCCCCTGATTAAAAATATCGAGGTCTAAGACGTTTTACAGACAGCCTTCTGCTTGCCAGACGCGATAAGAATAGGCTACTTCTTGCACTAAGAAGACCACCTTCAAAATGTCTTAGACCTCGATATTTGCAATCAGGGCACTTAGCTGTTCATTTTGAGGTTATGGCAAATTTTGCATCCCAATTTTTTAGAATTTGGAAAGAACTGCATACTTGATGCACTATAATGCACTATTGCGCCCACTAGAGTATGCAAGACGTTCACATTCATAAATAACTATAAAAGGCCTATCTAATTATGCTAATTATTTTTTGTTATCAATCACACCCAAAAATTGCTGTGGGCTCTCGGTCTATCACGAAAGTAATAATTACTCGTAAATAGTAACAGTTGATGTTAATTTTTTTTATTTTTTTTTTTTTATTTTTGTTTTGAGCTTATTTTGAATTGCTTTTTTCTTAAATAAAATATTTATCAACAAGGACATCTAGAAAGTTATACATTTTTAATATCAGAAATATCTGAACGTGTGCAATCATAATAAAACATTTACATTGAGCCTTGAGAGGCATTTGTGAGGATTATCCCAGAATTACGGGGCCTCACAATGGCTTAAACTTATTGACTTGCCACTTGCATAGTTCTAAGAGCAGACGATAGTTCTTACATTTTTTTTCCTTTTAAAATTAATTACAGGAAAAACAGACTTATTACAACTTCTGTCTCTTATTAACTTTTATATTCCCCAAGCAATCTGGAGGGCTTTGTCCCATTATGATATACCATTTTGTTCTAAGCTATCGGATTAATTAACTTACATTTTTACTTGCGACTTATTATAAGGCAAGTTATGCATTCGTAAAAAAATCGAACTCGAGATTTTAATCAAAGTTGACATTACGATGATAGCCAAGACTTAAAAAGTGGGTCTCGCAATTCTGTCTGTCTGTTCGACTACAGCCTAAACGGCTCGGCCGATTTTCTTTAAACTTGGTAGATATCATTTTTAATTTTTCCCCCCCACACGTTTTTTTCTTTTTTTTTTAAGATCAAAAATAACGGTACCTGCCATACGAATTTTTTTTCGAAATTTTATAAATATTTTTTTTCTCAAAAACTGTTAAACAGATTTTAAAAATGGAAATACAAAAAAAAATCACTTAGCTAAAGCTAGATAATGGTTGAAAAAAATTTTGCGAAAAATGGTTCCTGAGGGTACCCCCCATGGATAATTTTTTTTTGTTTTTGATTTTCTCAAAAACGGTACAACCGATTTTGATCAGTTTTTTTGCTAAAGCTCCCCAAAAACATAAAAAGAATTGTGTACTCAAATTTTCAAAAAAAAAATTTTTGGATTTAAAAAAAAAAAATCAAAATTTGTTTTTCAAAACTCAATATTTCGAAAACCCCATTCTATATTTTTTTTAAACTTGGTAAATAAAAGTTTCTCAATATAATCTACAAGATGTGAGAAAAAAAAATTGTGTTTTACCTAAAAATAAAGGTACCTACCATACGAATGCTAAAAAAGTAAAAACAAAAATGGTTTTCAAAATTCGTATTTTTTTCGAATACGGCGCCTAGAATTTTGATACATTTTTTTTTCTTTCAATTAATTTTTACGATCTTTAATTTAATAAAAAAATGTGAAATTAAGATATTACAGCTTGTACCTACCATAGAACCATATTTTCGAATTTTGAATTTCTCATTATCCACATAACGGATCTTATTGAAATTTTTTATAGAGAAGCTTCTAAAAAGTCTAAAACGGCTCACTATTTTTTTTTTTTATAAATTTAATTTTTATTCGAACAATAATAAAAACTTTAAATTGGCGTACCAACCAAAATTTGTTCAAAGAATCTTTTAAAAAGTAAAAGCTTTTTTTTAAGAAACCAATACAACGACTTATAATTTTTGTTCTTGCATAAATTCATATTTGCATAGCATTCTTTTTTTGTCTCTTACTACTAAAAGAATTTTAAAAAATAATTTTATCTTTATGAACAGTTTTCTCTAATAACATTCGTTTTTAAAATTCCTAGTCTATTACATAGGAGCAAGTTCGTGCGACCCAGTCGTCCATTTTATGTTGCATGCAATTATGCAATATCACCAGAAAAATCAGATTGAGATTTGTACAGCCTTATTTATAAAAGAGTGCATATAACTCACTCTTATTGTGAATTTACATGTATCTGCATTTGATTTCTGCAAGAAAAACGGGATGCCAAATACAGAATTCATATTTGTTAGATAGAGAGAAAAGAGCAAAATGCAGAAGAACTCATTATAGGAATTTCGAGAAATGCAGACGTCAAGAATACAGTAAAGACGTACATGTTCATCTTTATTATATCATCTTCGTCTGCATTTTGTAAATTTGCGACATTTTCACATTTTTCTATAATTTTTTTTTGACGGGTGCATGATATGAAAAAAAAACATTAAATCGAAATGAAAGAGAACGGAGGTAAGTTCAATTTTCATTGCATTGTCTTCCATTTTAAAAACAATTTAAACAAATTTTACACAAAATACAAATTAACTTTGAAGAAAAACATATGAATAACAAGTCCACAAGTTATAGCAGTTTATAGGAAGTAAAAAAGAGTTACCACCTGTGTATTCTCTCCCACTTTCGGGTTTCGACATGCATACATACATCTGCCTCTCTACTTTTCTGCATTTTGCAGATGCAGAAACATATTAATCCACTTTTATGTTACTATGAATAGAATATATTTTATAAACTACTCGTAAATGCGTTTAAAGGTTGAATAATATTAAAGTGCCACTTTAACTCATACATATAAACAAATATTTTATTTTATTTAATAACAATAAAGATGCAAATGCATCCACTAGTCCCGAGGGAATGATCGAGGTGATGGGCGACTAAGGTAATATCGGAGAGAAGAAGGACATCTCATAGAGAATTAGGGCCCAGTGATCAACAACTCTCAACCTTTTTACTTTGTCTGTGGACAAAGTCATTGTACACATTTAAGTTGTATGTATGTATGTCTAAGTACTCTTAGATATCTAGAGAACCTTATGCCAAACTCAATCAAATACCTTAGAAATATAAAGCTCAATAATATTACCTTCTTTAAAACGATGTAAAGATCTGCTCCACTCTTTGGTGAGATATATGTATGTATGATCTTCGAGATATTTCTTGAGCTGATGATTCATCAACTATTTCATGACCTTGGAAATAAGGGAGTTATGTAATGCCTCGACTTAGTTTTGCCATATTAAGGACGAGCGATCCGCTACATACAAACCAATAAATTAACTTGATATGCATTGGTGTTTTAAAACTAAGGCCAAAAGTCCAATAATCCCCTGGATTGTGCATACCTTAATCGGCATAATTATATGTATTCCTAAAAACACCAATTTTACCGAAGAATCAGACAAAAGAAACAGAAAACGGACCAAAACTTAAAAAAAACCGTTTCTTGAGAATTATGTTTAGCGTCTAATTAACTTGTCATTTCTATGAGCGTGTTATTCTCTCAAATTCTTTTCTATCTGGAAATCTATTACTAATTAGAAGTAACTTAATTTTCTTACAGATTGCTTATGCTTCTTTTATTTACATACCTTGGCATACATTTTATTTAAAATCAATTTTAAAGAAATATGAACAAGATGCCAACCAATTCATCAGTTTAGATATAATATGTTATTGGAACGGGATATTTATTGATCTAATGGGAATCTGTGTTTTTATTGTTTGGATTCAAACATTTAAATACATCAAATTCAATAAAACTATGATGCAATTTAGTACCACTCTTCAAAGGGTAAATTCAACAAATTTTACCAAAAAATGAATAATTAATATTATTTGTTTTTAGTGTGCAAAAGATCTTTTAGGATTCAGCATCATGTTCGCTATTGTTTTTGTGGCTTTTGCTCTTTTGGGTGTTATGATTTTTGGATCAATGCATTCGGGTTTTAAAACGTTGTCCACGTCAATTCTCACACTCATGCGAACTGTACTAGGTGATTTTGATTTCGACAAAATGGAAGCAGCCAATCGTATTCTTGGACCAATGTTTTTTGTTTCGTTCATATTGTTTGTGTTTTTTATACTGATGGTAATATTTCGTTCAAAACCGGATGCAATTAATACAATTATTTTTTCATAGAACATGTTTTTGGCTATTATAAACGATACTTATTCGGATGTCAAATCAGAATCAGCTGAAGAAAATAAAAATCAATTTGAAGATTATATAAAGTTATTACTTCGAAAATTTAAGAATCTCATTTTTCCGACTGCAAAAAAGGAGACAGATAGAAAATTGTATGAAGAAGATCCTCAAGTGTCTACAATTTCTAATGAGCAACAAATTACAAACAGGGATCAGCAACAAAAAAGTTTGAACGCAATTATTGATAAGTAATAATAATATTAATTTATCCTATATCTAGTAATAAGATATAATGACTGACGCCTATAAGAGTGCATCCAGGGAAAACAAACTAAATTTTTTTAAGGCGAATTCATTCAATTAGAAATGATACAGAAATGTATTTAATATCCATGGCGCAAAATTTTAGTTGAATTAATACGATGTTAAAGATGTTTTGGTATGAAACATGGTTAAAACGACGATCTTGCAAATTTTAATCGAATACTTCCTCTACCCTTTTATTAAAGTTAAAATCATCGAATACCTATTTTATTTTTTTAGTATCGTGCCCCTTGGCATAATGGTTAGTGCGTTGGACTGTCATGCGGAAGGTCTCGAGTTCGATTCTCAGCCGCTGCAAGAAAGTTTTTTTCAGGGGTGTACTGCCTCTTGCGAGGAATTGACACATCCTCCAAGAGTATCTCTTGTCATGGAAAGTACTGCTCCTTAGCCGTTCGGATTTGGCAGAAAATTGTAGGTCCCCTTCGTTTCTGGTAACACGCACACAGGAATGGTTGAAGCTGTAAGTCACTAGGTCCTGGTTCACTTCGAGCTATTGCACCACCAAATTTATTTTATTTATTTTATAGTATCGTGCCAACTTCATATGACTCTTTGACATTTACAAACTTTAAAAGAGGTCTGTTTGCTTAGTTATTTGCATGAACTGCCATTACTTCGGGTGTGTTCAAAAGCAATTAATTAAATAATAGCCTCAGCACGATACTAGTTAGAAAATGCTTAAAATTAAGAAAGAGTTAGTAAACTACTTTAAAGTTAGCAAATTGTTAAGAATACCTTAATACTACGCTGCTTAAAATTTTGCGTCCATGAAATTTGATTTGTTTGAAAAATAATTTTGAATATGATTTCGGGCATGTGGCCCCCGCCGCAGCTGTTGCGTACGTGGCGTAATTTGGACGTCCAATTTTCACACACTCTTCGCAGTAGAAAAGTGGATGGATAAACATAAGTTTAATTATCAAGCACGATGAAGAATTGACGAATTTCGATCATCATCAACAGTAGGCCGCATATCAGCAATTGATTCTGTGCGCACTGTACGACCGACACGACGCGACGTTTTACGGGATGCGTATTATGGTTTAGAGCAGCGTTGCCTCCCTACTACAATTGTTGTGTTTTGACTACACTTTTTTTTTTAAAAAAGCACACACTACGCACGCTTCTCCAAACAATACACTTTTTTAACATCAGAGCGACGGCTGATGCAATTATACAATCAAAAGCACTCTTGAAAGACTTAGAGGACATTTTTGAGCCACCCGCAAAATTTATAAATTTTGCACACAAATTCAATTACCACAATGTGTGCTAACAAAAATAAGAGTGAAAAGAAAATAATACAGAACCTTTGAAATTATACTTGACCAATTGTATATCAGCGTCCGATGTGATTGCGTGGGAGGTTGGGGGTTGATATTCCGTATATGATGGAAAGTGTTGCCGTGGTTTTAAATTTGTTTTTTAATTTAAGTTTTCTTCTTTTGAAAATTTACCCTCTGGACTAAACGGAGGGAAAATACTCCCCTGTTCCTCATTTGTATAAAAATGACCTATTGTCTGAAACTTCTAATCCACTGCAATGTTTTGCCTACGACTCTAACCTCAGCTTTTAATACTCGCTCTCAAATTCACGTCCATCTCCTTTGGAGGTGGAATTGGAACTGTATCGTTTGAACTGAATAAAATTCCCTTCATTTCTTGGTACAGGGTTGTCAGGTTTCAAAAATCGGAATCGCCAAAAGTAAAATATAAATCGCCAAAAAATCGCCAAATTTCAAAATTTTTCACTAAATCATAAATCACCAAATTCAAAAATCATAAAAATCAAATTAAATCATGCAACTTGTAATTATTACATCACTTTTATTAAAAACAAAACAAAAACAAACTTTACATAACATATCTATGTATGTAAAAATGTATAAGGAACTTCAACCGAAAAAAAAGAATTAATTAGTTTTATTCTTATTCTTCTCCAATAAAATCGATGTAAGTGTCAATGACTTCGTCGATTGAACTTTTTTCATAAATTTTCGAATTAAATGCCGAAAGCATTTCAGCAAACGGCTCAAAATTGTTGCAGAAAATTTCTTTGACTTTGGAATGAATCCATACTCTCATTATTGCATCTAATGCTTCAATTTCCATTTTCGACCCAGTATTTTGTTTTAATAGCATTTGTGTAAGAAAAGGCTCTTTCGACCACTGCGTTGCTTGCTGGCGGAGAAAGTGCACTCAAGGCAAATTCCGCAAGCTCCAGGAACTCCGGTTGTCCTAAGGTATTCATCGTTTTGAAAACTTTATTCCAAAATTTCACAGGGTTATCTTCGGGTACATTTTCTGGATAAAATTCGTTTGACCAATTGACAGAAATTAATTTTTCTCATTGAGACTCAGCAAGTTGTAAAGTTTTGGGTGGTATCAAGCCAACAGGCAGACTTTCAAAACGGGTCGCAGTTGGCTCAAATGAACGCCTGGTGCAAAATATCCAATCGAAACAAAAAATTTATTGCACTGAGACAATCTTTTTCGCATTTCTCCTAGTAACGCAAGAATGAAATCGTTAATTTGCTTCTTAACTTCATTCAGATGCTCTGTGTTAATACAATTTTCTCTCGCGTTTCTTTCAAATTCCGACCCTAAATCAATATCTTTCCAAGCTTTCAAGTTTTCTGGCTTCGTTACTAATTTAAATATTTCATCACAGTTAGAATTTAATGGCGGAACAGTTAATAAAACCTTATTTGCAAATTGCAAAGCAGCGTGCAACAATTTCAATTTCTTTTCGTGTTTTTAAAAAGTTGATATTTGTAGCTTGAAAATAGGAAGGGGAAAGAAAACGAAATTTAGTTTTGGGGTGCGTTCCGTTTTAGTATTTCGATGGCTCCATTCAGTAAATGGCAATGAAAAAGATTGAAAGTTTAAACAAATTACAAAAAATATCAGACTTTCGATTAAAAGAAGAAAAATCGCCAAACTAAAAAAATATCGCCATTTTCGGAGTACATCGCCAAACTGATTTTCGTGTCGCCAAATGAAATTTAAAATCGCCTGTTTGGCGACAAATCGCCACATCCGACAATCCTGTTCTTGGATAAAAACCAGAACAGAGCGTTAAAACTAATAGGAAGCAGAACTATAATTCCGATCTCCTGAACACCGTCGAAATGTTTTATGTCCTTCCTTGTTATATCGCTTCCTCCACAAGCAGTGTTCACTAAATGCCAGTTGCATTCCTCCCCTTAATCAGTTCGCCCGTGATACCCGTTTTGCTGGGAAATTTCATCCTCAAGCTTAATTTTGGACGTATCAGTAAATACAGGGTTCGTTTTTCAGTTGCACAACAAAATTATGGAATAATTTATCCGGCACTGTTTGCCATTTTGGCTTGTAAGCTTTCAAAAGAATGTTCATCGACCTCATTTATCTCACTCCCTATAAGACCTTGAGCGTTAATTCTATGTTTGATACATATTAATTTTTTTTTTCTTATAGCATTGTTTCAACTTTTATATTTGAATTTTAATAGTTTTTAAGACTTTTTCAAAACTTTTCCGCAATCGAAAACCGTCAGAAAGTCAGTAAGTTATATAAAATTTCATATGACTGGTCTTTGCATGTTTTAATACACAACATAACAGTTATTTAAAAAAAAACGGACTCTTTTCGACCGTGGTGTGTCTTGAAGTGATTGTTGGTCATTTTGTCTAAAGTGGATGTGGGGATGCTGTCCGATGTGAAGTGGTGATTGCTGGTCACATCACATGCATTGTGGTGGTTGTTGGAGTATTTCTATTGCTTATGTTAACCATTCTTCTCTGTCGTTTAGGCTATCCAACTTTGCTAGTCTTTTTCAAGATGAATTACTGGCTATCAAGGAAGCATGCAAGGTACTCAAAGAAGATCCAAACCAGAACCGGAATACGGCTATTATCACTGACAGTCAGGCGGCTGTAAAAGCCATTAATTCTAGTACATCTTTTTCTCAAATTGATCTAAAAATGCCGGAATGAACTTGCTAGCCTCAATTTTAACCACAATGTCACTCTTATCTGGGTTCTGGGTCATTACGGCATTAATGGAAAAAAATGGGCGAACGAGCTGGCCAGGCAAGGATCAGCCCTGATCAGAATTCCTCACCGCACTCACTTTCATAGCTGTGGGGAATAGCGGAAAAAGGAAACAGTCCTCCATTTCCTCTGCAAATGCCCTACTCTGGACTAATTTAGAGCACAAGCATTAGGAAGGGCATTTTTCGACGACATGAAATGAAGATCAAAGACTTAATCTCTTTTCTCAACGATTTACTACGAACTGTGGTTACTTCTGTGCCGTTCCCGCCGTTTGACTAGTTTTACCAGTGGACTAAGGCCTTTGACGGAGGATTACGGAACGGAGGCACGATGATCACTCCATCATTTTAGCTTCTGTTTCAGCACCAGTCAACAAGCTGCTTAACTTGTAGATGGTGTCGGACTAGTGTGGTGGTCCGGCTGAGTGAGTGATCCTATTTCGAAGTGATTGTGCAAAGGCAAGTAAAACGACCATAGGTTTTTGTTTTACTAGGGAAAATATTATGTGTTATTAAAATTGATACTTATAAGGTTGGGGGCTGATTTTTTAAAATCACTCGTAGAAGTGATCAAGGCAATTTAAGAAAAATCATTATAAAATTTTATTCAAATAGGACATTATTAATTTGTGAAGTTACAAAATAAATCAATATATTTCTTTTATATTATACACAGATATTTTGAAATTATTTCAACTGAGGGGGATAATCACGATGAGGACTCGTAAGTTATCTTTATCGGCAATTAATTTTTTGCAATGTTAATTATAAAACTTACTTTTTCTGCAGTTTAACAGTTCGAGTAAACCTATTAGAAAGAAAATTGGAAGAAATTATTGAAAATTTAATAAAATCTTAAAAAAAGGAGCAAAACAGATACACAAATTATATCTACGCTAAAATGAACTTTAAGAAAATTCCAATGTTTAAAATATTAATAAACATTCCATTCTATATTATTAAAGAAGGTTAAGTAGAAAATGATTTTAATTAATTAGGTTTAGTTTTTTGCACAACCGTAAGAGATCCTAGGACATTTTATGTGGGCTAAGGGCTAATGGACGCTAATGGTCATATGCTTTAAGAACGCAAGCAATTAAAATAATATGCACGACTGGATCGTACGAACTTGCTCTTATGTAAAAGTACTCTGGAATTTAAAATACGTTTCATAAATTTGAAACATGAATTTAATGAAATAAAAATGTTCAAACGCATGAAATTGCCATTTGGTTTCAGAAAAGTATGAATTTGTTTAATTTATGCAAAAAATCGTTTTATTATTTTACTAATTTTTTATACAAAAATAAATTAATGAGAAAGTCGAAAATCAAAAAAACGGTTCTATAACCGTTAGGTTAGGTTAGGAGGGGCGTGCACAGCACATAGGCTGTTGCGTACACGGGGGCCTATTGGTCCATTGTGATCCCCTATTAATAAAAGCAGTGGTGCTCCTAACTAATGTCTTATGTAGACTGGTTCGCTTTCGAACCAGCCTGTGCTTACAATGAATTTTCTCATATTTGCCATTGAGACCTGCGTTAGATCGTCTAGTTCTCCAACAAACCTGTTTCCAAAGTAGCGGAGGCGATTTGTTTGGAGGTTCGGACAGTCACAGAGCAGGTGTTTAATGGTTTCAATCTCCTCGACATCCTGACAGCTAATGCATCCATTCTAGCGGCCATTGTACCAATGGCGCAGTGACCCGTTAGTACACCTATCAGGATTCTAATGTTCTTTTTACTCAGCGATAAGATATATCGAGTTTCTTTTTCATTAATTCTAGGCCATAAACTTCTAGAGATAACGCAGTCGTCCTTGGAGGACCAGGAGTTATTGATTCGCTCTTTCGTTATTAGGTCTACTTTCCTTTTAATTACGCCAATCGGTATCTTTGGTCCCAAATTTAAATGGCTACTGCTGTTTTTATTTGATACCGACCCTTTCCTTGCCAGTTCATCTGCTATTTCATTCCCTTCTATATTACTATGTCCAGAAACCCAGCAAAGCTTTGATTGCAGCTTGGCTGTCCACGAAAAATGTGATCTCCGACGAGTTTAATTTTTTCGTGCGTACCAATTCTGCCGCCTTTTCAATAGCGTAGATCTCAGCCTGAAAGACACTGCACTCATCTGGGAGTTTGAATGATTCTTTAATATTGAGAGATTCACAGAACACCCCAGCTCCTGGTCCTTCTTTTCATTTTTTTAAATCCTTAGGGCCGTTTTTGAAATAAATGAGATTTTGCATTACGGGTGTATGGGGGTACGGTGAGTCTTGGAGCTAAAAAAAATTTCAATTTTCTCTCTAGGGAATCACCGAAGACCCTTAAGTACCGAAATTGAAGAAAATAGCTGTACTGATTTAGGTTGTATGGAGAGGTACAGACATACAGACATACTGAAACATCTTTTTTGTGTACTAATTTTCCTTGAAATTTTTATAAAAAAAAATTGATATGCAAATTGTTAGAATTTAATGGTATAAATTTTTAAGCGTAATTTAAAAATGTTATCGTGTATCCGTTTTCAAGATATTTCATTTTCAAAAAAATATTGTATTATTTTTTTTTAAACCAAAAACAATTTTTTTGAATTTTTTTTCAGATTTTTTTAGGAGCTCCTGCATAAGAATTTTGGTTAAAATCGTTGGAGAGTACAGACATACAGACAGACAGACGGAATTGCCGGACCCACTTTTTTCGTCTTCGCTATCATCGTAATGTCAACTTTGATCAAAATCTCGAGTTCGATTATTTTTCCAAATGCAGAACTTGCCCTATAGTTCCTATAATGCAAGTAAAAAGGTACTGATTCAGTGTTTGGTTATCGCTGTTATTGGCTGAACACAATGGAATGTAGCCATACTTGGGGACTTGGAAAAATTCTTCATATCCCCATGGAATCAATAAGTTTTTCCCCACACCAAAAATTTGGGTTCACATCCAGGTTGTCACACATAACGTTTTTCTTAGTGGTACTGCCGCTGAAGGGGTTCCTATAGTACAACTTTTGATCAGTTATTGTTTATGATCTTATCCGTTTAGTTTCGGAGGAAAATTTTAGGTCACCTACATTCTTTGCCGAATAATAAATGTAATACAGAGTGTAAGGCAGTAGGGCACGGGTATCTACGATCTACCGCGATGTTTATTTATTTATCAATAAAATACGGAACCCATCGTAAAATCTATAAAAAAAGCTAGTATTGGTACATCAGATGTTCTACGGTCCTGCCCAACGAATACATTGTGAGTTTTTTTGCGCCTTTTAATAAAATATTAACACTGTAAAAAGTACATAATAATTTAAAATCACATTCTGTCAATATTTCTTTATTCCACTAAAAATAGTTACTACATAATACTTAGTGCGGGAGTAGGGAAGCGGAAGAAGGGGACAGATCTTAAGTAACGTAGATTCTTATTAATAAATATTAATTCTACCAACGCCGGAGAGTTAATGGCGCAATTTTAGTTGAATTAGTACTATGTTAAAGATGTTCTAGTATAAAACTTGGTTAAAACGACGCTTTTACAATTTTTTTTTTCGAATTCTCTACCCTTTTAAGTAAATATCATCGAATACCTATTTTATTTTTTAGTATCGTACTAACTTCATATGATTCTTTGACATTTACAAACATCAAAGCAGGTCTGTTTGCTTAGTTTTTTTGCATGAACTGCCATTACTTTAGGTGTGTTTAAAAGCAAATTATTAAAATGTTTAAAGTTACGAAAAAATTACGAAAGTGTTAGTAATCTATTTAAAAGTTGCAAATTGTTAGGTAATATTGTACTAATAACTTAATACTAAGCTGTTTAAAAATGTGTGCCAATGATACCAGTTTAAAGTTGATGGATTAATAGTATAGCAGTGATACGGTGACGTTGAGAAATGATCTGCAAGTCAATAAATTACAAACGGTCTTCATAAGGGAGTAAAATGAAGGGATCAGACCAAGACAAGAAGAAATCTTCGGTTCAATACTTCAATTCTTAGAGATTGAGTGATTAGGAAGGGAGACCAGACCTGACTAGCATATTCATCGGAAATTTAGCTCTCACATATAATCCCAAAATTACAGTTAAACGAAACAGTACGAATATTTACGTTGCAGAAGTGATTAGTTCTAGGATTTGATAATAAGCATTTACGGGAAAAGTCATAGAATGACATTTATTAACATTAAGTTCCAGAAGGTGTTTATTACATTAGATAAGAAAAGTATTTATGTGGGGTTGAAGAAGGCATGAATCATAAAGTGATGAGATTTTTGTACTATTTCAATGTCGTCTGCATAAATAGAAAGATCGGAGAAGGAAATGATTCTGTTCACGTCGTTAATGGCGAGCAGGAATAGGAGTGGGTCAAGATCGCTGCCCTGAGGAACACTTGATGAGGCCTAGGTAGAATCAGACACTGCACTTCTAAAACAACCCTATATACATAATATTCGAGGTATGATTTGACCCATTCGATAAACAATGGTGGAAAACCAAAAGATTTTCCAGTGCGAAGAGTGCCATGGAGACAAATTTGGTAAGATTAATCGTGGGGGACCTATAGGCTTTAGGAAACACGTGGAGAAACAATTGATTTGCATGGAAAATAGAGGAAGTTTTGCAATCCGTCGATAGTTTGAAATCTACTTTTTACAGCCATTTTTAAAGATTGGAAAAATAAAAGATTCTTTCCAAGGAGAGGGAAATCTGCCTGTGAAAGCCAAAGTTGTCATCATAATGCGTGCGCAATTGCTGCAAGACCCGTCTGCCAAAGCATTCTAAAATTGTTGCGGCCCGCATGGAAACTACCCGGGTAGAATTTTCGACTCGATAATGTCAAGGCCCCAGCTAGTTTTTCTTAGTTTCAATCATGGCCCTACCGAGCAGTATCTAGCTTGTCCCTCGCTAATTTGTTAATGCTCTGTATATAATGGGCCTTGCTAGATGTTCCTATATGGGCCCTAGATGGGTCTTCACAGGTAGCACAAGAGCTACGGCAATTCTTAAAAAAAATTTTTTTTTTTATTATTGTTGATTATTTTCATTTTTTCTTTGCCTCCCCTATATTCGACTCTTTAAGTGATTTTTTGCTGGAATGAAAGAATTTTTTTTTTTTTTTTTTTTAATTTACCTCCACTGAGATTCGAACCCGAGACTCTCGCTTGCCGTGCTTGTGCGCTACCTATTGCGCCACTGCGATATATAAAATATCGTGTCTCAAAGTGCTACTCAAATAACTCTCTTTTAATTATACTGTTTAAAAGACTTAAATACGTATTAAAGAATCTGAAAAATACCGATTTAGGACCAAAACAAAAAAGTTATGTTTTTAGATAATTTATTTTAATTAATTTTAGGATAATGGATAGCCTTTTATAGAGACATATGTATAGGCACATCTAGGATACATCAAGTAAAAACTATCTACACCCAGTATAAGTAAAATCTGAGAACGCCTATAAAGAGGCGACACTAGCTAAGGCCAATATAACGCCCAGATACAATTCCTTATCCAGGCTACACCAAGTAAAAACTATCCAGGTCCCTTGTAGTTTATTTGTTACAATGCCAATAAAGAGGCGATACTATCTACGGCCAATATATCGCCAAGGAAAAGTTTCATATCTAGGCTACATCAAGTTAAAAATATCTAGGCCCAGTCTAAGATACTCCTGGAAAAGCCAATAAATAGGCAGTTCTAGCCAGGTTCAATATAAAGCCAGGATAAGCATAAATTAGTCAAGATCCGCCAGGCTTGCATCTGTCTAGGCCCAGCATAGGATTTACTATATAAAGGCCAATCTAGCTAGGGCCACGCTATTCGATAGTGTTTCCTAGATAATTTTCTACCCGGGTACTAATTATCTTAAGCCAGATGACTTCTGGTGGGTGAATGTGGCAGTCGCTTGATGAATTTTTAATTGATATCTATAGGTGAAGTGTCTTGCTTCGGATATAATATTTCTTTTATCAACTCATCTGAAGGCCAGCCGATAGATATCTAATATTTTTTATTTTTTATTTCGAGTTGAAAGGTATAAATTTGTCGTATGGCCAACACGGAAATCGTTAGAAATAATCGGTATGCTTGAAATAAGTACGTCTTCGCCTTTGAATTTTCCTCCGATGATTAAACGGCAGTTTTCCGGATAGTTACAATGATTTGGTAAATTGACGACTAGTTCATTCTGTGTTGTTCGTTACATTGTCGATCGATTAGTATTTGATTGTTTCCCTGGACAGTGTAGCATGTTCGTCAATAGCGTAATTTTTACCACTCGCTTCCAAAGATATGAGGACCAGGACATTGATCGCGGAATAACCCGAAAATGTCCAGCAAGAAGAATAAGAACTCGTCCCATCGATTAGATATTTCCTCGAAAATTCCGCACAATCTTGCAAGCGCTTCGAGCAATTCCTTATGGATCATTGTGCATTCTTCTTAATTTTGCACGTTTTATGTATTGTGGTTATGCCTGAGTTTTTGCTGGTGTTGCAAGTTTGTGTTTTCGTCTGGTTCAAATTCAATGGAAACTTGCTTTCTGAGTGAGCAGTGCGGCCGCGGTCCAATAGCTTTGATGTAATCCAATTTTGCATTCAAACCGACGCGACGCCACTATCAAATGATGAGGATTTTTTATTCGTGTTCTTCGTGGTATATCTATAAAATAAAAATATGTCATTTCCATTTGTTACACGTTGCTTGACTTTGTTGTAAGCATTACATTGATCAGCAACCAAAATTGTTGTTTGAATTATTCATACATATTGATGTTCCTAGTTAACATCGAAGCGCTGTTCTCGCCCACGTCTCTATCTTCGGAACTGTTTCTCTGCACAGAAATCCTCACAAGTTCCTCAAGACGTTTGTTCGACATTTATTATATGCTTTAAATTCGTCATATAAATGAAGGAGAAAATGCATAATTTAAGAACAGATTATGACACATGCTAATAAGAAGAACTACATCACTTAAAAATTTGAGGAAATCATTTAGAAATCAATTAGTTGCCCAAAATTGCTTATAAAAATAAGAATCCTTTGTGCACACAGTAATGTAAATCATTTTAATTCAGTGTGCAATCTGTTGAAATATAATAATATTTATATACGCAATAAGTTTTCTTCTTGTCAAATGTCATTCTATGAAAAATCAAAACAAAACCCCATTTGAATACCACCCAATGCAAACTGGTTAATCCAATATAAAGTATTTCAATTTCAGTATGAACAACAAAAATGATCAGGGCCTCCCTGAATCTTAACTCTCGGTACTTTCAGCGTGGCGATGCTGGTATGCTATTACTCCAATAAATATTTCAAATTGTTGTATCTATTAAACACTCATGAGAATGCATACTCCTGCATCGTGTATACACTTTAAAGTCTTAGGTGGAGCTGAGACATTGCAACCAAAAGAGCTTGGCTTGTTCTTTACTGAAATGCTTGAACTTCATAGTTAGCTCTATGGAAAAATAAAAAAAAATATATTAAGACTCTACATAGGTGGCTCAGAGCTCTGAGACAAATATTACCATAGCAACTATAGGAAGTGGTATAAAAGCAATCAACGCTTGAGGTTTCTTTTGAGTCCGTAAGTTAACAGAGTTTCGAGTAAGTGTGCTAGTTTTGCAAACGAAAGAAATTGGAAAACTTCGTTAAGCTCAAAAAATAAAAATTTATTACGGTTCATTAAATAAAAATAAAAAAAATTGTTTAAGTGAAGAAAGAACTTTGTGGTATTAGTTTTATTAGTAAAAAGTAAAACAAATTCGAAGATGCTGGTAAGGCTTTTCATCATTATGAAATTATTATATATGTACGAGTATGTAATTGTGTAGTAGCAATAATTAAAAAAATGTTCTCACTCATGGTTGATTAAATAAACAGCTTTGTGAATCATGTGACAAAGAGTACTTGGATGTTGTACAAAGAAAAATAACTAAAAGAATTACATTGCTAACGATGCTAATAAGATTGGAATGTTTTGTGTTTCTATCGACAGTTGTGTTTGTTGTCCTACTAACGCCTATAAAATAAAAAAAAATATTTTCTAATAAACTGCATTCACCAATCAACTCTTATAAAAAAGTGAATTGAACAAATTTGATCTTGAAGTTTTTTTTTTTTTGAGATTAAATCGCACCCTCAGAATGAAAGTGACCGAACTCAAAATTCCCGTAACTTATGATTTCTTAATAAACTGACCTTAAAATGGGATCTCTACAGCCCTGTGGTGAAAAATATACCGAAATATGAGTAAGAAAGGGGCAGTCTATACATCGGTCACTTGAAATATGTGAGATATACATTCAACCTTACTCAAAACTATACTTTCTTGAAGACTTTATTGCTCATTTCCTTTTAAAGTAGTTAGGTCACTTTAATTCTAAGGGTGCGAAATATTAATTAAATTTTCAGTTTGTATTATTATTAATTATTAATATTAATAATATATATAAACAAATGTATATAAATACATATTATAATATCAAAAACTTTTAAGTTAATAAATACGTAAATAATGTCGTTAATATTTGTATTAAACTAAATCTTTCTATGCAACAACAGTTTGATCATACAAGATATAATTTGTAAGAAAATAAGAACCTGAAGAAGTTGCAATAATTATAAAGAAACAAATTTGTCAGCATATATTTCATAGACTATTAAGATCTAGAATAGGCAATTAAACAAATATTAAAGTAAAAACAAAAATTAATTGAGAAAAATAATTAATTAATAAATTCAATAAATTGTTCTTGCCTATGGAAAGAAAACTGTGATGGAGTTGTAAAACTGCAGTAAAATGAACAAAATTAAATTTTTTCCATGTATTATGGCTTCATTGGTAAGAGCATTAATTATGGAATACAACGTCGTTCAAGCGGATGCTCGTGAGCCTTCAACTGCTGAGTCAATTGGACCTTGGACCTTGTAAGCGGATAATTCGAGATCTTTGTGCAGAATTCTCCTCAGTCTACTGCGTGAAATGTTGAGCTGTTGAGATCGATGGCGAGTTGATGTTCATGCATTGAGTCTTTATTTATCACTCTCGGCTATAGGGGTCACATTTTCGTCTCTGCGCCCCGTACGAGGACGGGGAACATGAGAGTTGTTGACCACTAGTATACCAGTCTTGCTAACCAAAGTAACATCGTTGGAGCTAAATGTTATTTATATGTTCTTAAATAGCTCTGAGAGAGTTAAATGCACGGCCCTAGCTCTATTTCAAAACATATTGCAGCTCTTGGTAAACGAATTTAAAAATCTAGCTCTATAATGGAGTTTCTTAACAATCTTTAGATATGTTACATTTAAGAGCTTTCTGCTCGATAAATTTGCTCCATAGTAATGTTTTTATCAGCAGTTGGAAAGCATGTTAGCATTTTGATACTGCACCCTTTAAAATAGCTCTTTAAGATCAAAAGAATTTTTTAAAGATTTACTTAAGAGCTACAAGCTATATCTTCATGTGTATTTAACAAAATGGCGAATATTTAAGAATTTTTATAAAACAGGAAAAGAAAACTATTAACAGTGCTGTGATGACTCCATTTTTAAAAGAATCATGATAAACACAGAAACCTTATCCAAAAAAGTGCACGAGCAAAATAAATATTTTTTTCTCAAGTTAAAAATTGAAATAAAAAAAATTTACCATCCACTTAAAACAAATTATTTAAGAAGGGCGTTGTAATATTTATTTCGAAGTACAATATCAACATTTCCGATAAAAATGAAATCGCACTTAGAAATCTCTCCCATGTTGAACGTATTATGGCTTTTAATTATTACCTTTACTCACTGTTCTATGAAAATAAATTATGATGCTAAGATGATTTACCAACACAAATAATAATTTCTTTTCGTGTTCAATAGTATGATTTGTATTAATTTACTAATACTAATAAAAAACGTAAAGGCACGCGGCTCTATGGCAGTTTTAAAGTGTATATTAAAGCTTCTAGCTGTCAAAACCTACTTACAAGCACTATTAAGGAGCTAAAAAGTGCTCTCAAACTCAATGAATTAGCTGCAAGTGGGCTCCATGCTTGCTCTAAAGGCGCATCTAGAGCGTGTTTTTGAATTAACTAGCTCTAAGATTAGCTCCGAAAGCGCTTTTCAAGCATTAATACAGCTAAAATTGTTTCTTGGGAACTTTTTACACAAACTTACGTACAGCAGGCGCGGTGGGTGCTTTTTTTGCCAAAATCTTCTTTTCAAAAAAACGCACTGTTTGGCCTACATCACAGCACTCACTTTGGAAATAAGTTTTTAGTATTTTCCCAGAATAAAGCAACTAATTTCGTTCCGCAGAGGTATTATACTGACTTTCTGTCAAAAATTTCGAGCGGGAAACAGCTGTCAGTGTCAAAATAACCTATGTTTTAAAAAAAAAAAAACATTAAATGGCCCACACTGTACAAGTTACGAACTCAAAATGGCACTTACATAAGTCGAAAAAGAAAATAGAAACACAAAACAAATATAGACGTTTTTGGAATGCACTGTAAGAAATGCGCCAATGGTTTCTAGCAGATACCTCAAGTGTTGTCACTTCCAATTTAAATAAAAAATATAGATTAAGCTTAAAAAGTAGTAGATCCAGATTTTCCATAATAAAAATAAAAAATTCAAAATATTTGATAAAACAACATAGATTTTCTTATTTTATTGATTAAAAACAAAATAACACAAGAACAATTTATGCATTTTATAAAAATTAAGCTTTGCTATAAACTTAAATTATTACAAAAAGGAGTTTTTTACTCTCGAAGTAAGATCAATTCAAATTTTTTTAAGCGCAGCCATTTTATACATATGGAATACCGTACGCAAAATAATTAATTATTTAATTGAATAATATGTAGTTTCAACTAATTGAAAGCTTAAATAAAAGCGAATTATTTCAGCAGAAGGAACAAAAATACTAGCTTTATTTATCATTTCTTTGATTTGTTAATTAGTTATGAAAATTTAAGATGAAAATGATAGATCTACGAGAGAATATTAGAACCAAGTTGGTGAGTAGAGTAGGCTTGATACACTGTATTGCTTCACGATCGCATATAGCTAAAAAATATTTAATTAGCTAACGTTGCTTATAAAATTTGTCGAATCCATTTTGTAGTGATGTGTAATGTAGATATGTATATTGTAACGTTTAATTCCATGGTTTTTTTTCTGCTGGTATTTATCCTATTTTCACGGGATAATCTCGTTTCCCGGCTTCTTAAAACTATTCGATTTCTTTTTTAACAAGATACTATACTATAGAAAAAGGAAAACACTAGAATGAATGATGATAGGGTTAGGGGAATCGAATAGTAAATAGGCGCAAGAATTATTCGTATTTGTGTGTACGCCATTTGTTTTGAAATGAATTGTGGCTTTGTTAATGGCATACATATGCATATTATTTTCTTTCAAAATGAAAACAAACAAAAGTTGAACTTAATGATCTTGTTTGCAAGATGCCAATGTCAATTGTAATAGAAATGTTAAAAAAAACTCACTCTCATGTGATTTATTTGAAAAGATGCAACCAACTTAAAGTGAGCGCAATATGAAAATTTGATATAAAATACATGCTTACGTATTTTGCGCTTAATTTACTTTTTATACAAAACATAAAATAGTAAAACAAAAATATTTGTATTTATCGAGATAAAATTCAAAGACAAAAAAATACTTTGACATCTAGTGTGGATCAGCAATACAAATCTTATAAGAAAACAAAAAGTATCGCATGCATGTCGACATGTTAATCTGGATACAATATTTGTCAAAACGAACTCAGGTTTTGTGATACTCTCACTCGTAAGATATATGTATGCATTTAACTTTTTGGGTATCTCTAGAGAGCGTTTGCCGCTATCAATTGCACTATTTAAAAAAAAACTTCGCACTGAGAATACAGTAATTCTTATTATGCTGACGACCTTAAATTTAAAAGACTTTAATTGCAAAACTCTCTCACAAACTTGCAAGATGATTTATAATGCTTTCTGTGCAGTTTTTTTCCGGTGCACAATACCCTCTTTTTTCTAAGAATTCTGACGACACATTCATTCAGTCTTTATCGAAAGAGTATTGTAGGCTTGCTATTTTCTCCTATTCAACTCTATAGAGTTTAGTATGCGAATGGATGAAAGGAATTATTCTAGGTGGATATTACTAGGAACTTAAATAATCACAACTACGAGTATATGGACAACAATACTTAACCTCTTCCTGAAACAACTACATAATCATATGGTATACTAGCTATTACTGCTATACTAGCTATTGGCGCTGAAATTAGCGCTAGATTTTGCAGTGGAGAGTAGGATAAGATACAAAACAAGTAGTAATAAAATGCACGACTGGATCGCACGAACTTGCTCTTATGTAAAAGTACTTTGGAATTTAAGATACATTTTATAAATATAAAACATGAATTTAAAATGAAATTGCCGTCTGATTTCTAGGAAAGTATGAATTTATGCAAACAAACTTTAAAAAATCGTTTTATTATTAAATAAATAAATTTTTTATATAAGAAATTTCTTTAAAATTTTTCAAGAAAAAAATGTGGGGTGCGAATTTTAAGTATATAATAATATTGATTTTAGGAAATAATTTCAAAAAATAATCGTTCATAGGTTTTAAAGATATTGATTTTTCAAAAAAAAAAAAAATTTTCAAAAAAACCCAACAAATAATTTTTCGAATATTTTTATATACAATATTATTTTAAACTTAGGGGGACTCCTGCTGAATATTTTTGGTTAAAATCGTTAGAGCCGTTAATGAGAAAGTCGAAAATCAAAAAAACCGTTCTATGACAGGTACCGTTAATAACATTTTGCCCCAAAATTTTTTTGCCAAAACGTAGTCCATGCCCATAATATCACACCTAATTTTTTTTATCAAAATCGTTAGAGCCGTTTTCGAGATAGATACGATTTTGCATTACGGGTGTATGGGGGGTAGCGTTAGTTTTAGAGCTAAAAAAAAAATTTCAATTTCCCCTGTAGGGAATCACCGAAGACCCATAACTACCGAGTTTGAAGAAAATAGGTCCAGTGGCTTAGGCTCTAGATCGAGGTACAGACATACAGACAGACAGACAGACAGAAAGACAGACAGACGAAATTGCCGGACCCACTTTATTCGTCTTCGCTATCATCGTAATGTCAACTTTGATCAAAATCTCGAGTTCGATTTTTTTTCCAAATGCAGAACTTGCCCTATAGTACCTATATCGCAAGTAAAAAAGAGAATATTTTAACAGAGACAAATTTTACAGTGGAGACTGGAGACTAGGATAAGGTAATTTTATACTTTCGCGGTCCCCTCGTTTTTTGGCTCTAGAAAATCGAAAAATCATCCGATTTCGATGAATTTTTTTTTAAAATCGTTTTTACGGCGGATTTATGTAAAAAAATATAAGAAATATCTTACTTGAAGATTTCATATGGTTTTATGACTTTAAATGTGGTCATAAGCGCACTTCTTTGAATAGAATCGTTCATAACTTTTTTGCAAAGCATTAAACGAATTTCATTTATTTTTTTTTGTTAATCTACACAAAAAAACGAACATTTAAAAAAAAAATGAAAAATGTTTATTTTATTTTTTAGCTTAACAGTACTGTGGGTGGCCCGTTTCGCGGATTTTCAGGATTTTAACTCCCTTTTCGGGGCTCACACCCGATCACGCAACTCCGTTGCTCCGCTTTCAAATCAAACAAATCCTTTATGACATGGCAAAAGCCGTCTGCAAGATTGACAATTTGAAAAAAAAAACAATGCCGCATTAGTTTACGTTTTAAAGACGTCAATTATCTACAAATATCTTACGCCTTTGTTAAGAGTTTTGTCTCACCCAACTAAAATTGGATCACCCAAATTGTTCGTACTATTATTATTAAGGTCTTAATTCCACAATTTTTGTATTATAGGCTTCGAATTACTATTATATAGGACTTATTCATATGATATCAATTATTATTATATTTGGTAAACTTTTCATAAGGTTTTCTTAACTATTTCAGTTGGTTTTTGCGTGCCTTTTTTTTGCTTTGAAAGTTAACTCACAACAGTATACCACTCCAGTTCCAATTTTAAAACAAATAAACCGACACAATGCAGATGGTTCATATACTTATGGATACGAGGGTGCAGATAAAAGCTTTAAAATTGAAACTAAATATCCCGATGGAGAAGTTCACGGAAAATACGGTTACGTCGATGATCAAGGGCAGATACGTGAAGTTGAATATGGAGCAAGTAGACGTGGCTTTGAACCTCAAGGTAAAATCATAAAAACTATTTTCTATCATTAACACTTTTTCCTAAATTTTCATAGGAAGTGACATAAATGTTGCTCCTCCGACTTTGAAAAGCAGTAATCCATATCCATTGGGTCCAAACGAAATCGATGATGGTCAATACCGAGAAGATCCAGGAGTCTACTATAGTAACAACAACAATAATAGAAATACTGCTCCGATAACCTTCCCACAGAATAATTACCAACCACCACGTCGTCCACAGTGGACGCCACCCCCACAACAACAACCACAACCACTACCACCAAGGAATTATCCAGTAAGTAGATTTAGCCTCGATGGACTTCAACAATCTTCCCGCCCTCAATGGACACCTCCACCAACAAACCCTCAATATTACAACCCACCGCAGCCCAGATATCAACCTCAATCGCAGCCTCAGTATAACCCTCCTCCACCAAGCTACCAACAACCCTATCCGAACGTTCCCAATCATCATCATCCTGCTCTCAGAAATATTGATATTGCGAGCGGTTCGTACAGCATCGATTACACAGGCAGGAAGTAAGGAAATAATGCCCTCAATCGTTATTATGTATAAAAAAAATATAATTTAATTCATAATGTAAAAAACAAGACTAAACCAAACTTCTATTTCTTAAGAGGCCTGTGTTCAATAAAGTTGACATTTTTTTATTATTTCAATGTAACCAAAACATACGAGTACTTGAGTTGAGCTTAAGTCTACTTATACTCTTTTCATGTATTTCTTGATTCAAGTAAAATATGTTATGTTTAATGAACTCGAACTGGTTTCATTTATTTTGTCTGCTTATGAGCGATATTGCCAACGAGGGTTTTTTAAGTTTTGTTTTTTTTTTTGCCTAAAACAACTTGAGTGTGCTACCACCAGCATCAAGGGGTGACCACTCCGATCATCATACACAGTTAGTGCTGGTTTATCTAGGATGAATGCTCATATTAATGGAAACACTTTTAACGTCACTGACAGGATTTGAAGTGAACCTAGACGAAGAGCCCAAATTTAAAATTTAAAATTCAATTGTAAGAGTATGCGCACTCTTTCTGTTTAATTGCTTGTATTTGGAATGTGAGTTTGTATCGAAAAATTAGTGGATTTAAAATTTCAGCGAAATCATGCATTTCTAAATCTCAAAATTGTATGGAAGGACGTGAAAATTTTAACTGAAAGCATTTAAGTGCAAAATTTCGTTCAACTGGAAACATAAAACTAGCTTTTAATCAAAACGTATTTATTGACCTGACAGAAAGAATATTATAGTTTAATATAAATTTAAAAAGGTTTATGGTTAATATGCTAGATAAAATATATTTGCTTGCTTTCATGTTTTGATCCAAATCAATAATATGGTAGATATTTAAAATCTGCAGTTACAGAAGCTCCAATTAAGCTAATGACCAAACAACAAAAGTGAGATATACATTATACATGTATGTTATGTTTTTACAAGCATTCACTTGAATTTAATTTTTATTCAAACAAATCCTTTATTTTTAATTTCGATCAATCTATTCATTATTTCACCATAATTGAATCGATTATCTCTAAAAATATACATTTTTACTCACCGTTTATTTTCAATTTTGCTTATATTATTGTATGCATCTACATAATGTAACTGCTTTTGAAAAGGTGGTGTGATTAAACAATTTTTGGATTTTCAATTTCTGATTGTTAAAAAAAATACTATAAGGATCCATTTTTTTTATATGAATACTAGATCAAATTTGCTATAATTAATAGGAACTAGCTATTTTTAAAAATGATAAGTAAAGCATATAAAATAAATAAAAAAAGTCACCAACGTCCGCAAATGGTAAATTGACTACTAAAACGCATTTTTGGGTATTGAATTCTGATCAGTTAATTAAAAAAAATCAATTTAATTTCTTATTCTAAAATCAATTGTTGGTAACCATTAAATAAAACTACTGTAAGAATAATATGAAATAACTATGTGCACACAGTTATGTAATGGCAGTACAACACCCAGTTTGCCCAAAGCTCCACATTCCTTTCAACCAACTACCCACAACAACCTTTCAACATGCTTTAGAAGCAATTGAATGGCCAGGCAAAATTCAATAAAAATATGCAACTATACAACCATGGTTTTAAATATTTCGGCAAGCAAAATTTTTGAAAGTATGTAAATCCAAACAGTGTGCTTTGCAAGTGTGCTACCAGTATTTACATGTAAATGTGAATTAATTTAATTAATATACCTCAATTCACTGAAAGCATTTACGATACATAAAATCTGTATACATACTCGTACATACATATGCATGTGCATTAAAACAAACACTACAAAACATTGTTTTCAATATATACAATAAAAATAATTTTCCACAGCGAAAGTTGTTCCATATATTTAAAAGAACCCGACACTCATTGTTGAGATCGAATAGTTGGAGTTCAAACTTGGGTATGGTATAGGTTGTGGCCTTGCGGAAGTGGACAGTCAGCCATCAGTATCCACCTTCAAGGCTATCAACATGTAGATTAATTTATGTACTTAATAAAAAGCAGTACCTACAAAGCATACAAAACTATACAAAAAAATGTGAGAGTTCGTCATTAAGGCGAAACAACACGCAAGTTGATTTAATTTTTTAGTTGACTTGTCAGTGATTTTTAACGTCATTCTTTTCTCTGTAGTCTCTTTAAAGTGTGATTCAGCAGATTACGCTGATATAAATATAGTCCATTTTATTTGGTGGCATTTAAATGGAGTAAAGTGTATCGAAATAGATACAGACTAGCGTACTTACCGCCAAACATGAAACATGTTTTTATGATGAAAACAACAGAAAAAACGTTCGACGGTAACAGGTTTTTGCTTAAGGTACTAACTTTATTTTGGCATTTACTTCAGCATAAAATGGTCAATGGTCTTTGTTGTTTCATTCCTGTTACAGATTTGCGTGCATTTCTTAGTACACACATGTGTAGTTGTTTCGGATATTATTTGTTATATACATAATCTTATTTTATAATTGCATATAAGTTTTTACCTAAATATCTTCTATAAGCAATACTCCAAATATATGTATCTTAAAATTTTATGGTCCCTGTTTCATATCATAATTTGTTTGTAAAGTTGGCTCCTAACACGATATTGGTAACTTTGTCACTGAAGTATATTATAAAAGCCTTGTGCGATGAAAACAAACTTTACAACAAGTAAGTGATTTTAAAAGATCTCCTTGCTCTAAACAATAATCGGATGTAAAATGAAGGGGATGCATTTGAAAATAAAAATATATTTTAGTGAGCTCCTCAATGCTGCAGTAAATAGTAACACAATTCATGCAAGTTGGCCGCAATGATTACGGATGAGTTAGCGTGGTGTATAGCACTTTTCCAAGTCAGGCAGTATTTGATTTCATTTCCAGTTTAATCGGTGCAATAATTCACTGAAGTATACTGCCCAATGAAAGTTTTATTAATTCTTTCAAAAAGTCCTTTATAATTCAAAAAAATTATTTGGATGAAACATGAAAAACATAATTACTGAGGTGCTTAGTTCTTTTCTAGCGAAATAAGCTTACTTGAGCGAACTAGGATAGGATTAAGAAGAAGATACTTATGCACATTGGTTTTAAATGTCTGCATATTGCAATGAGTAGGAAATTTTGGGCCGGGTAAAGCATTCCACATTCGTGTAGTGTGGCTAAAAAAAGAATCTCTGTACTTGACAGTACGACCGAACTTGGGCTCAAGGGTAAACCGATTTATAGAAAAACGGATATTACGATTGATTTTTTTGAGGGGAGGAATGCAACCGGCTATTTCACTAGAGTACTGTTCATGAAAATAGCGGTAAAATAATGATAGAGATGATACATTGCGGCGGTGCTCGAGAGATATATGTTTCTGTTAGTGTTAGATAAAGATCGCCTGTCATTTTTAGAGCTCTCTTTTGAATTCTGTCTAAGAGAGCGTTGTACTCGAGTTTCGGGAGAAAAAAGGTTTTATTTATTACAACTAGATCAGAAGGACTAAAAAACTTCTTGCATTGACGGAGAAAACCTAAACACGTAGCAGCTTTTTTAGCGACGTGAAATATGTGATCTCTCCACACAATATGGCTTGTGATTATATGAAGAACTATGTAGAACTGAAAGCTGTTCAGTCTCCTCGATAGTGGCATTGAGGGAGCCCAATCAACAATTTGTGGTTGGAAAGCGGTTTATTAACCGGCTTTGAACTCAAGCTCTCCAAACCAAGGGGTTACAAATTGGCTAAAAAGCCGTTCCAAAACCGTTCCAGAAGCATCTCCATAACCGAAAATGGTCAGTAACAAAATAACTTGAGTTATTACTGAACGATTTTTGAACGTATCTTTTGAACGCTTTTATTAGGTAATTTAAAACCGTTTGTATAACGCTTTTAGAAAACCTGTAATATGTACAATAATTGGTTATTTAAAAACGCTACTAGGACGTTAGTTTGCAACTTTTTTAAATAACCTGTATTATGCCCAAAAAGTTATTTTGGTGGTTATTTTATAACCGTTTATTTACAGTTTGTAGGAAACCTGTAATAAGAACTAAAAGTTTTGTTGACGATTTTTTATAACCGTTTATATATGATGATATAGGGTTATTTTGAAACTCTTTTCAAGTATTTTCTTCCCAGCTGAAAAAATAAATCCTTTTGAAAATAAAAACAGAAAAAGCAATATTTTTAATGAACATTATTAAATTTTATTTAAAAAGTTTAGTAATTTTAATAGTACATATGTATGTATATAACTTAAAACTATAACTTAATAGTGCCTAATAGAAACGAATATTGATAAACGTAATACTATGTATATACTTACATATATTATTTAAATATATGTATAGGTATAACTCTGGGTGGATAATTGAATTGTTTATTTTGAAAACATGATATGTCACATCTTCAAAAAATAGATAGTTAATGACGTTTTAAGAAAAACCAAAAGTTTTTGTAACCTTAATGCAAAATTTTGAAGATGGACATGTCATGTTTTGAAAATAAACGATTCAATTAGAAAAAAAAACAAACAAGTAAGCAAAATTGTAAGTATCTGATAATAGATATTGATGCTTGTGTAGTGATGGCGGTGGTGTCAGTTGATGAGGATTTGCTGTGCTGATGATGACTCGTTTCTAGTTTAAAAATAAAAATAAATTGAAATTTTGTTTAACTTACATTTTATCCTATTCTCACGAGTAATAAAATATCCAAGGGAAAACATGAAAAAAAAAAAACTAAAAAAAATGTCTTACCAACCACTTACCAAATCACAGTTAACTTTTTTTAATTTAATCGTGCACGCCTACCGCGTACGAAAAAAAACTCAACCAACCGCTCGAGAACATGAAAGCAATGACGAGACATAGAGAGATGACCGTGGTGGTTGTTTTACGAGTACTACCGATGGAATGGGTGTGTTCGTGCCTAAGTAGTTTAGCTATGGCTCGAGTTGGGTTAAAATATAGCTGGGGTTAAAGAATAAATCTGGATTTGGTTAATTTGCAACCTATAAGTTAAAAAAGAGCTCTTTAATAACTGAATATAAACCTGGGGTTAATTAAAATAAATTCCGATTAATTCGGTACAAAAAAAGTAATTTAAAGTTAATTTCGATCCAGTATATTTCTTTTACGGTTAAAAAAAAAGAAGTTATTTACAGCTTACTGTAAATTTGGGATAAATTGTAGTTAATTTGGACCCAATCTTAAGCTTTTTCGATAAAGAAAAAGTTATTAAAGAACTTACTATAAACTTAGTATTCAATTGGTTTATTTGCATCCAATACATAACTTTTCCGTTTAAAAATGATTATTAATCGACTTACTGTGAACTTTATATAAAATTGGTTAATTTTCAACCTATATGAAACTTTTTATGCGACAAAAAAAAGTTATTTCAAGTCTCACTGAAAACCTGGTATTAAATGGGTTAAATTTAAACCAATATATAACTCTAATGGTAAAAAAAAGAGTCATTTAAGGACTTACTGACAACTTAGCATAAAATTGGGTTATTTTTAGCCAATATATAACTTTTATCGTAAGAAAAAAAAGTTATATTATAACGTAATTTTTCTTAAAGGCTAGGAATAAGTGATAAATGTACTCAAATTTAACCTAGATTTAAAAATAGTTATTTTCGAACCAGAAAAATGACAAACTGGTTTTGAAAGGGTTAAAAAATATCCAAATATTATCACTAGTTTAAAAATGGAATTTTTTAAACCAATATATTACCAAGAAGTTGTGCAAGAGAGAAAATTTTACCAAAATCAACCATAGGATAATTTTTGGTTTGTTTCTACCGTAAAGCATACTAGAGTAATAAAGCATCTCATTTCTAGCCCCACTATGACCAGAGTTATCTAAGGTTTTTTTGTTACCTGGGTTATTCTGGAGCCACGGCTAAAAATTGTTGCTTGGGAGGGTAACGCTTTAGCAGCACTTAGTGGCATTGAGTTTTTGAAGCATTAAATTCTACACGGTTTTTGCTTCCCCATTGGACAATGCTGTCAAGATCAGAATTTAATGAACTCATCATACCCTGCCGTTGGAAGTACACATCCGAAGGACAAGGATGTGTATCTAAAATCGAATATGAAAAGCGAAACAATTTAGTTAATAGATTGATCGATACTAAATGCACGCATTTTCGATAATAGAGCTTTGATGCCAAACTTTATCAAATGCCTTTGAAATATCAAGTGCAATAATTTTACTTTCTCCAAAACGTGGTAAAGATTTTTTCCACTGGTCGCTGAGATAAACCATGAGATCACAAGTGGACTTATTACTATGAAAGCCATACTGCCGGACATGAAGATGCTTTTGTTTAATTAGAGGGGAGTAGGATGCACCTTTATTAGGGACAGGCTGGACAAATGCTGTTTTCCAACCACAAGGACCGGGTCAACGGATTTTTGAATGTGAATATATTTTAGTACTATAGCAACTGCTAGTACAACCGCGATAAGCTCAGCAAAGTCCAACGAACAGCCTGTTTAATCATGGGTGGAACTCTCCGCTCAACTCCTTCTGCTGCACTTGATGTTCTTTTTCATCTCATACCGCTAGATATTTTTAGCAAACAATCGGCCGCTAACATAGCCATTCGACTTAAAGCCTCCTCGCAGTGGATCAATAATGATATTGGTCACTCTACTATACTGAACTCGTTCAGTAGTCTACCTAGTAACGTCGATTACACCACCCCTCATCCAAAATTTGATAAAAATTTTCAAGTATCCATCCCTTCCAGGTCTTCATGGGAAAATGAGTCGTTTTTGATAGACGAAGCAATTCATTTCTATACAGATGGATCTAAAACCGATGACGGGGTCGGTGGAGGCGTATACTCCGAAAAATTAAATCTTTGTCTATCTTTTCGTCTTCCCAATCACTGTAGCGTGTTCCAGGCAGAGCTTTTAGCAATAAAAGAAGTCCTCTCTTGGCTAAAAGAAAACGTTATATCGACAACCGATATACGTATCTTCTCAGACAGTCAAGCTGCCTTAAAGTCACTGGACTCTGTCTCCATTAACTCACAAACAGCCCAAAATTGTCGATCATCTCTGGTGGAGATGTCAAAACAGTTCAACATTCACCTTACATGGGTGCCGGGGCATAGAGACATTCCAGGAAATTGTAAAGCTGACGAACTTGCAAAAAACGGAACAATATTACCTTTGTTGGATAGCAAATCTAACATCGGTATACCCCTAGCTACTTGTAAACTTATGCTAAAGCAAGATACCATAAAGAAAGCCAACCACAGGTGGACCAGCACCCCAACTTGCCGGTCTACTAAACTGATTTGGCCATTGTTTGATGCCAAACGCTCAAAACAACTAATTTCTATTGGTAGATTGCATATTAGCTCCATTATAGGTGTCCTTACTGGGCACTGCCTAATAGGAAGACATGCTTCTCGTCTTGGAGTTCCTGCAAATGACTTTTGCAGAAGCTGCATGGATGAAGAAGAAGAGGAGTCAATTCCCCACCTTCTATGCTCTTGTCCTGCCCTAGCGCAAAGACGTAGACTCCACTTGGGAGACTACTACTATAACGATCCTAGTGATCTAAACAATTCCGACATTCACTGTCTCAAACGCTTCATTATTAGCTCAAAATGGTTTAACGAGTAAGGGGGATTTTTGAAATCCTTGTGGTATCACAACGGACCAAATATTGGTCTAAGTGTGCTGTCCTTTTCCGGTCAGCAGCCACTTTAACCTAACCTAACCTATAGCAACTGCACTGCGAAAGAAGATTCGTCCCATAAAATCGTTTACGCTCTCAAGTAGAGGAGGAGTCATTTCATTCTCTGGAAGCGTCGAATTAACAGCAAACTGTGCTGCAAGCAAATTCGCTTTATCTATCGAGCTTACAACAGGATGGTCATTGAAAACGAACGTTGGAACTGAGGATTTCGTAGTGTTTCGTAGGTTTTTTACAAATTACCCAAAATGTGTATTAGCTTTAAGACATAGTATTTTTTGCCATAGTTTTTGGTCATGTAAAAATTAAGTTCGTCAGATATGAACGTTACAGATCTTTCTTTCGAACTTATTCCGGTTTTCTTCAGTTGGCTTTAAAATTACTGAAACTTACTTCTCTAACCTTGATAGTCTCTTTATAGCTCGTATCAAATCAAGAGTTTTCTTTCGGTTTGATAGATTTTATCCTATCAATCATATCTTCACTGGAGTACCGGGAATCATAGCAACCAGTTAAATAAAATAAATAAAAGATAAAGATAATTTTTCCTTGAATATGTAGATGATATGCATCGACAAGTATCTAAGTATTAAATGTCATATGGAAGGACAACAAATTGTGTAACAAGTGTGTCATCTTTTGCTATTGAATTGCTATTTTAGAGACACATAAACATTGATCGCCTAAATATTGTTTCAGAGTACAATCGGCACATAGGTGGTATAGTTTTGATAGATAGTATTATTGGGAGGTATACAGTTTTTCTACGAAGCAAAATAAGGCAAGTTTGAACGTTCTATTATTTATTAAACCTTATACGATGCCGAATTCTAGAATAATATTGCGAAGAGTCAGAAAGGCAAAACACCACAGCGACAAACAAATATGTTGCCCTTAAGTGCATTGGCCGATTGTGGTTTATTCGCAGAAACTTTCGTCTTCAGGAAACACCACAAATTTCAAATTCACTTCACCTCTGCGAGAGATATTCTTACCCTCAAATCATTCATCGTGAATGTCATGGCATCCGGTGTGTGGAAACGCATGTCATCTAGGTCCATATTTTTATATTTGAGCCATAAGAAATTGGTTATTATCGTTCTGTAGCACTCGCCATTGATGGTGACCGTCGTTTTCGAAATAGTGACGCCGCCCGCCCAAAATCCACACCAACCGATAATTTTTTGAGAACGCATTTTCACCTTTTGAGCTTCGTGTTCTGGTGGCTTCCAATATACGGCATCATGAACTTTGAGCTCCTGAATTAGATTGAGCTTTTCCGAGCTTAGGCCTAAGTCACGACGCAAAATTTTCCAAGTTGAAGTTTACCACACGCCAATATTGGGTTCCATTGAAGTACGAATGTTGGTTGATTGAAAACCGAACCGGTCGCATAAACCTGTGAAAAGCCACCATCTACATATAACGGAAAGTATAAGCGCAAAGCGCGCAACATTTTCACTAACGAACACTCATTTTGATATTACAGTTTTATCATTTGAACGTGCTGTTTAATAGTGTTACTTGCAATGATAACTGAATAATAAATAATGGAATTGAGTAATTGACACATATTACCAAAATAACAAATTCTTTATTTGGTTTTAAAAACCATTTTTACTAATAAACATTTAGATGGAAGTATTTAGGATAATTTAAATAAGATTCTTGATTAGGCAAAACAAACTTTGTATCGCAAAGGAGTCTTGTGAAAATTCATACACATGATTAAGATCAGCGCTTATGCGTTCAAAGCTCAAGTATAACTTATATGACAGGATGTCCCTCAAGTTAGCAGAGCAAAGTCAGCAGAACACAGTTTTTATGATGCAATAATTAGGCGCTTATTAGGTGCTAATTAAGTACCCAAAAATAAAATTAAGTGCTCCAGTACTTTTGGTAAAAATTGATGTTCTGCTAACTTTATTTCAAGTTAGCAGAGCAATCATAGAAAATGCTTAAAACGCAAGATAAAAAAATCGCGGTTTGTCTAGTATTTAGGTGCTATTTAAGTGCTCTAGGAATCCAAAAAAAAAATTTGAAAAAAGTTGTTTTTTAAGAAAAAAAATTTTTTTTTGAAAAAAAAAAAATAATTATATTTTTTTGAATTTTTTTCCTATGAATTGTTTTGGTTTATGAAAAGCATAGTTAGTTCGAATTAAGTACCCAATTTTCAGAATGATTTTCTAAGATTTGGGATAAAAAAAAATAATAACATTTCCCATACATTTCCATGTTCTGCTAACTTGATTTGGCTTTTTGTCGAAAAGTTCAACTTTTTTCGACACAAATATTTTTGATTCATTAATCGTTTGTCTAATTCGAATTAAGTACTCCATTTTCAGATTCATTTTCGAAGATTTGATGCAAAAAAAAAATAATTCTATTTCCCATACATTTCCATGTTCTGCTAACTTGATTTGGCTTTTTGTCGAAAAGTTCAACTTTTTTCGACACAAATATTTTTGATTCATTAATCGTTTGTCTAGTTCGAATTAAGTACTCTATTTTCAGATTCATTTTCGAAGATTTGAGGCAAAAAAAATAATTCTATTTCCCATACATTTCTATGTTCTGCTAACTTGATTTCGCTTTTTGTCGAAAAGTTCAACTTTTTTCGACACAAATATTTTTGATTCATTAATCGTTTGTCTAGTTCGAATTAAGTACTCTATTTTCAGATTCATTTTCGAAGATTTGATGCAAAAAAAAAAATAATTCTATTTCCCATACATTTCCATGTTCTGCTAACTTGATTTGGCTTTTTGTCGAAAAGTTCAACTTTTTTCGACACAAATATTTTTGATTCATTAATCGTTTGTCTAGTTCGAATTAAGTACTCTATTTTCAAATTCATTTTCGAAGATTTGATGCAAAAAAAAATAATTCTATTTCCCATACATTTCCATGTTCTGCTAACTTGATTTCGCTTTTTGTCGAATTTTTCGACACAAATATTTTTGATTCATTAATCGTTTGTCTAGTTCGAATTAAGTACTCTATTTTCAGATTCATTTTCGAAGATTTGATGCAAAAAAAAAATAATTCTATTTCCCATACATTTCCATGTTCTGCTAACTTGATTTCGCTTTTTGCCGAAAAGTTCAACTTTTTTCGACACAAATATTTTCGACAAAAAGCCAAATCAAGTTAGTAGAACATGGAAATGTATGGGAAATAGAATTATTTTTTTTTTATCCCAAATCTTCGAAAATGATCCTGAAAATAGAGTACTTAATTCGAACTAGACAAACTATTGATGAATCAAAAATATTTGTGTCGAAAAAAGTTGAACTTTTCGACAAAAAGCGAAATCAAGTTAGCAGAACATGGAAATGTATGGGAAATAGAATTATTTTTTTTTGCCTCAAATCTTCGAAAATGAATCTGAAAATAGAGTACTTAATTCGAACTAGACAAACGATTAATGAATCAAAAATATTTGTGTCGAAAAAAGTTGAACTTTTCGACAAAAAGCCAAATCAAGTTAGCAGAACATGGAAATGTATGGGAAATGTTATTATTTTTTTTTTATCCCAAATCTTAGAAAATCATTCTGAAAATTGGGTACTTAATTCGAACTAACTATGCTTTTCATAAACCAAAACAATTCATAGGAAAAAAATTCAAAAAAATATAATTATTTTTTTTTTTCAAAAAAAATTTTTTTTTCTTAAAAAACAACTTTTTTCAAAATTTTTTTTTGGATTCCTAGAGCACTTAAATAGCACCTAAATACTAGACAAACCGCGATTTTTTTATCTTGCGTTTTAAGCATTTTCTATGATTGCTCTGCTAACTTGAAATCAAGTTAGCAGAACATCAATTTTTACCAAAAGTACTGGAGCACTTAATTTTATTTTTGGGTACTTAATTAGCACCTAATAAGCGCCTAATTATTGCATCATAAAAACTGTGTTCTGCTGACTTTGCTCTGCTAACTTGAGGGACATTATGACAGGTGCTGCCCAAACTTCTCTGCATTTATTGAATAGAATTTAGAACAGAACTTTGAGACTGATAGGAAACTATCATCTCTTGAATACCATGGGAATCTTTCATGTCTTTCCTTGTTTCATCACTTTTTTCACAATCCTGGAAGTATAGCCACTTACATTTCTCCACACAATCAGAATACCCGTGATACCCGTTTCCCTAGGAATGCTCATCAGTTCACCCTCGAGCCTTATTTTGGGAGTACCTTTAAATATCGAAATTCGTTTTTTATACGCACAAAACGCTTATAGATAAACAGACAGACAGAATTGAGAGACCCGCTTTGTTGGTCTTAGCTATCATCGTAATGTCAACTTTGATCAAAATCTCGATTTTGAGTTTTTTTACGAATGCATAACTTGCCTTATAGTACCTATAACTCGCAAGTAAAAAAAAAATCTTGTACCTGATTTTTGTTGCAAACTAAATATTCAAATCACTCTCCTGGAAAGTAGCAAAAACTGACTTAATTCGTTTTTCCTTGTTGCCACAAAACTATTAAGAACTTAATTATAAATTAAGGTTTTATTGATCTTATTGTTGTGAACAGAGCTTTATACTACTACAGCGCCATCTGTTGGAAAACTGCATATCTAATTTATGGAAGAAACAAAAAGCTCTTTTCCAATGTCAAATCTATTTCCCCTTATTCCAAACATCTAGAACATTCCAAGACAAGAACTTTCGAGAACAACTAATTTGAGTATATAAGGGAGTGCTCATGGTGAGCGATAGTGATGGGCACTATCGAATGATTTGAACTATCGATAGTTAGTAACTAATTGATTTGAAATATCGAACGAATTCATTCATTCATTCATTCGTTCAGTTCAAGTAGAATTTGTTACTAATTGCTTATTATTTGAATAATACAAATGGGTCATATAAAGGCAATGAGGAAACATTGTCACTAACCCAACCTTTCTTATTTTTTCTAAAATATATTTTATTTGGTAATAATGGTAATGGTCACTACTTCACCTAATAATAATAAATATCCAGTTTTATCAACTCTGATTTGCTGTTACCAAAATGTTTGTAAAATTCTAAATGGGTCTGAACTTATAGTTACAATAAGATTGACTAGAGTTTATGATAGTTCTCCCACAATACTCTATACTCAATGCAGTGGCGTAGCGTGCCATCTCGGCGCCCGGGGCGGGAGACCCATTTTGCCGCCCCCATTCAATACTAAATTAAAATTAAATTTCGAGTTTCGAGACATCATTTCACAGGCAATGAGGTATCTTTTATTGAAGTTAAAATAGGATCAGCGGTTTCATAAACGGATTCTACGGGCCTTACGAATGAGGATCGTGAGACAAAGCTGCATCTGCGGATTCATCGCCATGCACGCGTTTTTTCTTGCGATTTCTTCTCGTTTTGAGTTCGATTCCAAGTTTTTCACAGAGAGTCTTAGAAAAGTCGATTGCGGCTTAGACAAAACGGTCTCTGCTCTCCATTAAGAAAGCTTTTAAAGCGCAGAGTTTCTGAGCACACTTATCCAAGTCCACTCAATCCACACTCAGTCCACTTTGCAGCAGGTAAATCTGTACTTCATCTTTTTCAGGTAGCTCTGCAGCTCAAAAGCCAAGAAAAGTGAGGAAGTTGAATGACTGCATGACTGTCAGAAGAAGTCTGGCTCCCGATCCGTCAATTCTTCCAGTACCTCAAGAACTTGCACAAACTTATTCTTAAGCGTCTTTACAGCTTCATATCTTTGGCAAGACGAGGTTCACTTCTTCTGCAGGCTTGTGGCTAGATGCTTGTGGTACTTCTGCTAAGTCGACTTCGTCTTGACCCTGCTCTGTGGTGGGACCAGAACGACTTCCAACTTCGACGGCAGGAACGTCTTCTTCTTCTACCTGTAAAATAAGTCATGCATTCCCATGAATATTGGCCGGAGGACAATTCTAGGCCACTCACGATTGTAGATGGAGGAATCATACTTACATTGGAATCACTTCCGCTGCTGCTGGATGCCGCCGAAGAGGTTAACGTAGCTTTCGAACCAGAACTAGAACTGAAATATTTCAGTAATGCACCTGGAGACTTCTTCGCATCTGCTTCTTTCTTAGCCTTTTTCTTGTGGTATTCCGCACCGCTTGCTTCAACTCTTTTCATTTTCAAAAACTAGTCCAAAGGTTGAGTGAAGTACTAAGTGCTTAGTTTTAGAAGATTCAACAGTATTTAAACTATAAACAACACAATCGAAATAACTTTCTGTGATGCGGGAGGGAGCAAAAACATTGAGCTGGCTGAGACTAGAATAACGTTTCCGTCGAATCCTAGTTATCTTATCATATCTCGCATATGCATATCATATGTTTCGGAACGCTCCCTTTCAGTTTCGAGCGAGTTTCGGAACGTTTTGTTTTTAGCTTCGCGCGACGGAATGCACTCTTATGGCCCTACTCACCGTTTACGAATACACGGAAATCAGCCGAGAGCGTCAACGACGAACCACAGATAGGGTGGCAAATTTCAAATTTACATTATTGTTGTTTGTTGACTTGTCAAACGATTTGTCATGAAACATATGATTTCTACTCTACCCGCATCACCGGCGACATTTTGCCGCCCCCCTAGGCCTGCCGCCCGGGGCGGACCGCCCCCCCGCCCCCCTACGCTACGCCACTGACTCAATGCTCTATATTGTAAGCCATATATTGCCAAATGACATCAAATGATGGCTACTATGTGGGTGGATTAAGAAAAGTCCAAAAATGCAAAAAAAAAGAGATTTTATTTATTGCTCCGGAAAAGAGCAATTTTAGGGCTTTCGGCTGACATTTGGAACAAAATACTATACGTACGTCATAGCTGAATTTGTCCCCTATTCGTTAAGTCATAAAATGTCAAATTCCATCAAAGGATAGCCGCGATGTCGGTGGATTAACAAAAGTCCAAAAATGCAAAAAAAAAAAGAGATTTTATTTATTGCTCCGGAAAAGAGCAATTTTAGGGCTTTCGGCTGACATTTGGAACAAAATACTATACGTACGTCATAGCTGAATTTGTCCTCTATTCGTTAAGTCATAAAATGTCAAATTCCATCAAAGGATAGCCGCGATGTCGGTGGATTAAGAAAAGTCCAAAAATGCAAAAAAAAAAAGAGATTTTATTTATTGCTCCGGAAAAGAGCAATTTTAGGGCTTTCGGCTGACATTTGGAACGAAATACTATATATACGTCATAGCTGAATTTGTCCTCTATTCGTCAAGTCATAAAATGTCAAATTCCATCAAAGGATGGCCACGATGTCGGTGGATTAAGAAAAGTCCAAAAATGCAAAAAAAAAGAGATTTTATTGCTCCGTAAAAGAGCATTTTGGGGCTTTCGGCAGACATTTGGAACGAATTACTATATGTACGTCATAGCTGAATTTGTCCTCTATTCGCCAAGTCATAAAATGTCAAATTCCATCAAAGGATGGCTACGATGTCGATCGATTAAGAAACGACCAAAAATGCAAACTTTTTATTTTTGGATAACTTTTCTGAAACACTTTTGTATCTTCATAATTGACTAGCTCTATGCAAAAAAAATTTAAACATGTACCGATATGTTAAAATAATAGGAACACAAAAGACGAAACAGAAACCAAAATTTAATCTTTCATAGCCAAACACTGAAATATTAAGCCCAACATTTTAAAATAAACCCTACACTTAACCATAATAATATTTCAAATATTACCGAGTCTCAATCAAATCTCACAAATGACGATAAGAATATTATTCCAAAGGTAAACAAAACTTACTAAACACAAACATAAACCATCGAAAGTTATATGAATGAAAATAGTAACTAAATCAGTAAAATCGTTCAGTTCTAATATCGGGTAAAAAAAGTAATTGAACCAAAAAGTATACTGAAATCGTTCATTGAACAAAAGTAGTATACTAAAATCGTTCAAAGTAGGTAACTATCGGGTGAAAAACTAGTTGAACGAAAAAAGTATTACTAAAAACGTTCAAAGCTAATATCGAGTGAAAAAGTAATCGAACGAAAATAGTATAATGAAAACTAGTTACTGAAAATAGCTACTGAAAATAGTAACTGAAACTAGTAACCGAAAATAGTAACTGAAAATAGTAACTGAAAATAGTAACCGAATGACTGGGTACTATCGAATGAATGAACTTTTAGCTACTATCGAATAAGTCGATAGTTTTTATTCGATAGTTCCCATTACTAGTGAGCGAGACACAGTTGATTTTTGATTATGAAAGTGTGCAAAAGTATTGCTTATTGGATTGTGTTATTAAACAAGTGTGATTTAAATTGAATAAAAGTATTTGAGCTGATTATAAATTGAGATTTATTGTTGTGAATTGGAAAGTGTAAATAAAGAAGAAATACTAAAAAGAGTGATAAGTTTTATTTAACGAACCTAGGAAAAATATTACATTATTATTAAGCCTTTTATCAATGTTGGGCCGAAAAAACTACATAAGAAATTGGAAAATGCTTACAAAGCCCTGTCGTCAGACCTTGGATAGTATATTAAGATAGTATATTATTTCTAAGCCTATTCGATTTTTCTTAGCCATGCTTTTATTTAATTTCAGTTCACTTTTCTGTAAAAAATACGTTATAAGCTCATAGATTTTTTTTCTCTTATGAATGAAGTAGTATTGCACACAAATTAAGGACCTGGTTAAAACCGGAATTTGCGTTTCCCTAGATCAAGGGGTACAAAACAAAGTAAGTTCTTATCAAATCCTCGGTAAGAACATGTCCATGAATCTTTTCTCGGAGTTTTGTTCATACATAATAAGAAAACAACGTATGTATGTACTCATCACTGACTTCTTGTCTGATTTTTTCTTCTTATAATCTCTGACTTGGATTTAATGCAAAAAGCAAACTTTATTTCTTTTTCTGATTTTCTTTTATATATGTATGTATAAATATCTATATATTTATGCATATATCTTAATGTGTAATATATACATATATATGTACTACATATATTTCTTTGCTGCAAGGAGTATTTCATTCTGTAATGTACCCCGTTTAAGAGCTAGCTTTAAATTTTCTCATATGTCCAAGTAAGAAGATTTTCATAAGCAATCCACTTTGAATTTGCGGTGCTTTGTTTGTACAATTTGATTAACTTTTAAATTGTTAATCAATCAATTGAGTGCTTAAAAAAAATTCAAACTTTCAAAGGACATTTAATAATGTAGCATCGTAGCAGGTTCATTTTAAAAATAATACACATCGCAGATCCTATGTCAATAATTTTCAATAAATATACATATTTCAACTTTATAGTTACTTTAAATAAAGAGAAACTATAAAAAAAGTGGCTAGCCCTAACTAAAAAAAAACCATTAAAAATTATAAAATTTGGTTAAGCTGTTACGTTGGACTGAGACGCCAAAGGTCTAGCCACTTAAAAACTAAAAATGGTTTTCAGAGATACAGACTTTGAGGTAGTGACGGTTCCTCTAACAGTACCTCTTGTTATAAAAAGTTCTTTTCATCTTAGCCGTTTGGATTCGGAAACAAATTTTAGATCAAACCTATGTACCACCAACACCCATACAAGTTCTTCACGAGATGTTGCGCCCCGAATATAATATTATTATTATAATAACCCTTACAAGCGAACAAGAATATGCATTACTAAAAATTCGTTACCAACTTTCATTGCATGCAATAACTTTTGATTATGTCTACTTAAAAAACTTGTCAGTCTTACCTTACAGGCTTACAGTATGTCCAGGGGAGTGTCGGTTGTCTAACCTAGAGTCAAACTTGTTTTCTCAACTTCCGTTTTATTTCTTAACTGCTCCTCAAACTAATGTGAATATTTGTTCATTACTGCATGTTAATTTTGAATGTAATTTTATTAAAACTGTTAGTGATATAGACCATTATACTGAAACTTGTATCTATCAACAAAAATGTTAAATTTCAAGACAAAAAACTGTAGGATGTTGTTGTCATTTTTCGTTTCCTTGAGATTTCCAACATGGCATTGGCATATGTATAGGTACAATAGTCACCTCCACTGTTCTATGATTAGTCATTATTTTGGACGGCATTGTATATAGTAAATGTTGTTGGAATTTTTGGTCAAACCTCGTATCCCTAATATCGAATATTTTTTTTTTTTACAATTCTTTTAATTTTTTATTTATTTCATTTAATATCAATCAAGTATAGCAAATTTGAATATGTCAGCATTTTAAGTGTGACAACTGCAAATAACTATCACTCACAGCGATATATCGTCACCAATAATGTACCAGCATCGTGTACTCGATCTTCTAGGCTCTATATATTTCTACTTTAACCAATACCCACTTAAATTTCTTCTTAAAGTCTTGTTTGTATAAGTACTCGACTCTTTATCCATATTACCTATCCAGCTGCAAAATAATGGTATCTTATGCTATCCAATTCGAAGGTGCTTATATCAAGGTATAAAAGCCCCCACAGAGTTTTATAAGTGTTCAGTTATATTACAGATTTATATGAAGTGTTAACGGTACTTTAGTTATAAATTCTTTAAATAACTAAACTCGAGTTAACTTTTAGATATAATATACAAATAAAATACAAGAAAATAAAAGAACAAGGAACAGAGATAGTTTTGTATCTTTGTATCCCTACATATAAAAATTGTGTCGAAAATTTAACTATTTTTCGTGAAATGAGTCTGGTACGTGTAATCGCTGCAGAAACAAATCAATTAAATTTCCTCTTATGACATTTAAGCTTTTTAAAAGAACCTGAATCTACGAAAGCAAAATAAATATACTATCTCAGTGCGAAAAATAATCAAGGCTCTTAAATGCTTCTATGTGAACAAGTACAAAAAAGTAAAGTGAACACAATAAAACTCCCACTAAATATTGAGAGTTAGTCATAGATTTATTAGTATTAACCTGATTTTCGATGCTTTACTTCCATCCAGTGCTTTCTGTGTTGTTTTCATAGTTTGTTGTTGCACACAAAAAAATATTGCAAAAGAGGTGAAGTGAATTTAATGCAATTATCTTGTTGGTTGAATTATTTTATGCACAAGCATACCCTAACCGTCCGTATACAACGTATACACCCAATGTGATGACATAATGGCTATGGAGGCACAACACGGCATAGTAGTGGCTCCATGAAATTTCAAACTTTAGAGTATCTATAGAGTGCATCTGGTTCTGAAACATAAACCACTTCTTTTTTCGCTTAATAAAGTTTTGTATTTTAAAAAGAAGCATGAAAATCTCAAGAGGAAATTTCAATTTAACCAGGCATCGATTGTTGAGAAAAGTTTTGGATTCTAAAATTTACAACTAAATTTTCATTTTAGCTTCGTGGAATATTATTGTGCTCAATTGTGAGTGTTGCAGTGTCACAAGATTATCAGGATTTTGATCGTTCCGCACCTCCTAGGATACGTTCGAGTGGTGGTGGTGGTAGTTCGGAAGCTACACGAGCTGGGCCAGTTGCAATTTTGAAACAAATAAATAGGTGATTAAAAAATCGACTTTGTTGGAAGCAAGAAACTCTAAAAAATTTAAAACTTTTGTCATAAGGCACAATGAAGATGGTTCGTATACATATGGGTACGAAGGGGCAGATGGTTCGTTTAAAATAGAGACTAAGCTTGCAACTGGTGAGGTCAAAGGCAAGTATGGTTATGTTGAAGAGTCTGGTAAGGTCAGAGTAGTCGAATACGGTGCTAACAAGTATGGATTCCAGCCTTCTGGAGAAGGTATTACTGTTGCTCCACCAACTTTGGTTGATGAAACAACAAATAAAAATCGAGAGGTACCCGATTACGAAGATGAAATAAGACCCAACCGTCCTTATGTAAGTTCGTGATCCTGTTAAAACCAAATAAAAATAAAAATAACTACTTATTTTAAAATAGCCTCGTCCTAATCGTCCACAGCCAACTCCACGTCAACAGCCTCCCCAGCCAAGACCGCAATTTCCTCAGTACGACGATTATGAACAAGAAAGTCGTCAGCAGTACGCTCCTCCGCCACAACAATTTCAGCCAGCTCCACCAAGACTTCAAATACCAGGTGCCAGACAGACAGATGTTGTTTACTCTCCTCAGCAGCGTCCAGCCCGCCCAGAACAACAGTTCTCTCAAAGCGTGGTACCCCCTTTTTAATTTTCTTATCAGTTCTCAATAAATGCATTTTATTTTATTTTTTTCTAGTCTTTTGGTGGAGATCAATCTAACCTTAGGGTTTCGAGACCATCTTACGCACCAGTGCCAAGTGGCAATAGTATAAATCATGAACCCATTAGACCAGTTGTGGAACCTGTTCAGTATGGTCCACGTTCACAACCACCTCCACCACCACAACAACAGCAAAGTTACAGAGCGCCACAACTGCAACAAGCTCAAGGTAGAAGCAGCACTAGTCTATTAGACCAGTTGGCTAAAGACTATGCATTGCCACAAAGTGATACACAACCTTTGCATGATATATCATTTGGTTACTATTAAGTCTTAAACCTTAGAAAGAGTCTGAACAAAAAAAAACTAATTAGTAACAGAACAAATTAAATTAATTACAAAGTGATAAGTTTAAACATATAGATGAAATAACATAAAATTCCTTTTTATGAGCACCAATTTAGTATAGGGTGTGTACCGGTTACTTTTTTATTGTTAACTTTTACAAATTAGCCTATACAAAAAATTAGAGAGTTGACCACACCCATATAAATGAAAATAGAGAGTGGGGAATTTGAAATAAAGTTTACATCAAAAAATTGGTTTTAGTTTTTATTAACAACGAAGTTTAGATAAATGCAGTATTTTTCTTGCCTTAATAGTAAGAGCTAAAAATTCAAAATTGTTAAAGTCTTCAATGTTACTTTTATATTTATTTGAGATCGTAAACATCACCTTATAATTTATTTAACTGCAAATTTATAAAAAGAAACACATTGCTGACTAACTCTTGAAGGTCAAATTATAGTCAAGATCAATGATCAATGCACATGCGTTAATGGTTGCAACAAGCTGTTCAAGACATTCGAATAATGCATGTTTACGCATTCCGATACTACCAAGGTTAGAAATGCACTAGTAAAGACGGAAGTTTTGTTAATTGCGGCGCGGACGCGTGTAGTATGCAATGACAGTGACTTGCTGTCAAGAGGCCTTGAAGTAGGATTTACCTCAACAACGTATTGCTGCATTTTTGCGGTTTTATCGATTTCAAGCTTTCTCCGGTAGTGGTTTTGGTTTTTATTACTACCTTGAATTCAGGAGTGATTTAATCTTTTAAGAAACAAACCGATACTCTTCGCACCGTTTTGTATAAATTATTTTAACAAAGCGTTTTCCCAAAAGTTTTCATTTACATTTCAGTAAATTTGTAAGAAAAATGGAATGAAATTTAAGATTGTGCGAATCGCACAATTTTAAAAACTAAAAATTATATAAAAGAAAGGATTGTTAGCCTTAGCAATTCGAGTGTTAAGAATTTTTTTCTAAGTCACAAAATTTATTTCGTGAAATACCCAATTTTATTTGACGAAGAATGCACTGCGTGTAAAGGCTCATCTATTGATCGGTTCCAATCCGAATCTCCTGTACTTATATCGCTCGAGCGAAAAACTAGAACAATTCACCAGTATTTACTATTTCATTAAAGTTCCTAACGAGAAATGGTCAACAATAATTGTTACTTATCGGGTTTCGAGGAATCTATGTTCGAATCTTAGTAAGAAAAAAACAGACTACTACTACCCATCAAGTTTATCAAACTTCAACTATATCTCTTGGTTCAAATCAAGAGCCACGACTCAATGGGTGCTTACAGGAGCAGAATGGGTATGAACACGCCACGCTTTCTTTGTTGGACTTCTCGGTGTCTACAAAATTAGTTTAGTTAACAATCTAACCTTTGCGGTCAGTGGCTGCCATATTGTTAGGTGACAACTGTCAAATCTACTTTTTTTTTATACCATGGCATATAACACGATTCAACAGTACGTCCAAATGAAAAACTTTACTATCAAAATGAGTGTTCGTTAGTGCAAAAGTTTCGCGCAAGTGCCTATTTAACGGCAGAAGTGGTGGCCCTTCACCATTTGGTGGCCCAGCTACCATTATTCCATTATTCGTACGCCAAAGGAACGTAAGATCGGCCGAGAACACCGCGGTGCACCAGTACTCGAAGCAGTCGAGCACAAAAATGCGGCCTTTTGCATTGGTAAATTTTGCGTCGGGACTCGGGTCTACACCTCTACAAGATTCAATTGATCCAGGAGTTTAATGTTCATGATCAAGGACTACGCCATTTGGAAGAGGATACCAATTTTTGGCAAAAATTCATCTTTAGCAACGAGAGGAATGGCTGTGTTAACAATCAAATTTGCCGTATATGAGGTGACAAAATTTAACAGCTCGAAGAGAACCAGGATCTAGTGACTTACAAATCTCAACCATTCCTGTGTGTGTGTTACCAGGAATGGAGAGGACCTACAATTTTTCTGCCGATTCCAAACCGCTAATGGAGCTGGACTTTTCATGACAAAATATACTCTTGGAGGGTTTGTCGATTCCTCGCAAGAGGCACTACACCCTTGAAACTTTTTTGCAGCGGCTGAGAATCAAACCAACGCACTAACCATTATGCCAAAGGGTACTACACCACCTGACAATCCATTCTGAAAATGTTACCGTTTGGTGTGAATTTTGGGCTGAAGCAGGCACGGCGGCATCATTGGGTCGTACTTTTTCAAATAGACATTGGTAAGGCGGTCACCCATTGGCATAATGGTTAGTGCGTTGGACTGAGTCGATCTCTGACTTCCAAGCAGGAAAGACTTCAGTGTGCAGTATATTTTCAAGTGGTAGAAAAATAAAGGTAGTTGTCAAATAGGAAATTCGACACAGATTCCATCAAGTGTTCGATAGCCCAGTGGTAGTGGCGTCGGCTGGTGAATCTCAGGGTCGTGGGTTCAAATCCCGCTCGGAACAGACAAAATTTTTAGAAGCTTTTTTGCACAATAGTGAAGTGAGCGACATTATATATTGGGAAAAGAAGCAGATGGAGAAGGAGAAAAGGGCGGGGGGATCGAAAGATTCCTCCGCAAAATCGGATGATGTTGCAGTTGCGGCAGCAGCATCGGTACATCCGAACACCAAAGCAATAGCCACCCAGCCTACGAAGAAGCGCAGGAGGACGTTGAGACCGCAACCAACGTTGAGCCACCCCAGGTAAGCTGCCAGCTGGGGTGGGATGCAAGGAGCGGGCAGCAACATCAAATGCAGCTGGCAAGGTACAGCAAATTGGTGACACAGACGAGTACAGTGACTCGGCTGGCACCGAATACCTGTCTGAGGAAGGAGAGGGGCGCTACAGGTCTCCTGGAAATAATAAATTTGCCCTACTGTCAGAACCAGAGCCGTCTACCGACAGGGAGTTGGAGGGGGCACAAAACTCCCAAGAAGAAATTCTGGTAAGCGAGCTGGAGGAGGCCCTCCAGGCAAAGAAAGCTGAGGTCGACAGGTACCAGCAGCATCTAGATAAGCTGAAGGAGGAAATGGAGCCCCTTCTCAGCCAGATCCGAAAGAAGATGGAATCGCTCCGCCAAAAAGAAGCAGAGGAAAAGCTGGCCCAGAAACAACTGCAAGCTAAGAGAGCAGCAGAGCGGCAGCAACAACAACAGCAGCAACAGAAGCAAAAAGTCCAACAAACAACGGTTCAGCAGGCGGTGCAGGGTGCAAAAAAAACACCGCAACAACCACAGCGGCAACAAGCGCAACAACAACAGCAACCAAAGCCCGCAAGGAAAAACACAGAAGCGGAGCAAGGCGCCCAAATACTAACAAATGCAGCAGGCCCATATAATGAGGGCCCATCAACCTCAGCAGCAGCAAGACAGCAGCAGCAGCAACAGCAGCAGCAGCAGCAGCAGCAACAGCAGCAGCAACAGCAGCAGCACCAGCAGCAGCAGCAGCGGCAGCAGCCAGAACAGCAACACAGAAACAGAAAAATGAGAAGGTGCCACCAATAAGGACATTTAAAATCGACCTGAAGGACATAAAACAGGTATGTAAGCGGGCCACAAACGGCCACTTTCTTATTAAAATAATAAACGATAAAGAAAAACGATACTCGGTTCAGTGCTTCTCACTGGCCGAATATAAAACAACTAAAGAGCTATTGAGGGAAGTTACAGCTGAATTCTTCAGCTTCACGCCTAAAAGCGAAAAAGTGAAAACGGTCCTCCTGAAGGGCATAAGTTCCTGCACGGAACCGGAGGCCCTCTTAGATGAGCTCCGTCAGAAAGCCAGCGACGATCTCGAGTTTATCGGGGTCAAGCCTTTCACCACGGTGAAGTCAAGACGAGGGGGTTACGGATTGCCAATGTTCCTCGTAACATTATCGTCCCAGAGCAAGGTTGAAAGTCTGAGGAGTATTTCCCGCCTCGACTTCCAAGCTGTACGTTGGGAAACACTAACAAGACATAACGACATGCTTCAGTGCATGCGTTGTCAGAGGTTCGGCCATGTCGCAGCCAACTGCGATATGCGGATGCGCTGTGTCATGTGCGCAGAAACCCACATAAGGGGGGAATGTCAGTTAGGGATTGAGCGGGTTGAAGATTTAACCCAGCTCAAGTGTGTCATCTGCGGAAACGAGGGGCACCCCGCTAACTATAGGGGCTGCCCTAAGGTTCAGCAAATAAAACAACAACAGGCCAGTCAAAAAGCCGAAGTCCGACAGGCTCCAACAACAAAATTCGTGGTTCCTAACTTCTCTTACGCCCAAATGGCGTCAAGAGATAGGATTACGAGACAGGCCCCACCAACGGTTGCCCCAAAGGCCCCCGTGCCTAAGGCACCAGAGGTGCAGGCCGACATTGTAGCTTTGTTACTGAGCATTCAAGGCCAGCTAGCAGGACTGCAAAGTCAGTTAAAGGAGCAAGGCAAAAGGGTAGACCATCTCTACTCTTTGTTGCCTGGCCTAGTGCAACATAGACCATAATGGGCGCGCTACCGGAGACGCGCTTAAAAATCCTGGCTGTGAATGTAAATTCACTGATTAGGATTGAACGTAGAGCTAATTTGTTCCAATTGTTGAAAGATCTCAGTCCAGATGTGTTTTTGGCTAGCGAAACCAAGCTAAACCTGAAGCATAAATTGACTCATAAAAATTACAATATCGTAAGAAGAGATCGACCCGACTCTACTCGAGGAGGCGGTGTCGCCATCTTCATACGAAAAGGCATCAATTATAAAGTCATGTACAACAATGATCTTCGAAAGCTCCAGACGCTAGAGATTTGCGTTATATGCATCTCTCTCACTCAAGGGAAGCGGATGTATGTGATTGCGGCCTATGCGGCTGAAGCTCCGCAGGCTATTACTTTTGTCTCAGAGCTCGAGATGCTTTTTAGAACATTAAAACTGAGCTTGGAAGAAAACTACTATATTATGGCCGGTGATTTGAACGCAAAACATGAAGATTGGGGAAACCAAACAAATAATCTCAGAGGTAATCATCTTTTTAATTTGATGAATCTTTACAGCGTTGAATATGGTATTGACCTGCTGGCTACTGAAAGGCCGTCGTATCCAAGGGGCGGTTCTTTTCTGGACCTTTTGCTGTACGATACCAGACTGACAGTTACAGACAAAGTGGGTAATCACCCTCGAAACTGCTTACAGACAATCGAGTACGACAGTGATCACTGCGGACTGGCTGCTGCAATTCAGATTCCGAACGAACGCGTGGAGTTGGAGGAATACGTTGCAACGCATTCTTACAATTACAGTAAGATGCGCTGGCCTCGTTTCACCAACGCCTTAGCGAGAGAAATTCGTTCGAGTGACATAGCCCCACCAAATAACAGAAACCTTACAAATACAGAAATCTACCAACATCTACAACAGTTGGACGAAACGATTAAACGAACAATGGAACGGACAATACCCAAGTACAAAGAACGCAACCAAATGGACGTCTACAGAAACGCAACCATAGACGCACTACATAGACATAAGAGTGGTATACTGACAAACTTAAAAACCTATACAGACGACTCACAGACCCACACGACCTGGAGGTTAGGACACTGAAGTCGTCAATAAAGAATATCAATAAATTGATTAAGGATAACTACAGGTTATCTATTAACAGGTTCTGGGACAACAGAATTCGTTCTGTAAATTCCAGCGACCCTAGTATGTTTCCTGAAATCAATAAGATATTTAGGAAAAGCAATCAAAATGACCTTCCGTGTCTTAAACTCCAGAGAACAGTAGAGACCACAGACGTACTCCTGACAGCGCAAATAGATCCAGAGGAAGCCGTCTTGGACGATGACTTCTTTATAGTTGAGGATCAGAGGGAGAAGTTGGAGGCAGTGGGGGCTGCGTTTCAGCAAGTGTACAAGGTGAATGCTTGCATTCGCCCGAACCACGACCTGGAAAACAGAGCACTACTGCATCACTTCTATCTTCGAAATGAAATAACGCAATGGCGATCTGAGAACCGCGGTTTCTTGAGGTTCAATGACGATCTTTTGGCAAATGCCACAATCGCCGAGCGAATAGGGACAAGTCCCTTGTTAATGACGAAGATGGATCTCCAGCTCATCTTCAGTTCTATTAAGAATAAGAAGTCAGCGGGTGTCGATGGTATATCTAACGTTGTACTAAGGCATTTACCGAATGAGGCAATTGACATTTACACCACACTCTTCAACAATGCGCTGAATAATGCATATTATCCAGTGCATTGGAAGACAGCTGTGGTACATTCTCTCCCGAAAAAGGGAAAGGACAACTCCAATCCGTCCAATCTTCGGTCGATAAGTCTTCTTCCGAGCATTAGTAAGGTTTTCGAAAAGATCATCAATAGGGCTCTGATTAAATGGGCTGCGGACAACACAATAATTCCGGATAACCAGTTCGGGTTCAAGGCGGGACATGACACAATTCATGCCGCGGCTAAGCTCGTTTCTGATATCCAATGGAATAAGTCAAAACAACAATGCACGGGTGCTGTTTTGGTGGATTTAGAAAAGGCCTTCGACACCGTATGGTTAGAGGGTCTTTATCTGAAACTGAACAGACTTGGCATTAGCAAACCATTGATGTATATGCTTTATGATATGCTTAACGGTAGAAAGTTTGTTGTCAAAAGTGGCAATGTAACTTCTACCACAACTTTTGAAATCAAAAATGGTCTACAACAGGGAGCGGTTAATTCGCCAATTCTCTTCAGCATTTACATCAGTGATCTGATAGGTAGCCTTCCGAACTCATTAGCGTATGCCGACGATCTAATTGCGTACAGAACGGCCCGAAAGGTTGAGGTTATTAGAATTCTCTTGCAGCGTGACTTTGAGAAGATTCAGCGATATTGCGATGACTGGAAACTGAAAATAAATGTCCAGAAGTCGGAAACAATTTTGTTCCGGACTCCGTTGGCTGGAGCTCCGCGGGATACGCGCAAGAATTGGCGCAAGATGGTCATCGTGGATTCTCACGGGCAGCGATTAACGAGCAAAAGTGTAGTGAAGTACCTCGGTATCTGGTTGGATCAGTATCTGTATTTCGACAGACATATGGATGCTGCGCTGGCCAGGGCCAGAGGAGCCTTCGGTCTGACGAAACGACTGTTTTACAGCAGTCGGCTTGACCCCAGAGTGAAGGTCATTTGCTACATGGCCCTCATACGGCCTATGATCGTTTATGGTTGTCCAGTGTGGTTCAACGTTGCTCCATCTCAGATGGAGAGAATTCGGGTGTTCGAGCGGCAGTGTCTTCGACGCTGTACTGGTTTGCATCGGACACCCGAATCTTCTTATGTTCACTATTATCCGAACGAGGCTCTATACAACGGGGCTCGGATCAACAGAGTTGACAATTTCGTGATAAAACTTATTCGGGGTCACATTGCGAGGGCTATGAGTTCGACCAATAATTTGATATTCGTTCTACCCAAATGACGAATATTTTAAAAATGCACGCTTGAGTGGCTTCATTCCTCCAGAGGCATTCCTCTATTTAGATAGATGCGGTCTGATACAGGATAGATTGGCAGTACCGCTAATCTACGTCAGACGGAGAAGAGCTCCTACGGTTCAGTAGGGCTGTGTCCGAACGGGACAAAACTGATAGGGTGAAGTAGGAGAACCAGTTTTGGTGGCTTCAATCGGTATTTGATAATGGGTAGTCGGGGTGGGGTGTTAGAGCCGTGGCCGGCTTGCATACCTGTTTTGTTTTTTAGTCACAGGTTTAGTTTTAAAAAGAATAGGCACAGTGGCAAAAAAAAACAAAAAAAAAAAAAAAAAAAAAAAACCTACATTCTTCAAATGTACAAAAAAAAAAAAAACAAAAAAAACCTCCGCTGTGATTGTTCTAGTTTTTAAGTAGTTTTAGTTTATTTTAAGTAGTTTAAGTGGTTTTAGGTAGTGTTATTTTAGTTTTAGTTTATTTTAAGTAGTTTAAGTGGTTTTAGGTAGTTTTAATTAGTTTAATTTTAGTTTGTAAGTTTTATATAAAAAAGTAAAAATGATAATGAATCCGAGTTTTTTTTTCAATTTTCTCGAGAAAACAAAAAAATATAGATATAGTTATTGAATTCTAAATAGTTTTCTAGGCCGAAAGGCAGTTTAGTCATAAGGTTATAGTTTAACTTAGAGTGCCCGCATGGGGCCAGTAAGTTAGTTGTAAGTTATTGATAAGTAGGCTAGTTTTATGAATTTTTATCTATGTATAGTTATAAGATTGAACTGAATAAAAATGAATTACAAAAAAAAAAAAAAAAAAAAAAGTGCGTTGGACTGTCATGCGGAAGGTCTCGAGTTCGATTCTCAGCCTCTGCAAAGTTTTTTTCAGGGGTGTACTGCCTCTTGCGAGAAATTGACAAATTCTCCAAGAGTATCTCTTGTCATGGAAAGTGCTGCTCATTAGCCGTTCGGAATCGGCAGAAAATTGTAGGTCCCCTCCGTTCCTGGTAACACGCACACAGGAAAGGTTGAGAGTTGTAAGTCACTAGGTCCTGGTTTACTCCGAGCTGTTGCACCACCAAATTTATTTATTTATATTAAGGCGGTCACCGGCAATGGCCAGCGTAACACACCGGTGATAACCTATTTCTAAAGGCCAAAATTGAGACTTATGGACTAAGACGAAATGTGGTTCCAACAGGACGGCACTACGTGTCATGCAGTGCACGCCACGATTGAAATTCCGCATTATAGATTTAAGGGTAGTTTTACCTCTCATTTATTTTAATTTTGTTAATACATATACCTCACACAGGCACATTTATTCCATTTCAACATCTAACCGACCTTAATAAAAAAAACCTTTTACATCATCCATACAGTTTACTAGAAAAAACTAGTTCAAGAAATTTGAGCCGTAAAAATTATGCTTGAAGACGCTCGTATTACAGTGGTCGATTGGCATTTATTTATTTTAAATTTAAGCAATTAAAATTCTTTGCCGATTTTTCAAAAATTGGTCCTGAAACCCAGGTGGTTTTCCTACCGCTTAAGTTTCACACTGCACCCTACAGAAAAACAAGGGTTTAACCACACCCGAAACATCACAACTCAAAAAAGAACTATAACTATAAGCAAAAAATCACGAAGATTTACTCGAGCATAATGTTGTTAGTTGGGCGCAACAAATTTATCAAATAAAATTCTGAAAGCCTAAAAGTATGCTTTTAAAACAGTTGGATTGTAAGCGATTGCAGCACAGAGCACAAACATTTAAAAAGTATTCAAAAGTTTAATTTCGTATTGTATTTATCTATTTGATTACCATTTTTCAAAACATATTTTTAGAAAAAATGATTGTATCTATGAATGAAGTTTTTTGTTTATTGATTTGAAACAACATTCATCTGCCTTGAGTTCATCGACGGTGTCGTTCTCATTATAAAAACCTTCTTATTTTTATTTTTTTTAAGGTACTAGTGCGGTCTAGAATGCCAAAAAAACGCACGATTTTTGGGAATTTTTTTCTCGGAAACCATATTAGGTAATATAATATTTTCTTTTTTAAATATTGAATACGTGCGTCAAGAGTACAAAAAAAAATTATTTTTTTTTAATTTTCTAATTTTGGCCGAATTATAGAGGGCACCAACGTCGACTCATCAAAAAATACTTGTCCCATTGCGGACAGTTAATCTCAGGATTGGCTGGACTGAAACAAAAAATAAAATGCACGATTGGGTCGCACGAACTTACTCCTATGTAATAGACTAGGAATTTTAAAAACGAATGTTATTAGAGAAAACTGTTCATAAGGATAAAATGAATTTTTTAAATTCTTTTAGTAGTAAGAGATAAAAACAGAATGCTATGCAAATATGAATTTATGCAGGAACAAAAATTATAAGTCGTTGTAGTGGTTCCTTAAAAAAATATGCTTTTATGTACTCGTACAACATTTTTAAAACATTTTTAAGAAAAAATTTTGGTACGCCAACCTTAAGTTTTTATTCTTGTACGAATAAAAGTCTAATTTCCGAAAAAACTACTAAGCCGTTCTTGAGATATCGAATTTTTCAAAAAAAAAAAATGACTTTTTTTTCTAAAAATTGAAAAAATATTTTTTCTTAAGTTTTTAAATGCAATGTTTTTTAAACTTTTTAGGAGCTTTTTTATAAAAAAAATCATTAAAATCCGTTATGTCGATAATGAGAAATTCAAAATTCGAAAAAATCGTTCTATGGTAGGTATAGTCAGTAATATCTAGATTTAAAATTTTTTTTTATTAAATTATAGATCGTAAAGATTAATCAAAAGAAAAAAAATTTTAGCAAAATTTTCGGAACCATTTTCGAGAACAATGCGATTTTCGAAAACCATTTTTTAAAATTTGTATGGAAGGTACCGTTAGTTTTAGATAAAATAAAATTTTTTTCTCAAAGCTTGTAGATTATGTTAAGAAACTTTTATTTGCCAAGTTTGAAAAAAATCGAGCATGGGGTTTTCGAAATATTGAGTTTCCAAAAAAAAATTTTGATTTTTTTTTTAAATCAAAAACATTAAAAATTAAAAATTTGAATATGTAATAATATTCAAACTTTGTAGGAGCTTTGGCATAAAAAAAATTACTTAAATCGGCTGTACCGTTTTCGACAAAATCAAAAACAAAAAAAATGGACCCAGGGGGGCTACCAAAAATAACAATTTTTTGTAAATTTTTTTTCAACCATTACCTAGGTTTAACTAAAAGAAATTTTATGAATTTTTTTTTTTTAATCTGTGGGACAGTTTTTGAGAAAAAAAAATATTTATAAAATTTCGAAAAAAATTCGTATTGCAGGCACCGTTATTTTTGGTCTTAAAAAAAACAGAAAAAAACGTCCGGGGGAAAAAATAAATCCATATCTACCAAGTTTGAAGAAAATCGGCCGAGCCGTTTAGGCTGTAGTCGAACCGAGAGACAGACAGACAGACAGAATTGCGAGACCCACTTTTTTGGTCTTCGCTATCATCGTAATGTCAACTTTGATCAAAATCTCGAGTTCGATTTTTTTTACAAATGCATAACTTGCCTTATAGTACCTATAAGTCGGAAGTAAAAATGAAGTGGGTTATTTAAAGGAAGGCTTCTTACGAGACAATTTACCACAATTTGTTTAAAAAGTCAAAAAAAAATGTCAAGCTTTGAAAAAAAAAATTTTTTTGGCAATTTTGTTGGCCATTTTTGGGTTGCCATTTTTTGTTCATAACTTTTTGGTCAAATTGTGTTAAATTGTCTTAGAAAACATAAAAACAATCAAGTTGCAAAAAATTTTTTGAAAATCGGTTCAGTACATCCGCAGATTAACTGTCCGCAATGGGACAATGTGTTTTTTGACGAGTCGATGTTGCTGCCCTCTATAATTCGGCCAAAATTCGAAAATTAAAAATACTAAATTTTTTTGTACTCTTGACGCATGTATTCATTATTAAAAAAAATTATGTTATTACCTAATAAGGTTTCCGAGAAAAAAATTTCCAAAAATCTTGCGTTTTTTTTGGCATTCTAGACCGTACTAGTACCTTAACACGTTCAATTGGCCATTTTATTCTTAGATTTAATTTATTTTAGATTATAATAGATTCACCCAAGCTAACTCTACACCAATCTTTGTAACTCAACATACATGCATATCTGGGTGATTCCATTATAGCGGGTGCAACATTTAAACTCATTTGAAGTACATTTAATAATAAAATAAGCAAAATATTTAATGACATTATTACTTGAAGGGATACATTTTAACCTATTTATTTTTAATCCATTTAGAATTCTAAAATATAATAAATAATTTGGCAGAAGAATGCAAACATCAAATTATCGCGGGTGCAACGCGTCTTACTTAAATTAGTAAACTGATTTAAAAAACTGGAAAAAATATAAAATAAGACACATAATATGTAACAAGTCAGTACCCTTCTCTATTAATTATATTTTTTTTTTTTTAAATACTTCAATATTTTTTCGAAAATACATATATGTAGATATGTTAGAACTACCCCATCTTTATCGATATCGGTTAAGGATAACCCCACATAATGATATTGTGATATTGCACCCTACCTGTACAAGAACGTACAAACCTGCGGAAATAACTTTTGGCAATACTGCTGCTGTAAAAACAGAAAGGTATTTTTGAGCATGGATCTAATGGTAATATAGGGGGTTTAAAAGACCATGTTGGAGATTTAGAATTTAATGCTTCGTCTTCTGACTCAATAAAAACATCGAAAACTTAACTTCATGAATGCTCATGGTCATTGTGCTCTTCTCGATTCTTAACTTCCGACTCGATTTCGATTTCACATCTTTTATACCCGGCACTTTATACTAATATTATCCCTTTTATAGAAATCACCTGTCATCCTTCAGTTTTTCAGGCATTGCTTTGGTGGAATCAGTTTTTTTTTAGATACATTTTTGACTTCTTCTACTTTAATTTTCTCTTTCAATACATCTCTCCACATTAAATCAAGAGTCCTTTTTCTGCATGAAGCTCAGCGTTTTTGTTAAGTTTTTGTCAATTTTCTGTAAAGCAGTCTCTTTTCCTTGTTTCATTTCCATTTAACCATATATATTTTTATATAAAAAAGAACAAATTTTATTATATTACATAATTAAAAAAATAACTTGAACAGTAGAAATTATTATTCAAAGCATATTTTATTAATGATATATAATAAATCACGTCATAATGTTAGTAGTCAATAAGTTGCACCCGCGATCTTAATATTGCGATCGCGGGTGCAACCAATTTAAATGAATGTTTTCTGTCGTTCAAAGTACAATATATTACTAATAACGACTGATTTAATTTTAGTTTTGTTTTCTTCTTACTTTTTGAAAGTTTCAAAACGCTAGCACTTTATCTCTGCGAAAAAAGTAAACTCTTATATCTTTTATGTCGCGGGTGCAACAAACTTACAATGGCTATTTGCAATCAATTATGCTAAAAATATAATAACAAATTCGTACATGTTTTTATGCAAACGATTAAATGGCATGTTGCTTCATACGTCTATTGAGTAAAGCATAACTTAAAACTGTCGGAAATAGCTATTTTGAGCTTATGTTACCAGTTATAATAATTGCAGTTCGTACCGACTCTTCGTATGATAATGTTGCCAAGAGCAAACAAAAATGTTCTTCATAAGTTAGGTCTCAGTTTTTGTTTTTATTATTAAATATAGTATTTTACTTTGAATATTTATCAAAAAAAGTGAAAAATATTGTAATTCAAAAACTGGTGTCAAAAATCGTCTATAGCGGAATCGCCCATCTCCTAAAATAGTTCGCACTGTCTGAAGTATAATGTGGTATTCCCTCCAATTTGTGTTAAATGTAATCACCACTTTTAATAAAGGAAAATAAAAAATTTATTTCGTTTAATCAATGAGCTAAGTACGGTTATATGTACACTATACATATATACAAATACATTTAGTCGTATTCCTTTGAAGGTTGCAATGTACTCATGTCATGATTAAATGCAACGATAGTCTAGTACCTACTATTAACTAAACGTGTTATCTTGTGCGAGATAATTAAATTTGAAGGGAAATCAATTAAGTGCGTTCCATTGGCTAGCAAATTATTCATAAGTCCATTGTCACCTCCAAAGGAACCCAGCTTTTGGTTTGTTTTGCCAAGAACTAGAGGTAACAGAAAACAACCGCCTCTGATATGTTATTAAAAAATTCAAATGGCAGAAAGGAAAGAAAGGTTAATTAAAGGTTATAATCCTTCCAATTGTTTAATTGGTGTTAAAGAAAAATGCCGCACATAATTAATTGACACAAGTCATGTTATCTGTGGTTAAATAGATTTATTGTTAAGAAGGAAGTTCCTTCCATAATTCCTTAGTTTGGCAGATTTAGCCTTAGTAAGTGAATAACGATTTCATTTCGTGAGTTTTTGAAACTTTTAACGAGACTCAGCCATACGTTTGTTTTATAAAAAAAAAACGTCAGGCACCATTTACTTTATCGAATGGAACTCCAAAGTCTACAACGCATAATTGTTTGTCCTGATTCAGGAATACCTTCCAGCAATTGTCATTCTTGTACACGAGTATATTTGATACTCTTTGAGTCTTTTTTTTCTTAGCATAAGTTTTAGTTTTAGTCATATTCATAAAAATTTGTTTTAAGTGCTCCAGAAGCTTAGTTGAGTTTGTACGCGCGCCGGTAGCAAGCGTACACTCATATAACACTAGCAAACAAACCTTCATATACATAGCGTTAAAATTTATGAATAAATTTTAATTGTAAGATAATACAGTTCAGCCAGACATAGGTACCCTTAAGAGTCGGCCGCAGTATTTAGACGTAAGCTAAAACAAATTTATTGATTTTTTAATGACTTTATAAAGTTGAATTGAAAATGTTTGTCAGATGGAAAATTCGGTCCACTGTGGAATATTTTTGTTTTAATATTGATTGGAACTGACATAACTTGTTGTTTTCCTTTACCTTTAAGTGGGTTATCGATTAATTGAAAATTGGTACGATGATCCAGTTGCCTACGATATTGCCTCGCAAACCTTTCTTTTTAAATGAATTTTATAGTAGAAGCCTCGACCTTTCGTTACCAGTGTTTTTCTACATAAAGCACAATCTCTATTTTTCCCTTCCATTTTGATATTCAGAGGTTCAAAACCAATGTGCATCGGCTTCTCTTCTATAATCCTTCCCTGTTTTCCTAACGCCCGAACTGTATTTAATTTAACATTTTAAGGGTATTAAAAACTCCTTGAGTGCGCGTGCTGTATAAAAAAAATCATTACTTAGCGTCATGTGATCTGAAATTGTATGTTTTGATAATCAAATGTCTTGAACCATTTTATGCTTGTTTTTATTTATCAAAGAATAGACATTTGTGGAAAATTCATTTCCTTTACATATGTATATGTAAACTCCCCTTGAATGTTGCTCATGCTTGTTGTTATTCCATTGAATAACTACAAGTTAAAATTTTCATACACTTCTATTTTATTTGTTCTTCTTTATAATCAGGAGTTTCATTTTTCGAATTTCATATTTTCGAAAAACATTAGGTACGCTTCTTCTTTATTCATAGTGCACAGTTAATTTCGTAAATTTGTTTCCAATTTTGTTTTTTAAATCACTGCACTGGAGATTAATATTCAGGATAGCATAAAAAGTAGGTATAGAATCCACGGGCAAAATCTTCCAACGTTAATGATTACAATTTTAATCTTGGTTGGGTATAGTTCACATTGGATTTTTGTCAAAAAAAAAATCGATGTAAGATGAACAGAATGAGATTGCCGGGACGAAACGCCAATTTTTGTGGACTAAAGGCCAAAAAAAAGCTATTTTGAATCAATAATTCAACAAGTCCATTAATAGTGCTAAGTCTTCTACTTGGCTGATTTATTTCAGTAGTATACATATATTATTTGTATTATAAAAACCTTCATATATGTAGGTATGGAATATTTAGGATATATGAAGCAATGTCACATAACGAAGTAAATTATCTGAATACAATTGAAATATAAGTAAAAGTTATTCCTAGTCGAAAAATGCTTTTCGCCAGGTGCTGCAGTAGACTCATACAGCATTATTTATTATTTTTCACTAATACTGGGTTCAACCTAGGAATAGTTAAACCGAGCCGAAGCACTTACTTCGAGTTTACGCCACGTCAAACAAATCCTTATTTAATATAATATATTTTCTTAGCCGTATTAGCTACTCCTTCCTTATGTCAAATATACTGGGAATATACTGGGAAAAAAAGTCACAAATCTAAAACTCTGGTTATTATACACCTAAATCAAACCCCAGCTGATTTCCATTATTATTCATTTTATTATCATTGTATGCATATTGGAAATTGGATACATTTAAAATTGGATTGTATAAAGTTCAAATCCAATAAAAGAATGTACCAACCAATACCGTACAACTGTTAGAGCGTTTGGAAAATATAAATAATTTATTATTGCAAAATATCTATCCTTTTTGTCTTAGTAAGAAACGAAAAAAAAAATTGCTTACACTCCTTTTTGTAAATTTCACAAGATGTCATCTCAAAATGCCATTTAGATACTAAAACGGCCTTAAACCTCATTTGAACCAGTTTTAGCTTATTCCACCGCTATTCCTCGTGCATTTTCATTATAAATAAGGTTTTCAGGTTTAGAGCCGTTGTAAAGTCGAAGTAACTTTACTCCGTCGCTAAAACGAGTTAGTAAATAAGGCTGATACTGTCGTACTCTTCTTGACACAAAGTTTAATCGTTTTTTACCGACTCTTGTAAAAATCAGAGCATTGATATACGAGTACCTACTACATATTTTTAAGCGGAAGAAATACATATCGACGGTTAAACTTCATAACCTCGTAAGTCGTTTTTGCATATTTTGCAGGAATAAAAAAAACCTCTTCCAACAATTATAAATAATTAAATTAATAGTAAATTTATTGATTTGAGTTAATAAGTAAACAATTCATTATATTTAATAACATTTATGTCAAATTAATGTATCGTTTGTAATTTATGGACACATACGAGCTACTGCATTTAAATTTTCAATACTTACGAGGTATTGCAACCAGTTCCTTTGTTGAATAAAATAATCTTTCTTTTTTTATTTTGAAAATGAAACGCTTTTAAACTTCTTTAAATAAGTTTTTTTTATTTCAGCGTTCTATAAACTAATAAATTAAACTCTATTTTAATAGCAAACAAAAAATGAAATACATTGGAGAATACAAAAAAAAAATTAAATAATCAAATTCATTCAATAAGATAAAACACTGTTAGTTAAGAAAATGTAATAGGTGTTAAACAAAAATTGAAATTAAAGGAAGAATTAATTAATTTAAAAAGCACTACAAAGGTTAATATAAAATACACTTCAGTTGTAGCACAAAAGATAAAAATGTTAATTTCATTATTTATAGTGAACGTAAAATTTTATGAAAAACAAATACAAAAATCAAGTAAATGACAGACAAATTCAAATTATACTTCATTGACAAACAACATGAAATACATTTTAAAAGATAATTTAAAAAAAAATTAAAGAAACAGCAGTATGTAGTAAATACCTCGTAAGTATTTATTTTTCTTTAAATAACCCAAAGCAGAACCTTGTATTTATAGGTTGAGTTAAAATCTCTAAAAAACAATAAATAAAACCATGATAGGGGAAGATGGCCTAAAATGGCCCACCTATGTAAAATGGCCCCCTTGCTAGAAATTGTAGAATCGAACAGAATTAGAAGGTTTTGGTATCACAATTCTTTAGTTTTATCTGGCATCATCGACATATAAGAAATATAAGCAACTTCAAGCTATTGTTTGAAATTTTACAGGTCAAACTGTCTCTAGCCATATACAAAAATAGATCCTATAAAATGTTGTAAAAAGTTTGTTGACAAAAAAAAAATATAAAAAAACATTAAATTTTGGTGAAAACAATAAATGGATTTAAGTATTAAGTATTTCTTATTAATTTACTGAAATTAGTTGGCATATAACTATTTCAGTTTTTTCGGAATTAAAACTAATTAAAACTTAAATAAAAAAAACCCTAATTTTTGATCGTTGGAATTTGAAGAGTTTTTTTTTTTAAATTAAATACTTTAAATACTTTTGGAAACTTATTAAACTCGTAAAGCAAAAAAATGTAAGCGTTATTGATTTAACTTTGGAAAGAATATAACATTTAAGTTAAAATGTCACTTTTTTGCGAGATATGACATATTTTCCTTAGTGGGAACCATTTTAGGCCACCTTCCCCTACTATAATATTTTATGTCTTAGATGTTACATTTATTTATAAATAGTTATTACCAATTTTAACTTTTTTCTGAAAAAAAAATTACCACTTATGCACTTAAAACCACAAACAATTTAACCCGACATGAACTCAATTGGATTTACTTGCGCATTAAGAGTCTTACGAGGTCCTGCTTAATTTTTAATGGAATTTATAATACGAGTTTTTGAATTTTGTCATTCCTGAAAATTTTTTAGAACAATGTTGTTGAGATGAAAATACCAATAGATGTCTCTGAATTTTCTGATTTTTCTGCATTAATAATATTTTTTTCGACTTGCGAGGTTATGAAGTTTAACCGTCGATATACTATGTACATGAAAACAAACTCAAATTAGGGATTTTTTTTTAATCACTTGTAGACAGAACAGGGATGATTTTATTATTTTGATATACGATTAGTATCACTGCATAAATTTAATTTATACTGATAAAAAAAACTTCAAGAACTATCGGAACTAAATCCAATATCCAATTAATTGATAAACGAATTTTGAAAAACAATATTTTGCAAAATCATTGGTCCAAACTTTCTCTGGTTTTATGGGCCCTATTATGACTCGCGAGTCGAACGTTCGCCTTTAGTCGAACGATTTGGCGAATTACCTTTGTCGTGGTATTATGAATAGCGAACTGCGACGTTCTCCTTTGAATACAATTCTGCCAACGTCAAAAAGTGAAAATGTAATGTCATTGAGTAATTAATAAGTGAAACAACAAATTATATCAAAAATATTTGTTGATGGAAAATTGTTCTCTGTTTAAAAATATAAAGTAAAATATGATTAGCAGTGTTGATTTGTTTAATAAAGATGAGGAAACGAGAGATGTGTAGACTGAGAAGACGTTTACCAGATAGACCCAACCCACTTCAAGTTCCAGATAATTTGTATGAACAAAATCATTAATTATTTTTCAGTTCAACTCTGTTCTTTTTAGATTTTTGAATGGCTTCATTGTGTCTCCGTTTGATTTTGGAGTAGCTTTAATCGTTCATAGTCATTGCTTCTCTTGATATGGGCTGTTTTACCTTGTGAAGAAGCCGTAGCTGACGGCGCGCGGGTTAGCGTTTTCGACGTCTAATTCCACTTCTGCATATCGTTGCAAGACTTCAGGAGGATGCGTCCCAATGTATTTCCCGAAGGGTTCACACCCTATTGGAAACTGAGTTATCCGTCGACAGCCTGTTGCAACAGTATACAAAGAAAGCTGCCCACAGGATCTTCGTTGTTGGTCGCTTTTTTTTTTTTAATTTGTTGTCAAGCCAAACTTTTGAAAATAAATTTTAATAATGCATTTCTCCAATAATTTTTGTTTTACATACTTTATAACACTGTTTTCCTTCGCGGTGAAACCGTAACCGGTCCCAATATTTTGTTTGGCTTTTTTTGTTTGAAGATCAAAACGATCCCATACCTTTGGCCATATAGACGTTTGCTTCCATAAGCTCAACAATCTTTGAAATGTATTGTTGTTCGTTCTTTTTATATTAATTATTTTATTGTTAACTTTATTATTAAATTATATCTTTGAATAATCTTCTTTTATTTTCATTAATTTCATATATGTAAATAATTTCAAATCTCACATAAATACTTCGATTTTATTCAAAGTCACCAAGAATTACAGTTCGACCTATTTTGATAGATAAAGGCGAACCTTCGCTAGTTGTAATAGAGCGAGATTTCAATCGGCCAAATTTTTGACATTTAAAGCGAAAGTCCAGTAGGCGATTCGCAAACGTTAATGCCAAATAGTCACATTCGCCAATTTTTTCTTGCGACTCGCAAGTCATAATAGGGCCCTATGTATATGTGTAATGTGTACATTTAATGAATTTTCCGCTTAAAAATTGATTTTAATAAAAAAATAAAAAATCTTGCAAAGATTAAAAAAGCGCAATCAAAAGCTTTCGGGATAATCTGTCCATTGAAAGTGTTATAGCATTTTTTTTTTATTGAAATAAATATGTTCTGCTTCTTACTCTTGTGTGTCCAGTTTCTGAGCTATGTTTTAATTCTTTAATTTTTGGGAAATAAGTTTAAACTCAATGGGAAAATGAACAAGAGATCGAGGTAATAAAACGTTTTAAAATAAATAATTAATAAATGTACATGTTCTAGTAGATACTTTTTATATTAGAAACAAACTATAAAATAAAATAATAATACATAAGTAAATAAGCAATTGCTTTGAAAATATGAAATAGTGTTTTCGGTAACATATTTTAAGCTTTCTTTATTTTAAAACAATGCTGAAAATCAATAAACATTTTTAAACATAATAAAGAAGTTTTGTTCAGTTATTTTGTATTGTGATTTTTTATTATGTATACTTTTTTAATGAAATGGAAATCGCATGAAAGTCGCGCAACGGACAGCTTCAATCAAATCGTCATACGTGCAAAATAAAAACAATATTATGGCATAAATATATTTTTTTCTTTAATTTCTCCTACGAGTATATATGTATGTATGTATGTACATTTTTTATTTTTTATTTCAATTTTCATTCAGAGCACTTGCAAATATAAAATCATTCAATTGATCACTATTAACAAAAACAAAAAAGTGACCTATAAAAATCAGTAGGTACACTGGAAATTTCCCAAATGGATCTAAAATTACTTAAAAACTATTGTGACCACTTTTCTTTTTCAATGCATATTCCGTAGTTTTGTATCCTTCTTTTCAGTTTTACATCTTGGAAAGCTCATCTTTCAATTGAGCGTTTTAAGGCTTTTCTTATGTCACAGTTTAAAATTAATATAATTCATTATGCTATCACCAGATGATCACCTCAGTAATATTCGTCTGTAAAAGAAAACATACAAGTTTAGTTTAAATAAACATTACTGAAATATAAATACGGTACAAAACAATAAATCTATCAAATTAAATACTTTTTAAACCCTAAAAGTGTTTATTTTAAACTATTTGAAGAAAAGTTTCATCATACTTACTATAATGCTGACATTATCACATTATTGTAGATTTATTTTAAATTTTAAATTAAAGATTGTGAATTAATAAAAATAAATAGTTCATGCAAATCGTCACTGACTATGATATGGTTCCTTTGCGTTTTTGTTGCTATTTGTAAATTACATCAACATATTTCGGTTAAAAATGTCTGCATTTCGTATCTGCGAATTCCTGAGATACTCGAACTTTCTAAGATTTTGCCTTAAGTCACGTCTTCGTTCGAATTGAGTGTCGATTTTGTTTTCCGCTGGATTAAAGTATGTGTACTGTTGTGCTTTTGACTGATGAGGGTTACTTGGACCTAATGATGAGGGTGGGGATGATCGATACGGGTCAATGTTTACTTTATAACTTGTAGATTTGACTATGTTCCTTAAGACACTATTGCCAGAATGGGAAGGGATAGGATGGAGGGTGTTAAGGGAGTTGTCACGTTGTGGGTTGGAATATATGTATCCACCGGCCTGATTCGATGGGGGGGAAGCAGTGTCTTTGTTTCTGTGTGCCATTTGGCGGTAAATATCAGATGGGTTCTTATTTTCAAAACTAGAGTGTATTTTGTGTGGAATCGGTGGCCCGTAGGCTGCCGTTATAGATTCGACATGTGACACGGACTCTAGTTGTCTCAGCGGCGGTATATCGTACTGATTGAAGTCATTAGTTGGCTCCGAATACGTGAAGCCCTCGTGTTGGTCTTTTTCGACAGTTACTGATGTTTTAGTAATTTCTTTGTGTTTATTTTTAGTAGGAAGTAATTGAAGAATTTCCTGGAGAGATTCCGCCGCCTTGCGTACTTCTTTTTCGGAAAGTTTCGAATGTCGTCCGTAAATATTGAATGCCTCTGTATGTTGTCCTGTGTATGGAATAATATGTTCTAGGTGTTTAAGTTTAATGCTATCAATTTTGTTAAATGAGTGTAAGTATTACTGTATTTACATTTCGTTTTATTTTTATTTTTGTGAGTGGGGCTTGTATTTTGGTTGAACGTACATATGTACGTATGTATGTTGGTAGATATATACGTATGTGAAGCATTATTTATTTATATCCTTTATGTCGTTAATTTATGTACAAGAAGGAAGTTTTATTTGATATTTATTAACAGCACTCGAAATTTCGTGGCATACAGTCTTTTTTTATTTACATAAGGGTTTATTGACACTTTGTTTCTTTTTTACAAAATGAATAGGTAGGTATGTTTTATAAGGGGTAAACAACAACATTGATCAACGAAACTTGAAATTTGTGGTCATTGACCTCCATATTCAAGATTTATTTCAAACATTTGTTTTAATTTACTTCCTGAATTTATTTGCATAAATTGCATTATTATATAAAATAGAAATATTTACATATATGTTCTATTACAATAGGCATTCAAAATGTATGCAAAATAAAAGATTTTCTATTTTAAGATTTCTTGAATTCGATTAATTCTTCTCCGCAACCCAAGTATTTTATAATTATTTTTAAAGCATGCAAATTTATAAATTAACTACCTTGAAAAAATATACTATGACATAAGATAACATAAGAAAGAACTAAGAGAATAGGTATAACCCGGGTTTAGGCAGAATTATTTTTAATACATACATAATATGTCCTGTTTTAACTAAATGTCATCCGTAGGAAACACCTTATATAAAATTTTTTCATATTCTTCATTTCATTCTAATTATTTATGCCGATCTATTTATATTTCATTTTTTAAATTATTATTTACTATTTACAACAGTAAATAGTTACGTATTTTCATACTAGTTCTACGGAAAAGCACTTTTTGTGTGACAATATTGTCGGAAACATCATTGTCAGACTGTTATCTGACAATGAAATTGTAAGTTATATTTGACAATCGTCTGTACACAAAATTTTCATAAGACTCTTTGAAAATTGTCAGATGAGTTTGAAGAAATTACCTCCAATACAGACATACTAAAACATGTGTTTTGTTTCCTAAATTTTTCTTAAAATTGTTATAAAAAAATTATTTATGCAAATTATTAGTATTAAATAATATACATTTTGAGACATAATTTTAAAATTTAATCGTGAACCTGTTTTCAAGATAAAGAATTTTCAAAAAAAAAATTGTATTATTTAAAAAAAAAAACCAAAAACTATTTTTCGAACATTTTTATAGACCATATTTTTTCAAATTCAAAGGAGCTCGTGCATAAAAATGTTGGTTAAAATATTTAAAGCCGTTAATGAAACATTTTTTTTTTTAACAAAATGTAGTCCACGCACCTAATTTTTTTTTTTATCAAAATCGTTAAAGCCGTTTTCGAGATAAATCATATCTTGTAATACGAGGGTACCGTTGGTTTTGGAGCTAAACAAAAAATTTCAATTTCTCCTCTAAAGAATCACCGAACACCCTTAAGTACCGAGTTTGAAGAAAAAACATCCAGTAATTTAGGCTGTAGATCCAGTAGTGTAGGTACATACATACAGACATACAGGCAGACAGATGGAACTACCGGACCACTTTATTCGTCTTCGCTATCATAGTAATGTCAACTTTGATCGAAATCTCTTTTTCAAAAGGGCAGAACTTACCCTATAGTACCTATATCGCAAGTAAAAAAGGTGCTTGGAAAACCATGCACCATTATCGTAGTTCCCGAAACCGAGAGGACGAATCTGGTAGCATGGTGCTCAACGACTGATTCAACATTAATTGAACCTATTTCTTTTCAGAAATTTTTTTTTATTTTATTATTATTTTATTGGGATTTGACGTGAAATTAATAACAAAAGGATTAATCTTGGAACTGAATTAGTTTTTGATTATTTTGAGGATTTTCTGAATGGGATTTATATCTTAAAAATAATGTAAACTTGTTGAAATCAGTTTTTGTCGGAGTTTATTGAGAGTAAATTATTTTGAGAACTAGCTCGGAGAGCCACAAAAATTGTGTAGTGGGTGATATTCATAAAAATTTACTAACGGAATGCATGTAGAAACAAGTCTTCTTGTTGCAATTTGAAAACCAAAAACAATGCTTCCAAGCATTCTATTCAATAAACATTTTCTGCGCTCAAAGTTTAAAAGTCAATTCAATTTTATCAATAATTATTTAAGTTGATAATAATATGCATAATCGTTCTTTAACACAAAAATAAAAGTGAAACCAAGAAAAATGACATCGATTTCCGTTTCACAAAAATTCCGTATGCTAAAAACATCTCAAAAATACACAAAATATGATTCCATTTCCTTTTCAACAATTACAATTCTACCACCATCATATCACCGTGATTTATGAAGGTTTAATTTTAGGATAAATTTGTTGGTTTCGAATTTTGAATGTCTATACCTCAACTCTTAGATAATTCTGATTGGTTTTGTTATTTTTATAACTATGTTTACAAAATGTATTGATTTTAAGAGACTTACATAAAATGCAAGACTAGATCGCACGAACTTGCTCTTGTATTTAAGATACTGAGAATCTAAAAAATGGATGCCAAAAGTGTTCAAAAGCTAAAAACAGAATGCCATAAGCAAGAATAAACATTTTAAATCCTTAAAACAAGTTTTTATACATATGTACACAGTTTTTATCTTTCTGCAAGTAAAAATCAGAATTTAAAAGAAAAATCATTGATCCGTTTTTGAGATATCGAATTTCCAAAACAAAACATACTTTTTTCAAAAGTCCAGCAAATAAAAAGTTTTGTTTTAACATTTGTGTTGTGGATACCGTTATTTCAAAATAAAATAAAATGCACGACTGGGTCGCACAAACTTGCTCTTATTGTGTAAAAGACTAAGAATTTCAAAAACCAATGTTATTTGAGAAAACTGTTCATAAGCATAAAATTCGTTTTTTAAACTCCTTTAGTAGTGAGAGATAAAAACAGAATGCCATGTGATTTCTTAAGAAAATATGAATTTATGCAAGATCAAAAATTATTAGTCGTTGTAGCGGTTTCTCAAAAAATTAAACTTTTATATACAATTTTTTTTAATTACTTTCCGAATAAAAATTAAGTTTCCAACAAAATATTGACATGTTTTTGAGATATCGAATTTCAAAAAAAAAAAATTATTTATTCTTAATTTGAAAAATTGGTATAGTTTTTATTATAAATTGTAAACATTAAACGAGAGAAAAAATTTCTATCAAAATTCTAGGCGCCGATTTTGAGAAAAATATGATTTTCGAAAACCATTTTTTAACATTTGTATAGTGGGTACCATTATTTTTAGGTAAAATAAAACAAAATTTCTCACATCCTGTAAAATGTATTAAGAAAGAATTATTTGTCAAGTTTTAAAAAAAAATCGATCATAGAGATTTTGAAATATCGAGTTTTGAAAAATAAATTTTGATTTTTTTTTTAAATCCAAAATTTTTTTTGGAAAATTGAAATACGCAATACTATTTAAAGTTTTGCGGAAATTTTAGCATATTAAAATGATCAAAATCGGTGGTACTGTTTTTAAGAAAATCAAAAACAAAAAAATTGGTTTTAGGGGGTAACGTTAATATAATAACCATTCTTCGGAAAAAAATTGTAAACCATTACCTAGCTTCAACTAAACGAAATGTAATGAAATGGATTTTTGTACATTTATTAGCTAGGCTCTACTAAATTAAATTTTTTTCTAAAAAAAGTGTAGAACAATTTTTGAAAAAAAAATATGGCAGCAAAACAAAATTTCTGGGGGAAAAAACTTCGCGTTGAACTGTCATACAGAATGTTTAGGGTTTGATTCTCTGCCGCTACAAAAACAATGTTTTTCAGGGGTGTACTGCGAGGGCACTAGTCACTAGGTCCTGGTTTTCTTCGAGCTACTGCTCCACGAAATTTTTTTTTATTTTATAACTTGCCATATAGTACTTATACATACATATTGCAAGTAAAAAAAAACGAATACTGAGTTGACTGTTTGAATCCAGATGACGGAAATTCTCCAGTACGTTGATAGTCGAAAACTTGAATATAAGATTTAAGGTAGATACTATCATGATTGTTATCAAGTTATTCTTCACCCCAATGAAATATTAAATTCCTAGAAGAATTTGACTGGTTTATTATAGGTTCATAGTTGTTATTGAACATAGTTGTTATTGAACCAGTACTTTTAAAGTTACATGAGTTAAATGTGTGAGTATTTTCCTATAAACATAAGGGGGAGACATTTTTACGATAAGGACAGTTCGAATCCTGTCCAGTTGGCTGTAAGTTGGGATAATAACATTGAAAAGGTCAATAATAAGTATACAATAGAGATGCCGCGAATATTCGGCCACTATTCGGCATTCGGACTATTCGGCCTATTTTTTTGATATTCGGTATTCGGCCGAATAGTTCACAACATTCGGAGAATGGAGAATAAAAAAAGATTTATTATCTTACAAAAAATGTTGTATTTTTATTAAATTTTTTTATTTTTGTATTTAAAATCTACTAATGGTAAATTGTGGTGAATAAAAACAGCTTTTTCAGCATTCGTTGGTAGCATACGTTTGATGTAACGTCTATATTCGAAATCAATTACAGCTTCTGCAAATAACCTCTCACTAATAAACTAGTATCAGGAGACGAGAGGTAGATTTCAGCAAATGTTGTCAAATTGGGAAACAGTTTTATATTTGCTCACCACCACTTGTAAGGGTCTGCCATCCGATCTTGGCGAAAAGTTCTTAAAAAAAATCTATTTTGTTTTCAATGGCAGTTTTTTCAACATCTTTATCATTTTGCCTATAGCAACTTCATCAAAACATTCCCAGAAACTGTTGTGCCTCGTTAAAAGTCACGTAGGAGATAGATACACAACACATCGTTTCATTGGCCGAATATTCGGTATTCGGCCGACGAGTGTGGCCGAATATTCGGTATTCGGCCGAGTCACTATTCGCGGCATCTCTATTATACAATATTTAATAAAACAAAATATTTAATAATGCAAACTCAAAAATATTTGAATTGCAAAAAACAACTACTGAGTAGTTGTTAGATTCTAAGACCATCTTAATAGCATCAGTAATAGACCGTTGGGAGTCATTAAATTTGTTTCCACATAAAACTGATTGTTTTGCAAATATCATTTACAAACCCACCACCGAGACCGTGACCCACGATTCTTGTTAACATTTACCTAACCTTAAAAAAGAACAAAATTTGATTCTTTTACATGAAAATTAAAAACGAATTAAACCCTAAATAGCTATATACAACTACAAGTGTTAAAACTAAGTCTTAACTTAATAAATGGAATCAATTAAATATTACCACACTGATCCCATTTCTAAATCAAATCAAAATTATGTAATATCTAAATCTTCAACATCGTTATTATATTTGAATATGTACGTGTGTGGCTTAAGCCATCCACCATGGCTTAAATTCAACGACATGCAGTCACAACTATGACTACCACCAGCGTTAAAAAACATCACCAGCACTTTCTTGTGTACATTTTACTTTCACTTTCGTCCCCAACTATTTTGTTGAACAAAAATATACATTTTATTCATACGTGTAGACTTGGCTTTCTACAAACGTGAGACGTTGATAATCACGTAAAATGGTTAAATACAGTCAAGTCGCCCTTAAGATGAATATACAGTTTTTAAACTGAATTGATATTTTCTATCATTTGTTTTTATTAACATATACGCTGGAGGCTCTATGAGGTAGGCTGTCTTCGAGAAAAATTGCGGAAGCCTTAAGCGTTGCGATTGAGAAGATGATGCAGCTCAATGAATTGAATCATTGGTCGTTTAGTTCAGTGCGTGATAATGGATGAAATTGAAAGTAGCATAAATGAATTTATTTATACATATGTACAAAAATGTGGTCACAATGATTAATTATAATTTTTAGTAGTCAATAAAATTCGATGGGATCTATTTACATCTTGACATGAATATTATTAGGCAACATTAATTTAATTCAGTAGAAGCTAAAATAACAAATTCTTACGTACCACCATCTTCGTATGAGGGGCCATATTTGGACGGCAGGTAGTTATTGGATGGTGCTTCAAATGACGCATGATTCGCAAATGGAGCTCCGCCTGAATAGCTCTGTGGTGGCAGGTACTGCTGGTGTGTTGCACCGCTAAATGCTGGGGGCTTAGATGGGGGGCCATAGTTGTGATGACCAGGTGGAATTTCATATGTTGTAATAGCTGAAAGAAGAAACAAATAGAGGAAAGATATCAGTTTGTAAATTTATGATGATGTTGATGTCGTTAAGTCAGAACTGGAAGAACTCTGATGAAGTTGCTAACTGGTTAAATAATATATAATTGATTCGATTCGTATTAGAGGTATATCTGTGTGTGTTGATCCACGTAATTACGTCGTGTGAAACCAGTTGTTTTTGTAGTGAAAGTTGTCTTGCAATTTATTCGGTCGTTGGACTCAATAGGTTTGCTATATAAATGACCGTAATACTGGTCCATTGCATTCATTGAGGCAGTTAGTTATATCTGTTGTAATGGTTGTGTTTGTTGTCAACTGTTTTTTACGTTTTCTTCTTAGCTTGTGCAATATTCGACTTCCTTCCGCTTGTCAACAAGTGAAACGTGACGTGTGTCCTATGCAAATGCAACTTTTTTTTTTTAATTTTCTTTTTAAACATAAACATAAACGGATTTGACTGGTTTACTTTAAGAATTATTTACTTGTTGTAGATATATTAGGCTGGCCCGCCGCCGCCGCCGTTGTATAATAAAAAAAAATTCTCGAATTTTGTAACTTTTGGGCCTCTACCACGGCTTAAAGACCTTAAAATAAGATAAAAAACTATATTTTAAGGTCTTTAAGCCGCGGTAGAGGGCCAAAAGTTATGTTCAAATCAAAAAGTAAGTACATGTTCGGAATCTACTCGTTAATATGCTACTTTTGATACCCCTTTCGATACAAAATTCGAGAATTTTTTTTCTTGATATGTAAAGTCAGCTAAAATTTACAATGCTTCAAGACAAGCAATTATGATAATTTATGTTTCAGTTTGTTTCTTTCAACCGTCTCTTAAGAAGAGATTTGTTTATAACGGGTGATTTTTTAAGAGCTTGAGAACTTTTTTTAAAAAAAAACGCATAAAATTTGCAAAATCTCATCGATTCTTTATTTGAAACGTTAGATTGGTCCTTGACATTTACTTTTTGAAGATAATTTCATTTAAATGTTGACCGCGGCTGCGTCTTAGGTGGTCCATTCGGAAAGTCCAATTTTGGGTAACTTTTTCGAGCATTTCGGCCGGAATAGCCCGAATTTCTTCGGAAATGTTGTCTTCCAAAGCTGGAATAGTTGCTGGCTTATTTGTGTATACTTTAGACTTGACGTAGCCCCACAAAAAATAGTCTAAAGGCGTCAAATCGCATGATCTTGGTGGCCAACTTACCGGTCCATTCCTTGAGATGAATTGTTCTCCGAAGTTTTCGCTCAAAATGGCCATAGAATCGCGAGCTGTGTGGCATGTAGCGCCATCTTGTTGAAACCACATGTCAACCAAGTTCAGTTCTTCCATTTTTGGCAACAAAAAGTTTGTTAGCATTGAACGATAGCGATCGCCATTCACCGTAACGTTGCGTCCAACAGCATCTTTGAAAAAATACGGTCCAATGATTCCACCAGCGTACAAACCACACCAAACAGTGCATTTTTCGGGATGCATGGGCAGTTCTTGAACGGCTTCTGGTTGCTCTTCACTCCAAATGCGGCAATTTTGCTTATTTACGTAGCCATTCAACCAGAAATGAGCCTCATCGCTGAACAAAATTTGTCGATAAAAAAGCGGATTTTCTGCCAACTTTTCTAGGGCCCATTCACTGAAAATTCGACGTTGTGGCAGATCGTTCGGCTTCAGTTCTTGCACGAGCTGTATTTTATACGGTTTTACACCAAGATCTTTGCGTAAAATCTTCCATGTGGTCGAATAACACAAACCCAATTGCTGCGAACGGCGACGAATCGACATTTCACGGTCTTCAGCAACACTCTCAGAAACAGACGCAATATTCTCTTCTGTACGCACTGTACGCATTCGTGTGGTTGGTTTAATGTCCAATAAAGTAAACTGAGTGAGAAACTTGGTCACAATCGCATTAATTGTTTGCTCACTTGGTCGATTATGTAGACCATAAATCGGACGTAAAGCGCGAAACACATTTCGAACCGAACACTGATTTTGGTAATAAAATTCAATGATTTGCAAGCGTTGCTCGTTAGTAAGTCTATTCATGATGAAATGTCAAAGCATACTGAGCATCTTTCTCTTTGACACCATGTCTGAAATCCCGCGTGATCTGTCAAATACTAATGCATGAAAATCCTAACCTCAAAAAAATCACCCGTTACTTTTGAATTCAATTTTTAACTTAATTTAATTTAAAAACTTTTGAATGTATGAAATTACCAAATTGCATGCTTTACTTAAGTGGATTTCAAAACTTTACATAAATCCCATAGAAGCAGCATTTACAGGTACAAACATTTTTCGATAACTTCATTTTTAATTTGCTTAAACTGAGTGAAGTACGAGCACCTGGTCAGCTTCTTAAGCCTAGGATGCTGCTGACACGAATCAATTTTTCTCTTTTTGGTTTGCTAACTAAAAACAGCGGGAAAATATTAGTGGGTCTACCAATTGCCGAAGAAAAAATCTAAAAAAATCACAGAAATGTACGGTATAGTTAACGAAACAACAAACCAAACGTTGTTGGTATCATCTATTTTGTTAACCGATTTTTGTTTTCAAAAGTAGTGTAGAATATACAATATCATAAATTTTCTTAATAAATGATTTATGTGAATAAATTAGTGGACATAATTTTCAATGTACTAACTTTCTGAATGAACAATAGGCCCTTGAGCATGACCTCCCCCCGATGAGCCACCCGATAAACTGCTTAATTTGAAGAGAGGATGAGAGGATTGTCCATGCCCTTGTGGGGGGGTGGGAGATAGTTGCGCCGAGTTTATTATATTTTTACCGACATCTGTAACTTTGTCACCAGAAGCTGCTACTAACTGAAAATAAACATGAATTCTAATAATCTGCTTTTAATTTTGTTGGTTTACTTACTTTACCACCGGCACTTAATATATAACCACTGCCTTTGATGAGCTGTCCCTTAAGTGCTGTTACTCCTCCAGTAATTGCCTTGACAGCTTGGAAGATCGTGTTAAGGACTGATTTTTTTAAAGACCACGGATCAAATTCTACAGAATTCGCCTGAAAATTAAAATAGAGGAAAAATACCGGCTTTAATTAGTCGGGAAGTCATTTTCATAGAGAAGATCAACCTACAATCTTATAGATGTGCAAATAAAGTAACTTTATATATTTTCATAAAGATTATGTATTATTTATATTACTTAAAAATCGATTATGCGAAATTCATATGATATTTTATGTGTATTAAATGGGTTGAGTTCGATATTCCGCTTTTTATAATTCCGTTTCTTTAAATCCCGCTATTAAAATCCCGCTTTTTATAATCCTGCTTTTTATAATCCCGCTTTTTTAAAATCCCGTCTCTTATAATCCCATATTAAATGTCTTTTTGCAGATAACTCTGTTTCAGGCTTTGCAATAAAAGAAATCTAAAGTCGATTTTCTGCCGAAACGAAATTGTTTTGAAAGATTTTGTACAAATTTTTTAGGTATCCATTTCTAGCTTTAGATTTTTTTACACTTTCTCTTTAAATCCTATCCTACTAATATTATAAATGTGAATGTTACGATGTATGGATGTTTGTTACTCAATAACGCTTGAACAACTGAATGGATCTTGATATAATTTAACACACAAAAAAGTTATAGTCTGGATTACCGTATAGGCTACTTTTTTTTATTATCAGGGGAGGGGCATTGGGTGGTCGAAACACCCCAAAATTATTTATCTCTACTTCTATCTTCGTATTGCACTGAAATGTAGTACATATACATAAGTAGTTGCATTGAAATGCCATACTTTGGTGGTGCGGGCCCAGAGGAGGGGCATTGTTTGATTAATTTACCTAAGAAGTAACGATAAAAACACTCAAAAAAGTTTTAAAAAAAAAATAAAACAAAAATAAAATTTTCCGAATTTATAAAAACAAACAAACTTGACAAATATTTGTGTGTCTTTGAATTTAAACTATTTTAAGGTAAGTTAAACTTTATGTTTGCTATTTTGTTTTAATCCAGGTACATGCATACGTTAAATAAAAATAATTCGTACGCTTTCAACTTCTCATGTTGAACAGGAGATTAGTTGTGACAGTTCTTGGCTAGCCTAAACGTGTTTATTATTTCAGTGGTAAGTCGTCTTTTTCAAATAGAGCTGTTCAACGATGACACACAGAAGTAAAATAAACACCCAAAACAACATTCCGTACTTCACACAAGATTTCCACTCACACAAGATTTCCAATGCAAGAAAAACAGCGAATCTACAGAAACTTTTAGACACATGATTTATTTTGAAAAACTTCAGTTGAAAAAAAAAAAATTGCTTGCGGGAGTTCCCGCACGGGTACACTAGTATAGTATATATGCGAAAACGTACTCGGAATATTAAAAATAAACCTTGCAAAATGTAAACATATTTTTAAAGAAAGAATAAGAAGGTTTGTTTTTTAACCAGTAACTTGTTTCAGAACAATAGTGTTATAAAGGAATGGAAACCCATACACCCATATTAATAAAGATGGTTTAGTGGAGGTTTATCGTTAAGTCCTGGACTAAGTGCGAAATTTCATTAATAAAACAAATTTTCTGTTAAGTGACGTTTACTAATTATGATTAAGTTAAACCACCAAAGTAGGTGGTTTAGCGAGGGAATAAGAAATAGAAATGTCCACAGTCAGACACAAGCGATTGACAATCAATTTAGGTAGCCACAGAATATAAAAAAAGAGATTACTTACTCGTACTTTTGTAGAAGATTTTCTTAAAAGGATTTTTGGTAAACGTCATTTTACTATTCCGGGAACATTTTGTTATAATTAATATAAATATTTAAGCCAGGACTAAACTCCTATTCTATGGTTTAGTAAGACAGTGGACTATAGAAGGAATAAGCGTTTTTTATTAATATGTGTGATAGTGTTTAGTATTGTAAAATTCAAATAACTTCCAACAGTTATTGATGAGTGCACGCTTTTGGCAGGAATAAAGGAGACATACAATTTTTTGTCCAATCCGAACGATGGAGAGAAACTTTTTCATCACAAGAGGTACAGCCTCTAGCTGTATTGTAATATATACTCAAAATCGATCACCAGACCTCTAGCAGCATGACAGTTAAACCATTTAGCCATGAGATACTGATTACAATACTTGTATTACTGGAAGGAAATGGATTTATGAAAGGGATTTCCTAACTTTGAAATGTGTTGCGTTTATATTGTTGAAGCTAAATCTGTGAAATTAGCTGTCATTTATTAAGCTCGTCTTGCTTAATCCTATTTCTGGATGAATAGGTTTGTCAGCAAGCTAAAGTGGCACCTTTTAATCATCTGCCCATACTTCTTTAAGAACGACTTTGTCTAGGCCATCAACATCAAAGGATAGATCTTTCAGTCGATGATAATCAATTTTTACTGGGCCGATTTGGTTGACATGGACAACGGCATGTGCTTTAAGATTTTTAATCTTAATTCTGGGTTTAGTACCTACACTATGAGGACTATTGATGTTATAAAAAGTGAAAAATTTTAGATACTAGTTGCGGTTCTAAGCGCAGCTTATTTTCGGTTTTTTAAACTTCCTGTTAAAAATTCTATGAGTTTTAACAATGTTTTCAGTTGAGTCTTGAGTGTAAAATGTAAGACTGTTGTATCTACCACAATTTAAAAATATTTGAATTCGTTTGGTATTTTATGAAATGTCTGCAGGAGATCCGGCACGCGAAGCTAGTTAAATAAATTTGGCGGAAAGCGAATACTTACTCGTATATTTTCAATAATTTTATTAATTGTATACTCACATGTTCACTATCAATCGACTTATAACTACTGCTCCCTCCAGAACTTCCAGAAGCTACTGATGCTGAAGCTTTACTTATACTAGCTAATAATCCCTAAAATAAAACTTTAACATGAATGTAATTAATAGTAATTATAAGTATAGTTACGGATTTAATATGTGTCACTAGATCGAGACTTCCGGATCTTTTCGATATTTGTGGGTCACTTTCCGCTAATTCGCTGTCTTCACTTGAATTTGAGTCATCTGAGGGATATGTATGGCATAGTAGTGGTAATATGACAAGAAGAATGTAGAGTTGCTACAAAAAAAAAAAATATATATTAACTGGTTTCAATGGAGAACATCAAAAAACTAAGAAACATATTCCAGAAGTAAATAAGGAAAATAGTAAATATTGTATTGTAAAAACTATTAATAAGTGAAGTTTATTTTTTATTTAGATACTTTTAAAAAAATTTATAAGTGACAAATATATAAAATGGTGATCAGAAACTTTGATCCCTAAGAAATTCGACCTTATAGTTTCTTAAGAACCTTTTCTAAGAACCCAAGAAACCAATTGATCATGATTTAAAAAAGAGGAAACAATTGGCCCAGTCTTAATATTGGCTTATTTGTAGTTTGAAAATATTTTTTTTTACTAAATGATAGACCACTGTACACATACGAATATTTTTCGATAACAATGAAACAGGCAGAAAAACTCTCAAAAATCTTCGTTTTGATGAGCTTAATTAATTCAATTTGCTATTCTGTATATCTATCTAAAAATTATTCTTTTTTATTTTGTTGCCATTTTTGTGTGAATGAAATTTGTCACTAACTTCTAGGCATTTGAAAGTATTTAATAGTGGTCGATAACAATTTACTATGGAGCATTTGATGTTTTATTTAAATAATTGTTCACTGTAAATACGTGGAAAAGATGATTTGACATTGTTGGTGTTAATCATGTGCCAATCTCCACGGTCCCTCGATTTGACGACTACCGATTGCCTCTTATGGGGATACTTGGAAAAAATGTGCATTGGAATACTTGAAAAAATGTGTATTGATTGAACTGACGAAATATCGGAACTAATAGTTATTAATGATACCTAACCTACAGCATCGATAATTTGCACTATATGTATAATGAGTGTTTCTTAGATCCAGGGTTGCAAAAGCTTAAGTCACTTTTTAGCTTAAGCTTGGCTTTAATTCACAAGCTAGTAGGTGACTTATGAATTAAGAAAAATGTAATTCAGCAGCTAGTTACTGACTTATGAATTAAAAAAATTTAATTCATAAGTCTGTTGGTGACTTGTGAATTAAAAAAATTTAAATCATAAGCTTCTTAGTGACTTATGAATTAAAAAAAATTAATTCAGAACCTACTAAGTGACTTATGAATTTAAAAAATTTAAGTCATGAGAAAATAAGTGACTTATGAATTTAAAAAAAATAATTCACAACCTAACAAGTGACTTATGAATTAAAAAAAATTAAGTCATGTGCAAGTAAGCGACTTAAGAATTAAAAAAAAATTAATTCAAAAGTTACCTAGTGACTTATGAATTAAAAAAAAATTTAATTCATAAGCTAATGGATAAATTCTGATTAAAAACTTATTAATTGGAAAATTTATAAGCTAGCATGATAATTTTATGACACACAAAAGCTTGAAATCTACTTTCGTTAATAATTAAATAATTATGTAGCCAAAGCAAGCTTAATTTACCAACTAGCTTATGAATTATTTTTTTTTTTAATTCGTAAGTCACTTAGTAGCTTATGAATTAATTTTTTTTTAATCATAAGTCACTAACTAACTTATGAATTAGATTTTTTTTAAATCACAAATCATCTACAGACTTATGACTTATGGTTTTTTTAATTCAAAAATTCGCAACCCTGCTTAGATCATTCATACATTTCATAAAAAATGAAGTTACAAGATCAAACGAAAATATCTTATTTACTGCTAGAATACTCAATCATAGCGTAACCGCGTAGGACTTTTTTCTTAGCTCTATTTTTATTAGTGTCAAGTATTATTTTCTTATAAAAAAACTTAGTTTATTTCTTAGAAATTATTTGTTTGTACGGTTATAAGATTTCTTAATAATATTTTTTTTTTAAATTGAAAACTCCATTAAAAAACAAGGTCGCGAACGATTTTAGGCACCTCATTTGTTGTCAGTTTCAAAGACAAAATATGCTACTTAATAGATTATTAAAAAGTCATAAGAGGTCAGTCAGTTAAGTAATTTTAAATGTTTAGAGTTTTTGTTACACAGTACAGCACTGGGTATTATTAGGATTAATATAAGATTTTCTAGAGGTTCGTTAATAACAAGATTGTTTTTACAGCTGGAAAGATAATTTCCAATATGACTAGGCATAGCTTTCATTTTCATGCTTGTTTTTTTTTATAATTTTCCTTAGTTATTAACACATTGTTCAATGATATATATATAATCTTCGAAGCCTCGATATGATTAATGTCTTAACACATAGGACCAACCATGGCATGCATGAGCCCTTGACACGTATGGGTAGACTTGTAAATTGGAATTAAAATATTTTTGATTTTAATATAAAAAAAAGTAAATTAAAAAACCTACTCAAAACCAGTGGTCCACGCTCCTAAATGTTTTTTGTTTCATGTTATGTTATTGTTTTGTTCTTACGTAATATTATTTGTTTATTTTTCATGTTTTCTTGTGTCAGTGTTAATTGTAATAGAGTTTGCCTACTAACAACTAACACTGCACTAAATGATGAGCCGGTGGTATAACACAGTTCTCTGTGTTGGCAAACCATTGGTCGAAAGACGGAGCTTGCTATAAGCTTTCTTCGACCAATTCTGATAGTGGATAGCATGTATATCATTACATTTTTCCCGTGACCTTGAAAAAAAACTTTAAAAATTCATAAAAGAATGTATGGTTGACCATTTACTGAAAATAAATGACTTTTATTAGGATACAGTGATCTTTCGGATGGTATATAATTTTTGCGATCAAACTAGATGAAACAACAATCTTCAAAAGAGGATTCTCTTAGTCACATAAAGGTGCCAGTAGACCCCTTTTGAGGCCTGGTATGAGTTACTCTCGGCATATAACTTCCCTTCGACCCTTTCTGTGGATGGCCCAGATCCTTGGATAGGTATTCTCTACGAGAACATTTCTATCATCGATGATCATAATGTTCCTGAGCTGTCCCGGTACAGCGAGGGAGTCTGTGTCGAGGACAATATACAGCAAACTCAATCTCAGTTTGAGGGCAGCAAATTACTTTCTAGGTGTATTCACGTTAAGGGACATGAATCTGTTATTTAAGGATCGCACGAAGATGCTAGAGCTCATCTATAAGCCACACAGGACTGATTGATTCTGATCCCAATTGTACATGGTGCAACCTCAATCAAACTGAAAACATCTTTCATTTTCTGGCGTAATGTCCAATCTTGGTGAAAACCCCACGATTGTATTTTAATAAAAGTTTTTTATCATTGGAAGAATGTCTAAGTGTTCTGAATGGAGAATGTGGTTGGAGGCTACTCATTCGGTTTTTCTCACATGCAATTTCATATCAATCAATCTTCTTTAGATCAACATTAGAAGTAAAATCTAATCAGACCAAAAAACATAAATGTTAAAAAAAAGAGCCAAGTTCTTCTATACAAAAACCTTTGTGTAACAAGTCAGCCGTGAAAAGTACTGAGATCTAAAAGTACGCCAAGTTCTTACTTCATGAAGGTTTAATACCGAATATTTAAAGTAGAATAATATTGAAACAGCTACAATGTAATAGAGAAATTTTATTATTTAATGACTACTGACTAAAATTTGATGGGCTCACTGGTCAAGTTTTCAAAACCTTTTGAATTGGGCATGAGAAAAAAACTTGCCAAGTAAGCCCATCAAATTTTAGTCAATAGTCATTAAATAATAAAATTTCTCTATTACATTGTAGCTGTTTCAATATTATTCTACTTTAAATATTCGGTATTAAACCTTCATGAAGTAAGAACTTGGCGTACTTTTAGATCTCAGTACTTTTCACGGCTGACTTATTACACAAAGGTTTTTGTATAGAAGAACTTGGCTCTTTTTTTTAACATTTATGTTTTTTGGTCTGATCTCACTCCTTTTTGCAAAGATTTTAATATTTTGCCATGTCAAAATCTCGAAAGATACGGAAGGATAGAAGGGTGGACTCTACCTACTAAAATCAACTTAGTTTATAGCTTCCTATTTCTTTTGGTAGGTATATTTTCTTTTTGTTATTGGTTGTTTTGATTTGCGCTTCAATTATTTCTTCTTGTCCTGGCAAGATACCTAACACTAACAAACCTACCTTAATTACAGCAATCGGAAGTGTTCCATATAAATTAAACATTTTCTCAGAAAGTGGGCGGATACCACGCCCCTGAACGGAAAACCTCGATTTTAATTTTTGTTCTTTTATATGCGATTTGAGCCCTACCGTTCTACCGAATTTCATTGTTCTACTCCAATCGTAAGTGCGCCATATATAATTTACATCAGTTCTGAGGAAGTAGGCGGATACCACGCCCTTGAATGGAAAACCGCTAATTTTATATTTTTTTCTTTGTATGCAATTTAAGCCTTACCACTTTACCAAATTTCATCGTTTTATAGCAGTCGGAAGTGCTCCATTCAACCAACACCAATTCGGAGAAAGTGGGCGGATACCACGCCCCTGAATGGAAAACCTCGATTTTTATTTCTGGTCCTTTATATGCGATTTGAGCCCTACCTTTCCACTAAATTTCATTGTTCTACTCCAAACGGAAGTGCGCCATATATAATTTACATCAGTTCTGAGGAAGTGGGCGGATACCACGCCCCTGAATGGAAAATCTCGATTTTTATTTTTGGTCCTTTATATGCGATTTGAGCCCTACCGTTCTACCAAATTTCATTGTTCTACTCCAATCAGAAGTGCGCCATATATAATTTACATCAGTTCTGAGGAAGTGGGCGGATACCACGCCCCTGAATGGAAAACCGCTAATTTTATATTTTTTTCCTTGTATGCAATTTAAGCCCTACCAATTTACCAAATTTCATCGTTTTACAGCAGTCGGAAGTGCTCCATGCAACCAACACCAATTCAGAGAAAGTGGGCGGATACCACGCCCCCTAAAAGGAAAACCTTGGTGTTTATTTTTGGTTCTTTATATGCAATATAAGCCCTACCGGTACACCAAATTTCATCGTTTTACAGCAGTCGGAAGTGCTCCATAATACGATGTCGGGAAGTGCTCCAAAATTCGGAGAAAGTGGGCGGATACCACGCCCCCTGAATGGAAAATTTCAAATTTTCGATTTTTTCCTCTGGTTGCATGACAAGACCTACCGTTGTGCAAAATTACAAGATTCTGCGATGTCGGGAAGTGCTCCATAATTTTGATGATCTGTCAGTCAGTCAGTCAGTCAGTCAGTCAGTTACGGTTTTTGTGATTTTTGAGGCCTTATATCTCAGGAACCGCTTATGCCAGAAAATTGATATTTGGTGAGGTGCCTGTGCCTGACTAGCTTAGCATATATTCGGAGTTTTAAGTTTCTGACTTCATTGGTACTAAAGATAGGAAGGGGTCAAAAATCGCCTGAGATTGTTCCTGTAAAAAGGGTGTAGTGCCAGAACTTGGCTGGGCACTACCGTGCCCTTTGATATAATTTTGGTTAAGCTTAACTAAAAGCTATATAATTGTAAAACAGTCGTTAAAAGTATAATATTTTATTTTAACCCTTATCACTAAACTCGATTTTTTTTTTTTTAATTTATTTAATTCATTATTTTATATAGATTATTATATTTATCAAATTTGTCTATCTTTCAAGTATCAACTACATATTAATTATTTCATTTTAGCTAAACTAAAAGCTTGGATGTAATCCAATAAATAACATAAAGCTTCTTATTATCTCAGGATTCATGTTTTAATTATTCTGTAATATTTATCCAGTATTTTCTTTGCTGAAATGTTTTTATAAAGGTAACAGTTAATATTTTGTTTTTGTGTACTTTTATTATCCCTATTTTGTATTTTCTCTCACAACGTTAAGAGTAAGAAACTAACCGACATACGGCATATGAGCCATGCTTGTTAATCTTTGTATAAATTTCAAAGTTTTAATACTATAATAAATAATAATAGTAAAAATTGTTATACAGTAAAGTCTGATTTTCAACTTTGACATCACTTTTTGAGGATTTAAGAAATGGCTAACTTTGGTGTACCCTGATTTATGTTAAGGTCAATTTTTTTGTCAGTACTAACGGTAGGGACCTCATTTTAGCCTTTTTTCCTAGCTGTATTTGAATGTACATAAAATGAAAAATTACTTAAAACTACTTAAAACTATTTAAACACTTTACAACTCAGGGTCAAAAATCTTCTTTTTTTTTTATTTTACCTGCTTAAGATTTTCCCAAGTATCATAAAATGTATGGGTTTTTGGGTGCACTTATTAATGAATGTTTTTTTATAATTGTTTTGTTCATCAGGTAAAAATAAGAAAACTTTATGTTTATTACGCATTTTTTGAAAAAATTTTACTTCGAAGTCAAAATTTTGCTCGGGTAAGAAAAATTGAACATCATTTAAAATTGAATATCTGGCAACCCTCACAACGTTGTTTTAAATGTTTTTCTACTAAAAAAAAGTCCAAAATGAGGTCCCTACCATTAATACTGAAAGAGAAATTGACCATAACATGGATCAGGGTACACCAAAGTTAGCCTTTTTTAAATCCTCAAAAAGTGATATCAAAGTTGAAAATCAGACTTTACTGTAGAACATTTTTTTTCTTAGAATATGACCAAGAATCACATCCCAAAGTATGGCACACGAATTCCCGGACACCCTGCATTATAAACTTTTTAACAAATTTTATTTTTTAAGATCAAAAATAACGGTACCTGCCATACAATTTTTGAAATTTTAGACATTTTTTCTAAAAAACTGTTCTACAGATAATTATTTAGTAAAAGCTAAATGGTTATGGTAGCCCCCCTCCCAACCATTATTTTCATTTACGATTTGCTCCAAAACTTTATAACTGATTTGCAAAGTATTAAGTGTTTAATTTTCAAACAATTTCTTTTTTCATTTACAAAAAAATTAAATTTTATTTTGAAAACTCAATATTTCGAAAGCCACATGGTCGATTTTTTTTAACTTAAAAATTAACAGTTTTTTAATAGATACTATCTACGAGCTATGATAATTTGTTTCATTTTATCTAAAAATGACAATACCTACCATACAATTTTATAAAAAAAAAGTTCTTACGCTTTAAGAAAGTTTAATAAAATTAATTTTTATATTTTTGAAAAAAAAATTTTTTTTTTGAAAATTCGATGTTTTAACAGGTTATTTTTTTTAAATTTTGATTTCTATTTTGACAATTACTTACTCAATAATGTTTTAATATTTTTATTTACAAAAACTTATTTATTTTTATTTCGCTTACATAAGTTCATATTTCCTCTAGGTATTCATTTTTTTAACCTCTTACTATGTTAAACATCACATCAAAATAAAAATTTTACTATCTATTATTTATGCATTTTACTCTAATTACATCTATGTTTTTATATAAACAATTTTTAAATTCTAAGGTACTTATTAATATAGGTGCGATACAGTCATGCATATTATTTCATATTGCAATTTCGAATTCATTTATTTTTTATTTTTTATAATTTATTATTTATTATTTTATATTTAATTACTAATTATTAATTATTAATTATTGACCTTGGAGGGTTTGATATGTTTTTTTTTTAAATGTTTTGAATATTCTTAAAATGTTGGACACATTGCGACCGCTAGGAGAATAGTGCAAGTTATGTGCGACAATACTTTTATCATAATGTAGCTTATGATAATTTTTACAGCCCCCCAATTTAATATTGCAAACGCGTCATTTTGTTCTAGCAGCACCTCAGCGCGAGCATTGCCATTCGGGCTGAAACGCGAACTTTTGATGGGCTATTCCGTTTGGTATACTTTTCTAAAAAAAAAAAACAAAATAAACAGCACTGAACATCTTCCATTTTGTGACAGTCATTTGCATTTTCTAGTTAATTAACGGATTTGTATTTACATACTTAACAAACCTCATTTGTGAAATATTTCACCTGATTTCATTAGCATTTGTTCAAATTACGTTAAACCTAGGCCCCCATTTTGAAGTTGGCATCATTACTTAAGATCTCGTTGCCTTATAAATTTAATTCAATATAGATTGCTCAGTACTATAGTTAAAAGGAATAGACAGAAGGGAATTCTAACCATTACAACACTACATCGATTGCTCCATTGGCATTTTATTTGTACTATAACCTATTCATTTATGAATCACACTTAATTTTGAATAATCGGGGGTTTTATTGAAATAACTTCAGGAGCATCATTATTGATTTATGAGTTGAAATGGAATCAATTACACAATTGAGGGGTTTTCGTAATTGAAATTTGTAGTTGAATTGTTGCATCTCTTCATTGTCAAACAATAAAACTAGCAGTAAATGGACCGATAAATGCACCTTATTTTACCTAAAAGTGATTTTCTGCTTGACTTGTCTTATTTTTTGGGATTGGGATTTGCAATGGAATTTTCAAACGGAATATTCATATGAACTCTTTTAAATTATTTCGTTGAAATATATCTTTTATCCAATTCAATGAAACATTCAAAAAGCTATTGAATTTCTCAGCCAACAGAGATACTGAATTTAAAATAGTTTTCATTTTCAAGATAAGAAAATAAAAATAAAGGTACATATGTAAGAAATGGCAAGCGATGAAAAGCATCAAATTCTTAATATCCTTACAGGGTGATCAGCTAAACTTCTACCATATTTTTTAAGATCAAGAAATTAATTCAATCTTTTCGATTATAAAATTTGTAAATGAAGTAACTGATTTCAATTACCATACAACGATTATCTGAAAATTATATGTAATTAGCACTTTTTATACATTTTTAGTCGAGTACTTTGAGTCAGATTGTTTACAAAATTTCTTGTAAAAAACTGAACTCAGAAAATTGTGAACCAATTTGAAAAATGTATCATACAGTAGCGTATTCTTATTGTAATTAATTGAATTTCCTTAACGGCCAAAATTTTGTTTATGATTGGTTCTCTCATTAAAAAAATGTGTTGAAGAAATTGGATAAAAAAGTGCTGAACAACTAGATAAGATAAAGTCAATTTATTCGTTTCCGCAATAGTGGAGCAGACAGATCGAAAAAATTATCAGACCCACTATATTCGTCTTCACTGTCAAAAATCGCTATTTCAAAGTTTGATGAGAATATTAAGTTCGACTTTTTCACAAATGAACTTGTGAGTACTACCTTTATATGTATTTCGCAAGTAAAAACAATAATTGAATTGAATGAACATAATATTTTAAATGCAACAATTATTTTCGAAAAATATGCTCAGGGGAATATAAAATAAAATGCGACTGGATCCCACCTAATTGTTCTTAAGCACAAAAATGTAACCATATTAAATTAAAAAAATTGGTTATGGGAGTTTTGTTAGTAAACAAACTTTTTAAATACGAAATTTCTTTAACAAATTAAAAAAAAAATAGTATGCCAATTCCAAGTAATTCAAATTTTAAAGGAAATAATTTCAAAAACAATAGTTAACTCTCTTTCTTCATAAATACCAAAAACTATTATTATTATAAGCATTATTATTTGAAATTATGAGAAGCACATGTATAAATACCTTGATTAAAATCGGTAAATCCGATAGGCTGAAAACACACCGGATAAAGCAAAACGTTTTTGATTCGATAGTCAAAAAAACATTTTTTTATTTGAACACACACCAAGCGAAACAGACTAAAACAAAACAAAACGTTTTGTTTCGTTTGGTGTGCGTTGAAATGAAACAAAATACGAACTATCGTAAAAGCTTAACTCTGGCTGAAAGATTATAACTCTACGGCAAGTAAACACAAATAACAATTTTGTGTTTACAAAATAGACATTATGTGTTTGTTTATAAGAAAAGAGAAAAGCTTTTAATCTTGCCCATCTTCAAAAATGTCATAATAAATGTATGTTCCTTATTTTTATAACTATAGATAGGGCTTCTTGCCTCAATTAAAAAAAAAAACAATTTTTCTCCATCTACGTCCATATTTATTTAAAAATTTGCGCACAGAGTAAAGTGCAACCAAAAAAGAAAATAAAAAGAACGGAATCAAAATTTCGTTTTGTAAAAAACAATAGGTCAGCTATCGGCAACGAAATATGTTTTTCTGTTTTGCTTTTGTTTTTTATGTTTTGTTTCATTTGGTGTGCGTTGCGCCATAAGAAAGTATGCAATTATCGTCAACGACCCTTGTTCGAAACAGTTTTGTTGCATTCGGTGTGTGTTGCTCGTATACAAAAACATGTGTTTGGTTTCGTTTTATTTGGTGTGTTTAGTCTCATAAGAAACAATGTTCCCTTGTTTCACGAAACAAAAAAATACGTTTTGCTTTATCCGGTGTGTTTTCAGCCTTATATAAAAGAAAACGGTTCTGTGACAGGTACAGCTAATAACATTTCTTTTTGATTTTTGTTGTCCAAAATTCAGACAATGTAAACAATAGTACACACAATTTTTACTTGGGATTTGCATTTGGAAAAAAAAATCGAACTCGAGATTTTGATCAAAGTTGACATTACGATGATTACGAAAAAAGTGCATACGGCAAATCCGTCTTTCTGTCTATATGTCTGTATGTCTGTACCTCGAACAACAGCCTAAACTACTAGAGGTATTTTCTTTAAACTTGGTACCTACTTAAGGGTCTTCGGTGCTTCCCTGAAGGAAAAATTGAATTTTTTTGTTTAGCTCCAAAACTAACGGTACCTGACATGCAGCCGTAGCAACTCAAACGCTCATGTTGCCATCCCTAACTCCTTTTCCATTGTTGCTTGAAAATTATTTTTTGATTAATGAAATTGAAGATTTGCTGCACTACATTATTTAGTTTAAAAATATTCCTTTGCTTATAAAATTATAATTTAGATATTTATAAACTGTCGAACTAGAAAATTAATTTGTGTATATAAATTGGAACACTTCTTTTTTTCTGTCTCTATATTTATTTTAATACTAAATGCTCACCACCCAACATGTTCATTTTTTTTAATTTTTGAAGTATTACTATCTCGCCTTCTTATGAAATAAAAATATCACTAACTATTCTCATCTCACTTAAGTATAGTAACATCTAATTAAAATTGTTGTAACCATAATATAGTTTTAAGTTTTTAGAGATAATAATAATAATATAAATATTAATAGAATTTGAAGTGTTTATGTTTTGATTTGCTTCTCTTGCATTAAAGATAATGTAGGAAGGAATGCATTTCCTATAAAAATTGTATCTTCCTTGCCTTACACCAGCCACCCTGTAGAATTCAAGAATTTAAAATGCACAGATATTACACTTAAACCCAGAAAGACGCCTTTTGGAGTGGAATTCTGTGTTTTATGACAAAGCATCTGTAAAAATGTATGCCATGTACATAAGTGTATCTAATAATTTAACCTTTCAAGCAGCTTAAATTTGATACCTTGCTGAAATTGTTGCGTAGTTGTATACTATTCATATCCAATGTATATACTATTACTATTTGACCTAAAAAGCCGTCTGATTTTCTGAACAAATTTGTGTTGTGATCAGAAAATTAAAAAAGAGAATATGTGCGCACAAATTAAAAACTAGTGTTCTTTTTACGGAACGAATTATTGAGGAATGAAATGCATTAAAGGCACCTCAATATTCCGGAATTTAAAATAATAATTGATGACCCGCTTATGAGATATTGA